>JAUTXW010004560.1:625000-812317 GCA_030620095.1 Kuschelorhynchus macadamiae
AGTATGATCCTATTTAATTTCGCATATAGTCATTTATTAGCTACATATATAAAAACGAGGGATTTCTTGTGAGGAAACTTCAGGGTAATTTGTAAAGAGATTTAACTGGAAGTTCCCTTAGCCCTCCAGAATTTTTTCTTTTGTCTACAAAAGTGAAAAAAAACCCAACTTTTATATGTGTAACTAAATTACCTTGTACTGATCTAAATACAGTCATACAGGTCATATTTCACTATTTCTTCGAGTAAAGTTAATTTACTGATTTTTTAAAATATGTTGGATAACTGATAATAAGGGTTTTTAAGGCAATAAATAAAAAGGTGAATAAAAACGAAATTTTCATAAAATACTGTATTCCCGATAACTGTACCATAGTCTTCGTTAAGTAATATGTACGATATATACGAAGGATTGTTGACCAACGATACAATCGCAGGGATTAATGCGGTACGAACGGCATGAAGCCAGATAAGCTATACAAGAGCACAGTCAGGTAATAATATTGCAGTCCCTCGCAATGGGCCCACGCCTTTTTCTAGTATGATGGCAATGAACAAAATGGTGTTAATTAGTTTAGAGCCTTATTTTAATTTTTAATTTTTCGGTTAATTTAAAGTTAATGTTAAGAATTTTTAAAAATATTTAATGTTTGAGGAAAGCCCATGCCATGCATTACGAAATAGAGCGAAGCTTAATGCATACATATCAGAATACTAGGATAAAATACATGTTATTCATATTTATAGTGCACTCCAGCTTTAGGATCGCAAAATGTGTATTTTCGTCTCTAAAAAATATCTATATATCCTAGATCATACTACACTTATATGGGTGAGGGAATAAACTAACAAATATTCTACTTAGCACCATAATACGGTTTAAGGTTTAATAAACGAACATAAACACTTTACCGTTGTAAATCAATTTAATAAATAGATAAAAGTTAATTTGAAAGTTAAAAACGCTAAATTGTGAATATTCAACTATTATTTCGGATTTTACCTATTTGTTAAATTTTAAATATTTAATAAAATGAATATTTTTCTTCGTCGAACTTTAAATATATTTATTATTCTCTCTCTTTTTGTGATTATGTGCTTTTTTTACATAGGATTCGAAATGCACGTGACTACAGTTTTTGGGATTTTAACAGCGTTAATATACCAATAATGTGCAATTATTTCTTAAGCTTTCACGCCTTGAGTCAATTAAGAAATCATGGTTCTTGAGTTTAGACCATGTCAAATTGGAATTACTTCCAACATAAGATCAAAACGCTGAAGATGCATCGTGCAATTGACACGGTCTAAAGAAGCCATGATTTCTGAACTTCTTAAGTATATCCACTTGCTAACAATTCATACTAGAATTATAATTAGTGCAAAGTAGAAACTAATAAATATATTTTTGTCTCGTAAGATTATGTAAATCGTTATAGTTTCACTCTACAAGAAATATATTAAAGCTTATTATTTATATTTTAGGAGAACCAATAAAGTGGGCGGAACATCTCTCCGACAGCACAGAAGTCAGCAACACACCGACTGGCAAGGCTGTTGATGCCACTATGGTGACGGTTCTCGAAGCCCCGCCAAACAGAAGCGAATCGCCCGATCGACCTGCTTCGGTTACGGAGGATGACCAAAAAAGTCTGACGAAGTCAGAACATGATGACAAACAGCCCAGAATAAGGCTCAAAGCTGGGCTAGCTACAGATCCTGCTCTCAGTATAATGGGAAACATAAAAAATGAGGCAAGTGCAACTAATTCGTTAAAAACAGGGTACTCAACAGTAGCTTTTTGTATATGAAAACACTTCTTGTCAGAAATCATCATTACAAGAAATCATAGTTTTTGGGTTTAGATAGTGTCAAATTTAGATTACTCTTATACGTTTCGCTTTAGAATGCACAAGATATCTGCAAGAACTTAAGTGCATAATTTACAGGTACTTTGCTTAAAGAAGAAGAGATGCATCTTTTTTTTGCGACCTTAAGCACTGCCTAATCTTACAACAGGTTCTCTTTACAACCAACACTTCTTCTTTAAAAATAATAACTTTATTGACAATACTTAATACAAATCACACTGTTTACTAACACTGCTACAGTCTGACTAACCTAACAACGTCGTAGCCTTTATATCTAGTAGTCATACAATGGGTAGTTTTTGTACGACCAGCTTCACAGTACTGAAAATGTGCGAATGTTAAGGATATTTTACAGTCTGTAAGACTACCTGCTAGTTTATAGCAAATGGTCTAAGCATATTGACACCTTAACTAAAAGACTTTCTACCTCCTGCTTTGCCATTCGATCAGTCTCAAAAGAACTGGCCGTGTCTTCTGCCAGACTTACTTATTTTTCTCTATTCGAAACCCATCTCCGCTATGGTCTTCCCTTTTGGGGCTGCGGTACCACCAAGCAATTTTTTAGTATTTTTAGGCTTGAAAAGATAGCAATTCGCTATTTGTTTGGTCTAAATAATAGAGCTCCCTGCCAATACTATCTCAAAAAAAATGAAATATTAACACTTCTTGCATTATTTATTTTAGAAACCGTCTGTTTGATAAGAAAATATATAAACACTTTCCCGGAAAGGCCACAACACGTATATCCTACCACAACCTCTAGGCATGACATATACCTTCCCATTTCTTCCACAGAATTAATAAAAAAATCAATTATGTACAACGCCACAAAACTTTACAATCATCTTCCATTACATTTAAAAACTATCCCTATGTTTGCATTCTTTCGAAAAAAACCAAAGCGTACCTCATTGAAAGACCTTTTTATAATGAATAAGTCTCATTAAAATGTTTTTTATTTGTTTGTTTACTTAAATCTTTTTGGGTGTCATGTTCCAGCTGCTAGCATAGAATTTGAAAATCATTTTATAAGGGAATGAACTGTCTGATAGTCCGTTAAAATTAATTATTTTGTTACGTATTAGATTAAAGTTATACATTTTCTTTTTTTAATATACTTTAATTACTATATTAGTTCAGCACACTTTTTGTTTAACTTCACTTATTTTGCTTGTATAACGATAACAAAATAGAGTTAAAAGTCGCCTAATTTTAATTTCAATGTCATCGAAGTTATTCACATATGTATTGTTTATTTCCTTATTATTAAGGTCACCTAGATTCATTAACCTCTTTATGGCAAAGTTATGTCCTATCGAATCTTTCTTTTTTCGAGATGGTTTTATAGCTATCATTACTTAATATATTTACAATTTACGTATTTGCATTGACCTATCGAAAAATATGTTTTTTTTTGTTTTTTTCATTGTTTTGTTTGTTTTTTCTTTTAAGGTAAATTTCGCTTTATCCATAAAATTGTAACAATTTTCCTGTGGCAATAAAGTTTCACAAGCCACAATGCTCTTTCAGTTGCAAGATGAAGGCAACATGTGTGTGTTAACCTAAGTGTCATACAAAATACATAGATGACACCAAATTAGATTTTTCAACATTTTTAACGTACAGTGCTTTCTAAAATAAGAGTACATATTTATGCGGAAATCTTTTGTTTCCAAAATATAGAGAATATATTTGATTTTATTACCCTTGAGTTTCGCCACAGGTGGGTTTATGCTACTCCGTGGAAATAGAGTATTAACTCTGGCGAAGATTTCGGATGTTTTCTTGGTATCCATCAATGTCAGTTTTGCTTCTGTTGGTGACTCTGGTATGGTTTTATGTGTTTAGTTTGTCCTCGTCTCTCAACTAATTGATTCTACTGATGAACTAGATCGTGTATCTTTTCTTGCCTATATTTTGTTGATTGACAGCTGATATTATACAACTAATACAGATATACTTCTGTCTTTCACTAAATAAATATGTTAAAAATCTGCGCTAACACTTTGTTAATACTAGAATATTCGTAATCGAGATTATCTGGAAATATAGTTTATCTAGTCCCTGTGGACTTATTATAAGTGTCATCGACGTGTCTAAACCCATTTAGGTTTCAAGGGAACAGAGCTTAGAGCAGTTCCTTCGAAAGGTTTCCTGAAGTGAACTGCAGCAGCAGGTGAAGCGGAGATCTCATGGCCATACCAATGATCTTTTAAATCAAAAAACATTTTTTGTATGTGAATATAAATTTAAAAAAATCAGATTCACCTGTGGTAGATAATATATTTATGGAAGCTACTACTCAGTTACAACCTAAATATTTATTTATATATTTCTATGATACTCTTCTAATATAACCACATGAAGAAAAATTAACTATATATTTAGATCATTTCATTCAACAATTCACTCTGGACATGGAATTCATTTTGGGAGCAATCGGTTATCAATTCAGTAGTTTTATGGCGACTTTCAAAATGTGATGAAAATTAACTTCCGTCATAAACAGAAAAAACTCTTTGAAACTTTAGAATCAAAGGGATATTAGACAGAAGATATAAGGCATTTAATTAAATACTGCAATATGCACCTTATTCCATAAATGAAACTGTTGAAAGTTTGAATAAAGACTTTTTCGCCCTATATAGTCCATACATCTTTCACTGTTCGACTCCATTTTTCTTCTGGTTTAAACTGTTATGAGGCTGCAATCAACGACAGAAAGTAGCTTCTGTTTGTCCCGGTCTAAACCCAAGAATCAAGATTTTTGATCTTTATACAATAATCATTATGATCACTTGACTTAAACGAAGCTCTTATTTTAGCTGGAAGTCAGTCAACCAAATCCCGAATACCTCGCATCATTGCCTCCAGCAATCCAGTCAGCCCTTGCTAGGCGAGGCCTCTTGTTCCCTGCTGGTTTGAATCTTAATGAAGCAGTTGCTGCTATAGCGGCAGCACAAAGGGCAGCATCTACTGAAGTAGCAAGGTATATTTCGAGTTGTATATATAAGTATTAAATTTATTAAATAAATGTTGGTGTGCATTTTTTTTTCTTTTAGAGCCGTCTCTGTTGAAGCTGCTTCAACCTCTGAAACAACCAGAACTCCTGTTCCAATATATCAATGCGTTCCTTGCGGTATCAGATTCTCGTCTTTGAGTACTTTAGAAGCGCATCAGACGTATTACTGCTCACACAGGTACGTACCTTTTTCGTACAATATTATTTATTTACAGTAGTAATCAAAATAGTAAAAGTAAATACTGTAGGTTGAAATTAAGCATTATTTTTCGGAAAATTTACGTAAGTACGTAACATTATACAAATATACCTATTATCGTAGGGTGAGAAATGCTTTCATCTTAGGGGAATATTTTTATGCTGAGATGTATGGTTATCGCTAATACAAGATAATAACTACGAAAAAGCAAACGTTAAGATTTGTGCGCAAAACACAGCTTGAGCGATATTAAGTTTTTGAAAGAAAATACGTTCTTGAGGAAAGTCTATGTTGCTAGGGATTACTAGTAATAAATTTAGGCTATTTCTTTAGAATAATAATGGCAAAGAAAGAAAATATCTGTGTGATCATCCGTTTCCTTGTACAGGGCCAGTTTTACAAACTTACGGGCCTTAAGAACTGTAAAAAAGAAACTCGTATTAGCAGCATTAGACAGTTGGCTAGTTATTCTAAAAAATATATTGGGTTTGGGGCCGCACTAAAAAGCAGACATTAAACAATTATTTGGGGTCTAACAAATGTTTTCCTTTGCATACGTTCTTTATGAATTAAATATCAATGAATTACATATTCTGATTTTTTTAGTAGCAGACATTACTTAAAAAGTAGGTAAGACTAAAATTTCATGAAAAATGTTCACATTCGGAAATTAATGAGGTAAACATTGTTGAGAGACGCCCATGTTAATTCACAAAATACTTATACATGGCTTCTATGACGCCAGCTGGTCTGGCTATCAGACTTTACCACGTAAAGCAGCTAACGCACCCCTTGCGTATGTTATAAATCATAGTAACAAAAATAGAAGCAAAAAGGCGTCTTTAACGAAGAAGCAACAGTGGCAATAGTGTAAAACTGTTCCATGGAAAACGAAATTCTCCAATGTGAAGTCGACAAGATAGCGTTCAATTGGATCAGCCTAAAAAATGTTCAAATAATTTTATAAAGGATTACTCTTAAGTGTATATTTTCGACAAATGTGTTTTAACACACAGGGTTTTCTTAAGTTGAGGTTTACAAGCAAAAAAAATGTAATAAATTTGACGTGTTTTGCCGTGTTCTAATAATACTAATTGTTTGTGAAATAAAAAAAATATTTTCGTTTTTTACGAAACTGTTTCATTCCCTAAGATCACGACCATCATGTGTAGTAGAAAAAAATAGTTTATATAAAAATTAAATTTAGCGTCTTCTATCGTTAAAGAGTTTAGTTGTTTAGGGCTGTTAAACTCACTTAGAGTAACCCTATATAAAGGAGAAAAAAATACTTTTATACTCAAGAAAAAAGAAAATTTGCCCTTTTTTAAAATAGCTAAGCATCAAAATGTATTATTCAGGGACGCCTTTTGTCCCTTAGCTAGGTCTACCCTATATAGTGGAAAAATATTTGCAGTGATTTGCAACAGTGATAAAAAAACAGATTTTACCGTTTTTTTTACTAACCGCTTTAAAATAAACATATATGATTGTTTTCGGGGCTGCTATACGTATGGCTACCCCGTATAGTAATAAAAAAAAATTTGTTTAGATATTAAAAAAAAATATTTGCTAAAAAAACTAAGCGCTTTTGATTTTTTTTTTCGTTTTTGAGAGGCTGTTTCACTTTTTTACGTCTACCCTGAAAAGTGGAAAAAATGTTTTTATATGCAAACGATGTAGTTCACCCTTTTTTGGAAAAAGATAAAACATAAATTTGACTTCTTCCGCCGTTTTCAAAATGTTGTGTTGTTTTTTAAGAGTTGTGGATCGATGTAGATATTTAAGCGGTGAGAAAAGATATCATGTGGAATATTTTTCTTCACACATGCCATCTCTCATGCTTTATGTTTTTTTTTTTAAATAGAACTGCAGATGAAGTATAATAAAACATTATTATAGCTTTTATTACATATAATATTTGATAAAGACCGTACAGTTAATCAATACGATCCTAAAACAGGATATGGTAAAAATATAAAATTGAGTGCTCTCTGAACAGGAAAAATACGATTTTCTCTAGCCTTTAAAATCAAATGGCAAATGTCAATATAAGTCAAGAACTTTAAAAACATTCCTTGTCTAATACTAGTTAAAACTGTTTTTAGAATATTAAAAGTGACAATAATTCGGAGTTTATAAAACTCCGCATAATAGCATATCTGGCCAAAAATATTCCATATGACATTTAAAATTTGCCTGTGGAGGTCCCACTTGGCAAGCAATCAATTAAAATTACACTTGTATATTTCTAGAACAATATTGTCATAATTTTGTCTGCTTGAAAATGAATCAGTTTTCTAGGAGGTAGTCATGAGCCCTTATGATCCCATTCTCCCCGTTCTCTCTCTACAAGTCAAAGTGATGAGCCAATCTTCTGTAAATTGTAAAGTTTTTAAAATAACTAAACAGATTAAGAAACCCACTAAATGCTATGTCGTGATTTCCCCTTTAAAATTACGATTTTCTAAACTAAAAATAACGAATTTTAATTCTTAAAACTCATTTGTAACACGTAAAAAGAGTAATTGTTTTCCAAAAACAATGTCAAGGATCTCGTTCATCAATAAATACTTGCGTACGCAAAAGTAATGCCCCCAAAACCAGCGAGTAAAATACAAAACTGCATTTTCTGTCTTTAGTTTCAAAACATTTTTGAAATATTGTTGCTAAATAGACAAAAAATGCACGTGTAGAGAACATGCATCTTCAAAGCAAATATTGATTGATTAAGAATGTATGTCCTGAATTTAAATCGGACCGTTTTGTGATAACATATCTATCGATAAGTACTTATCAGTTGATTTCGATTTTGATAATGATCATTCATATTCGTAAAGTAACTTCATTATACATATGTATTTTTGTTATAAAAGTGTTGTGTGCAGCTACGCTTTCTTCTCCATTTTTCATGGTAAACATATTATTATTGTATCTAATATTACTACTAGCTTTTGTATTACCCTATAGTTGTTTTAAGATTAGGTATTTGTATTGATATTTACGATTGTTGGCCAGTCAAGGACATTTACCTTTAAAACTGCGGAAGATCCTGTTACTGGAAGCATCTTTTGGAAAACTGATCTCAACTTATCTTCAGCCTAATTCGCAAATCACACAAATCCATTTTTTTCAACATTAAATTAGTATTGTTATCCGATAGCAAATTAAGAAATCTATATATTCAAATAAGTCCAGTAGTAGGCATTGAATTCACCTGGGAAGATCACATCTGAAGTGAGCAAAACACTTAAACCATTTTATTAATACATAGAGCAAAATTGTTTTTCTGGGTCTGTGTAATAAACAGATACAATTATTATATTAGTCAAATTATTACCTAAATACCAAAAAATAGAGTTTATAAAGTTTTTTGTGTCTCCTGTAATGGATAGAATGCGACTTATGTGGTTTCAAATTAGACAGACGTTATGTACTACCGATTATAATTAACCTTTGTGTCGATAATTTACCCTTTGCTACATTTTGGTCTTGGATGACTTTGCACCTTGTTATTTTAAACCTTACTATAGGTTCTGTTTAAATATATTTTTTCTCTAAAGCATATAGATATGCCTTTTTTACTCAACCGGACAATTCAGTTCACAAAATAGACTTCGTTCGGTTGCCCCTAGTTCATTATTGCACCTGCCAAAGTTATTTATGTCGGCTGTTAAAGTTTTTTTGGTGATGTTTTGGAAGTTACATATAAAGCCTAATAGCCCGACAGCCAACCAGTGATAAAATTACCCGCTCCGATTGCTATCTTTCAATTTAATTGCCATAA
Source organism: Kuschelorhynchus macadamiae (assembly GCA_030620095.1). Taxonomy (NCBI): domain Eukaryota; kingdom Metazoa; phylum Arthropoda; class Insecta; order Coleoptera; family Curculionidae; genus Kuschelorhynchus; species Kuschelorhynchus macadamiae. Next base: position 633,876 of record JAUTXW010004560.1, read on the forward strand.
CTGAATACATTTTTAGAACATGTTTCTCCCTCCACATCCGGTTTCCGTAAACCGACAACTGGATAACCTTTGTCACAAAATACACCTTATTTTATGAAAATGCACTAAACCTAAAAAATGTTCGGTACGATGCAGGCCTAAATAAACAGAGAAGTTTACAATTTAAATTTAATGAAGTTTAAACTTTGGAATTGCGGCTTTGTGCAAAATTTTTATTTTAGAAAGTTTTTTGTTAAATTGTAACTGCAAGAGTCTAGATATGTGCTAGGACTGTACAAAGAATTAGAATTATCAATTTAATTTTTATAGACCCAACAAACCGTCAGACGACGACCCCAAAACTTCCTGCGCAGGCTCGGAAGCGAGTACCAACCAGTCAGACGTTGACGGTGCCGACCCAGCTAATAAAAGCCTGCGTTCCAGTAAACAGTACACTTGTATGCACTGTTCGTATAGTGCAGACAAGAAGGTTAGCTTGAACCGTCACATGCGCATGCATACAGTTTCACCAGGACCAGCAACAGCGCCGCTAGGTACAACCCCAGGTTCGGTCGTTGCAAATGGGGAAGTGAATGCATCAGAAGCTCAAGATCGATACTGCGCTGAGTGTGATATAAGGTTTAGCTCACAGAAGACATACAGAGCGCATAAAATGCACTATTGCAATTCAAGGTAAGAGCATAACATAAAGAGTTGAATGAAAATTTGGTTGTGAACTGTTTGGTATTGTAAATAAATATTGGTAAGTTCAATAGTAGAACATGTCCACCATGCTTCTAACCTTATATAAATATATATATATATATATATATATATATATATATATATATATATATATATATGGTCAAATAAGGTGTTACAAATTTTATGGAATAGAGCTGCATTTGAAGAGATATTACAATTACATCTTTATAGCCATTTTTCGTCCTACATGATAATGCACTAAGACTTAAAATCCGAGGTTTCGAGGTAACATCATCCACTTAATTTTTTTAAATACGAACCTGGAATTGGTTTTCATTTTTATCAAGCGTTCGACCTCCCAAAACCAACGATGTATCACTATTAATATTTGAGCAGAAGATTTTCCTGGAAGAGACAATGTGTTAGACAGAGTCGGAAAACCAGAATCTTGCCAAATCACAATGGAGATTTTCTAAAAACTCCAAATGTATGAGTGCATTACATCATTGGTTTTGTGAGGTCAAGAGCTTATTAAAAATGAAATACAAAAAATCCAGGTCCGTATTTAAAAAACTGAAGTTGATGATGAGACCTGAGTGCACCTTGTAAAGGTGGAAAAGTGGTTAATATTGATATTACAAAATTAATTTTGTAATATCAATAAACAATTAAAAAGGAAAAATGACGATTTTCGTTTTTTTTTCGGATCTCTTCGGAAGTAGTTGGAATTTTGCCCTAATTGAACCAACCTCGTGTCTCTTACGGTTTTTGAAATGCCAATGCTATCCCATCGAACTTGGGATTGAGGTTCATTTTTGTTTTCTTACTTAACGGTTCGCCTTTAAATTTAAGACTTTTTCATATACTAATTGCATCCGCAGGCGTTAACATTACATTTCCGATAGTAAAACTCGCATTGATAAATGTTTTGTCTTTTGAGGCAAAAGGGGTGGGATTACTAGAAGAAATTAATCTTATTAAATTCTGGACTCAATATATAATAGGCTGAAATCTATTTTGAGAGCTGATAATATCTTTAATCGCTATAGGTAAACAATTTTGTAGATTGAGTTGATCAATAAAAAAACATTTTTTTTATCAAAATTTGTATAGCAAATATCTTTTAAACTTTTTTGAATGGGTTTTAAAGTACACATAAAATGATTTCATCAGTTTAGTTCAGTTTCTCAATATCATATTATCTAATATACCAGCTTTTATATTATTGTATTTTTTTACATTTCAGACACGTAGTGAAACCCGTAGCTCCTCCATCAAGCTGCACTTCAGGATCATCTCCCACTAGTCCAGTAGACCCCTCCTCCTGTCGAACCCCTCCTTCCCCTACTTCTCAATTACCACCTCAACAGCCTTTCTTAGCGCTACCCACAAACCCTATTATTATAGTTCCCTACTCATTATTTCGATCGGCTAGTGTACTTCCAGCACTTTCTACAGCTACTGGAGTGCCTACCCCCGACACACCATGTTTTCTGTTGCCGAATGGTACCCTTCAACCGATGACCAGTGCTTTGTCGGCGGTAAATGTTCCTTCATCGGTACAATGTCAAGCTTTACAGGAAGAACAAGTATTAAAAGCGGCTAATAAGGGAAACAAGGAACCGTTAATAAACAGGTAAATTTCTTGTCGTTAGAAAAGTATTATTTATTTATTATTAAAGTATTAATTAAAAGTAAATTTTTGTTGTGTAGGTGTTGTTCTTTTAGTTTTTTTTTAAATGATACCAAAAATTTGTTTCAATCTTTAATAGTAGTGATGCTTATATTTTTTATAATCATGACTTAAACCACTAAAAAGATTTTAGAGGTCTGCAGATAGAATATATTATTTTTATTAATCATAAAACAGCTAATTATTCATTCAGATGCGACTGTGGAAACTAATTAAAATTCTGATAGATCCCCTAAATAAAAGTGCCAATTATGCAATGGAATTTTGTAGTTTCATAAAAGCATTGGAAAGAGTATAAGAACAAATTTTATAAGCAAACGGTTTTTTTTTGAAATGGATAAATACGTTTTTAGAAAACACTCAGTTACTAAATTCTCTCGCTAACCATCATAGTTTGAAATTATTTTAACCTCGAATAGTGACATTTTGGTGCAGGAGTACGCAGTTTTTATTTCTTTTAGAGAAACATCTTCGGCTCCATTAGATCTTACGGTCCGAAGGTCTCCCAGTTTAGAAAAATCCAAAAGAGACGATGAAACAATGGAGATTGACCCTGATCACGAGAAAGAGAATCTGAAGCACCAAACACCATCTCCGGAAAAAATTGAATGTGAACCGTCAATTCATAGTTCTCCATGTTCAACTCCCAGTGGATGTTATGAAAAGACCTCTCCCGGCGTCAGTGTAAGTCCGAAAAGGAAGTTGGATGATGCGTCCAGAAGCAATAGCCCAAGGTATGACAAAATTAAAACTTTCCTGTAAACTTAAAAGGGGAAAGTGAAACCTAAATAGTGATTAACTACAGAACAGTACGTTATTACAAAAATATATTTTCCTGTCTTAATTATAGTTTGTTTAATTTTGACTTTCGCTTTTTTAATATTCTGCTAATACTTTTTAAGTGTTTACTATTATATCTAATAATAACTTATTATTTGGGCCTATATATATATATATATATATATATATATATATATATATATATATATATATATATATATATATATATATATATATATATATATATATATGTGGGTGTGTGTGTGTGTATAAACATAGATTATAAAATAAACAGTTCCTTTAATTACAGATCATCCAAAACGCCAAAACTTAGTACGGAAAAAACTTCTAGAACTAGCCCCGAATCTGTCTTCCCAACGGGCCCCCAGTTTGACATACCTCCTTCTTTACATCCGCTCCTGCTCAGATCCGGAAATATATCATCTCTGTTTCCTCCAGAGGTAGGTTCCATCTTAAATAATAAATATCAATCATATTTATTAGAGATTCTTAGTTATGTAGATAAAAGGTTCTATTTTCGGTGTGTATATATATATATATATATATATATATATATATATATATATATATATATAAACAAAAATGCAATAATATAGATGGCATTCCAATTAGAAAACAGATGTTGCCACCTGTTTAAGCTAGAAGCGGCAACACCCCACAACTTAAATTCTTTTAAAAAGAGAGTTTATATTCGTCTATGGCCAGAGCCAAGTTTTCAATATATATATATATATATATATATATATATATATATATATATATATATATATATATATATATATAATTGGAATGCCATCCCATCCATATTGTTGCATTTTTGTATTATCCTGAACATTCGAAACACTTTTTGTGTTATGTTTCCTATACCTAAATTTAACTGTTTTCGAGAAAATGGCGCTTCAAAATTGACATATTTGGCTCTTTGAAGCTCTGTAACTCCCAAATGACTTAACTTGCAACGAAATGGATTGCACTTTCCTGTCTTGGTTTCTAGTTATCTACCATCTGACACTAATGTCAGGAAATGTCACACCTCCTGTCAAACTAGAAATTGGTGTGGGGAAATAGATAATTAAAAAGTGGAATAGGAAAGTGAAATCCATTTAGTTGCAAGTTAAGTTGTTTGGGAGTTACAGATGTTCAACGGGTCAAAAATGTCAATTTTCAAGCGACATTTTCTCGAAAACAGTTGAATTTAGATATAGGAAACGTAACACAAAAAGTGTTTAGAACGTTCATGACAATACAAAAATGCAATAGTATACAGGGTATTTCAAGAAAACGGAAGTTGCCACAGGATTAAGGTAGAAGCGGCAACACAGCACAAATTAAAATATTTTAAAAATAGAGTTTAAGATCGTCTATGGCCAGAGCCAAATGTTCAAAATAATCTATTCATTGGTTCTCCAGATACTTCTAATAGACCACTGAGTTTATGGCACCCTGTATATGTATATATATATAAATATAATAAAGTCTCTATTCGGACGCGAGAAAGAAAGCTTCGAAAATGCCAAGTGTGATTTTGGCGAAACGTCAGCAAAACTGTTCTTTTCAGAACGACAGTAGTGAACGGATGTACACCCGGAATGAAAACACATATATATATATATATATATATATATATATATATATATATATATATATATATATATATATATATATATATATATATATATATATATATATATATATATATATATATATATATATATATATATATATATATATATATATATATATATATATATATATATATATATATATATATATATATATATATATATATATATATATATATATATATATATATATATATATATATATATATATATATATATATATATATATATATATATATATATATATATATATATATATATATATATATATATATATATATATATATATATATATATATATATATATATATATATATATATATATATATATATATATATATATATATACATATATAGGATTAAGGCGTGTGAATAAAATACTTGAGTTCTGCAGGCTTTCAAGAATTTTTACCCTCTATTGTGTATGCCGCCATTTTGAACTTGGTAACTTTAATGACAAGAGCAAAATTTGTGTATGGAAATGTATAGCAATTGTAATGTTAAATTTATATTTAAATTCGATAAACGTATCATTATAAAAAAACATACACAAAATGATTGTTTAAAATTGCTGGTTAATATTGCTTGTTATTGTTGGTCCAATTTCTTAAAACTTTCAGTTTTTATTTTTTAAAACAATTTTTAAACTTATATTCAAATTGCTCTTCCTGATCTACAAGTATATTTTTGAGAAGGGTAGATATCTAAAAATATAAAAAATTATTAATAAAAATATCTAAATACTTTCCTTAAACATGACAAATGTTTAAAACGTCCCAAACCCTTTACGATATGGCGTACTTCGTGTTGAACTGTAAGCCGTATACAATATCGTTAAGTTAACAGTATGGACATTGCTCTACGATATTTGAAACCTGAAATATTGTCACTGTTACCTTAGAAATATGTAGCAGATATTTCCCTATAAAACACAATAAAATCCCACACCATACCTAGAAAATACACATGCACACACACACGTGGGGCTCATCAAACCAATGCAGCCGTGTCGTAGAGATGATGGAAGATATTAGGCAGTCAGATATTAACCCATAGAGTAAGAGGTGCCATCTATGGGCTAACATATATATATATATATATATATATATATATATATATATATATACACTCTACAAAAATTAAATGCATGCAATATATGTTACTAAAAATCTATTTTGATTAAATAATCATTTAAAAACAATAAAGATAATTCCTGAAAGTTTTCCTATAAAAAATACAAATCTAATTTGATAACCTCTATGTTGAAGTATTTGATATAGATTAGATATTATTAAGCATTTTTTGCATGAAATTCTAACTTGTAAATAGCAGTTTGCTAATTAAATAATTTAAGATAAAGATTATGAGATAGACAGAACGATATATTTTATTTATTTACATTGTAATTTTATCATATCTAATCTATCTTTGTCAATGTTCATCTCTTCACGATAGAAACTGTTTAGTTTTCGGTCTAACCCCTTTGATATTATAGTTATTAGTAAAATATACCACATTTTCTGTATACGCGCATAGAGATGAAAATGACTAAAAATATCATTTTTCGATTTTGTCATACGTGTGGATAGAAATACCCATAAGATGAAATTAAATTAGCCTAATATTCCATTTTGAAGCAAAATGATATAAGGATCAATATTTTAAACTCAACAGGTAGGTTAAGTTCAAAATCTTAGTTAAAAATTCAAAAAAATAAAAAAATCCCCTAATTCTTATCATTTTGCATTGATCATGGGAAACATGCCTGGAATATGACGGTGCCTAGTTTCAGTCTGTCTTTGCTTGGTAATTAATGAGCAATAAATAGATGAATAATAATACATAAATTAATTCGAACGAATAGGTAAAAACAGGTATTAAAGGTGAAAATACAACATTTTCAGAAATTAATTTTTAGATATATTTAATTGATATTTTGGATTTGACCCATGTATTGAATTTGAAATATTTTCTTTATGTATCATTTTGTCTTAAAATAAAAAATAAGGCTAGCTCACTCTTGACAATATTTCATATTCTTGTATTTTTTATGCACATAAATAAAAAAAAAGTTTTTCTGAAGAGCGGCTTTTTCTCCAAAAATGACATTTTAAGTCGTTTTGTCCTCTTGTCACCTCTATCCGCAGATATACTATATATATATATATATAGTATATATATATATATATATATATATATCATATATATATATATATATATATATATATATATATATATATATATATATATATATATATATATATATATATATATATATATATATATATATATATATATATATATATATATATATATATATATATATATATATATATATATATATATATATATATATATATATATATATATATATATATATATATATATATATATATATATATATATATATATATATATATATACAGGGTGTCCCAATAATGCGTTCTCGGTTGATATCTTGATAACGGATAGCGATATAAAAAAAGTTCAAATGCAAAAGTTGTAGAACAATATGGGCTACATAACCTAAAAATTATTTTCATTTATACAGGGTGTCTCAAAAATCTGTAGCGAAGCAAAGTTGTGTTTTTTCTTATGGGACACCCTGTATACTTTTGAATATTTAGATTCTGCTCGTGATTCTACACATTTTTTGTATAACATGTCCTATGTCTAAATCTGATAGTTTTTCTAATATCCGCCATTTTGTAAAAAATTATGAATTGCAATGCCTTTTTTCAATCGACGTGGGCCGTTGGCTTTTTTATATAGGATTATGATTTTTGGCAGTAACGTTAAAAAAAGTATGAGTTGACTTTCAACGTAAACAAAATGTGTCGGCATTGTACAGGGGGTCCTAGATAAGTAGGAGAAATTAAAAAAATTAAAAACATCATATCTTCATTTTTTTAAATGGATTGTATAGTATTTTAATACTTTAGACTATTCGTGACCCAAAACCCTATATTTCGTTATAAATATGTCCTATACCTATTTGTCATAGTTTCCGAGATTTTGACATTTTTGTATTTATTATTTGGTTTTCGATGGCAATCGCCTTAGAATTTGCTTTATTATCGAATTTTCTAATTATAATACACTACAAGTGACGCAAAATTAAAAATTCAGCTCATAATATTGGGTTAAGAATCGCGACCTAAAGACTTAGAACAGATATTTTACCAACTATTCTTAAATATTTACTATTTTGGCTATTATAAAAGCGTAAGTAGTGTTAACATTTAGTTAGAACTTAATGTACGAAGATGCCTTAGACAATCCTAAAGTCACCCCTATCCGCAGATATACTAAATATATATATATATATATATATATATATATATATATATATATATATATATATATATATATATATATATATATATATATATATATATATATATATATATATATATATATATATATATATATATATATATATATATATATATATATATATATATATATATATATATATATATATATATATATATATATATATATATATATATATATATATATATATATATATATATATATATATATATATATATATATATATATATATATATATATATATATATATATATATATATATATATATATATATATATATATATATATATATATATATATATATATATATATATATATATATATATATATATATATATATATATATATATATATGATATACTATATATATATATATATAGTATATATGGATAGGGGTGACAAGAGGACAAAACGACTTAAAATGTCATTTTTGGAGAAAAAGCCGCTCTTCAGAAAAACTTTTTTTTTATTTATGTGCATAAAAAATACAAGAATATGAAATATTGTCAAGAGTGAGCTAGCCTCATTTTTTATTTTAAAACAAAATGATACATAAAGAAAATATTTCAAATTCAATACATGGGTCAAATCCAAAATATCAATTAAATATTTCTAAAAATTAATTTCTGAAAATCTGAAAATGTTGTATTTTCACCTTTAATACCTGTTTTTACCTATTCGTTCGAATTAATTTATGTATTATTATTCATCTATTTATTACTCATTAATTACAAAGCAAAGACAGACTGAAACTCGGCACCGTCATATTCCAGGCATGTTTCCCATGATCAATGCAAAGTGATAAGAATTAGGGGATTTTTTTATTTTTCTGAATTTTTAACTAAGATTTTGAACTTAACCTACCTGTTGAATTTAAAATATTGATCCTTGTATCATTTTGCTTCAAAATGGAATATTAGGCTAATTTAATTTCATCTTATGGGTATTTCTATCCACCCCGTATGACAAAATCGAAAAATGATATTTTTAGTCATTTTCATCTCTATGCACGTATACAGAAAATATGGTATACTTTACTAATAACTATAATATCAAAGGGGTTAGACCGAAAACTAAACAGTTTCTATTGTGAAGAGATGAACATTGACAAAGATAGATTAGATATGATAAAATTACAGTGTAAATAAATAAAATATATCATTCTGCCTATCTCATAATCTTTATCTTAAATTATTTAATTAGCAAACTGCTATTTACAAGTTAGAATTTCATGTAAAAAATGCTTAATAATATCTAATTTATATCAAATACTTCAACATAGAAGTTATCAAATTAGATTTGTATTTTTTATAGGAAAACTTTCAGGAATTATCTTTATTGTTTTTAAATGATTATTTAATCAAAATAGATTTTTAGTAACATATATTGCATGCATTTAATTTTTGTAGAGTGTAATATATATATATATATATATATATATATATATATATATATATATATATATATATCTATATATATGTTAGCCCACAGATGGCAGCTCTTACTCTAATATCTGACTGCCTAATATTTTCATTGATAATTCAACATACCGTGGAGTGTTTTCCATCATCTCTACGACACGGCTGCATTGGCCTGATGAGCCCCACGTGTGTGTGTGCATGTGTATTTTCTAGGTATGGTGTAGGATTTTATTGTGTTTTATAGGGAAATATCTGCCACGCATTTCTAAGGTAACAGTGACAATTTCAGGTTTCAAATATCGTTGAGCAATGCCCATACTGTTAACTCAACGATATTGTATACGACTTACAGTTCAACACGAAGTACGCCATATCGTAAAGGGTTTGGAACGTTTTAAACATTTGTCATGTTTAAGGAAATTAAGTATTTAGATATTTTTATTAATAATTTTTTATATTTTTAGAGTTCTACCCTTCTCAAAAATATACTTGTAGATTAGGAAGAGCAATTTCAATATAAGTAAGAATTATATAGGGTGTAAACATTTTGATATTGAAATATTTCAAAAATATTTAAAAATTGTTTTAAAAAATAAAAACTGAAAGTTTTAAGAAATTGGACCAACAATAACAAGCAGTATTAACCAGCAATTTTAAACAATCATTTTATGTATGTTTTTTTATAATGATACGTTTATCGAATTTAAATATAAATTTAACATTACAATGGCTATACATTTCCATACACAAATTTTGCTCTTGTCATTAAAGTTACCAAGTACAAAATGGCGGCATACACAATAGAGGGTAAAAATTCTTGAAAGCATGCAGAACTCAAGTATTTTATTCACACGCGATTCTTAATTGAAATATTTTTATAGCATAGAGCTAAGTTTTGTTCGTGTTTGGCTTCAGGATGTTTTATAAAGGAAAAAAGCATTTCTGAGGAATAAAATATTTCAGTTTTGTAAGATTTTAAGAATTTTGATGTACCCATTCTTTGAGGATGAATTATTGTTGCAAATTCTTTTCAAAAGATCTACTACTCGACCTTATTAAAATTTTTGCTTTAAGATGGCGGCCAGCCATTGTGTATTCATTATAAGATTATTAGTAATAGGCTATAGATGTGACTATCCAGCTTTTAGTTTTAGGAACAAAATTTTGCGTAACAATCCGCGCGTTATATTAAATATTCACTGTATTAATTAAAAATATTGAAGTTATTGGAACAAAAAACTCCAACTGTATATTAAAACCTATTACCATAATTATATCACTCTTTGAGTAAATATTATGGAAATCCAGATGAATCTGACGTACGAATAATCGCATAGTCTGTCTAGAATTGTATGAGATACCCTGTATGTGTCAATTGTACTACCTACTTAAATATCCCAGTAATAAATTGGTTAGATCTAGATTTTCAGATAATGCAATATATACGCTACAAAGCCTCAATAAAGAGTGAGAACCAAATTTCTTTCGCCGTTTCCGGGTGTTGCAATTTTTTTATAGGATTTATACGCTGAAGTTGACCAGACTGAGAAATACTAACTGAGATACTCTTTGGTAACTAAAATTACTTTTTGTAACTAAAGTTACATTTTGTAACTAAAGATACTTTTCAGAAGTAACCGTTACAAGTACTCAACAAAAGTATATAGTTACAAGATACTTTTTCCATAATTAAAAAAGTAACTAAGTTACTTCAGAGTAACTTAGTAACTTTATTGTAACTTAGATATTAGATACTCCCAGCTCTGTAAGTAAGTATATAAAAAACTTTATTTTTTCTTATTTTATTGATAAAATGATTGACATTTTACACATTTTTGTTAAACTAACCGATTTTTTTGGACATCCCTTAAGAAATATTGCATTTCCCTGTTTTAGCAGAAAAAAAGGTATACAGGGTCTTACGTGACCATATGGTAACGAAAAATGAAACTTATTTGTAAATTATTAAAACATATATTTAAAAATGTGCTGTGAAACAACTCAAATTCCCATTTTTTTTAATAAAAAATTATTACTTTTACTTCCCTCGTAAAAGGGAAGTATTGTAATCGTAAAAAAAACAGAGAGATTTTTTCAGATCTTTAAGTTTCAGGGTCCCTAGAAGCCAAAAAACATATTTTTTCAATTCGTTCGGTCTGCCTCTTCACGGGATAGCTAAAACACTAGTTACCCGATTGACTTCAAATATTGGTCAAAAATTAAGGGTCATATGGGGACATGGTAACATTTTCGTAAAAATCCAATATGGCAAAACAAAATGGCGGCCTAGTGAAATGTAAAAAAAAATATTAATAAAAAACTGCTTAATAATTTTGCAAACAATAATGTAGGAATGAACCGGTAAAATTTTGCTAGGCATCTAAGATGGCGAAAGAAAATGGCGGCTTAGTAAAATAATTAAAAATTCAGCCTGAAAAACTACTTAATGTTCTGATTTCAAATTGTGTGCCATAAATAATTGTGGTATACAGCTGAAACTTTTGTAATAAAATTCATTGCCATTGTAATACCAGCTATTCACAAAAAAAATTCGATACAGTAATTAATTTTCATTTAATTTTGATAAATAAATCCCAAAATATATTAGTTTCTAGTCAATGATTTATTTAAACACGTGTTAAGTAGAAATTCAAAATTCCAACTTTGGTAGGATATGTCAAAAACTAGTAGCAGAATTAAATTGTGGCCATGAAAGATTTTGATTAGGAGGTCGAGAACTACAGCATATCAAATATTAAAAAATTGAATGAAAGCCATTTCGCATAAGAAATGTGTGGCTCATTTAAACATTTACAAATAAAGCAGCTCTGAACCGAAAAATGTTCGATGAGTTAAATAAAATTTAATCACTGTTTTTCTCGAAATAATTTTCTCCTGTTTCTTTAATTATAGAAAAATATACACAAAATTATTTAAAATTGTTGGTTAATATTGCTTGTTACTGTTGGTCCAATTTCTTAAAACTTTCAACTTTTATTATTTCATACAATATTGGAATACCAAAATGTTTAGTCCCTGTATAATTTTTACAGTTAATACAAATTTTTAACTTGTATCGAAGGTACAAGTGCTCTTCCTAATCTATGATATATTTTTGAAAAGGGTAGAAATCTAGAAATATAAAAAATTATTAATTAAATTACCCAAATACTTAATTTCCTAACACATGACAAAAGTTTAAAATGCCACTTTACAATATGTCGTACTTCGAGTTGAACTGTAAGTCGTATACAATATCGTTAAGTTCACAGTATGGTCATTACTCTACGATAACGTGAAATTTTCACTGTTAACTTATAAATACGGAGCAGATATTTTCCTATAAAACACAACTTGTTTTTAATAACCAGTTTAAAGTTCTATACCAAACCTAGAAAATACCCTAGTTTAATTACAAAATGGTTGAGCTCGTACTACCTGCAGCAGTTGTGCAGAGAAATCTTAAATAAGTTTCATACAAGTTTTCTTACTCGAACCAAATAGTTTTCCCACTATAATCAAATATTAACTAAACTAATACAGAATATGTCTTAAGTAAACACATTCTGTTCTAGCTTCAAATGCGACTCTCAGATCTGCCTCCTTTGCCACCAGTCATGCCCCAGGTGATCGTCAAACAGGGCGTATCTAAGTGCAAAGAGTGTAATATTGTATTTTGTAAACATGAAAATTATCTTGTACATAAGAAGCACTACTGCTTCGCCAGACCGACAGAAGATGATGGCTCGAAGACGAGTGGGAGTCCGCCTGTGAGCCCTAGGTATTTTGATAATTTATTTTAATAAATCCTTAATTTTCATTGAAGCAAGACATTGGCTGAAACATTTCTGTTTTTCCATTTTAGAAGTGGTGGTACGACTAGTCCGGCCGCCCAGTACCAGCAGTTGATCTGTCTAGCGTGCGGCATTAAATTTACTTCTCCAGATAACCTCAATGCTCACCAACAATATTATTGCCTGAAGAGAAATGAGTCTGAACCCAAAAGATGTGCCAAATGTAGGGGGATTCTCGAACCAGGTCACCAGGTAACAATATAAGTTGAAATTTATGTATGTATATATATAATTCCAAGTGCAATATATAATTAGGCCCCTAACTGTTTGAGTAATCAGTTTAGTCAATTACCATGAAGAACAGTTACTAATATTACTATCTAAGATTCTAATAAAAACTAGATGTTAAATTATAATTTTACCTTTCTTATACTTCTTGAAGCATGTTTCTCCAACAGTGAAATACCTGTGTGTGACCCAATAGTATGTCAAAGCTTGATAGCTCTGGTATCATTCACGATACAAGTTCGAAAAATGTCCGCTAGGAGGCGTAACAACTCAGCTTTTTGCTCTTCTCTTAGAGTTATTAACTGTATTGTAATGATTCTATTAGTGGTCAGCCACTAATGGCCTTTTTTCGTAATTATTCAAATAGTACGGATTTTCTCAAAACAAAATCAAATGACTTTTTTGTCATAATTTGAGTTATAAAAGGTCAATAGTCAAATAAAAAATCCAGGCCCGTATTTAAATTAAAAAAGTTTTTAATGGTCGCCCGAACCGAAACGTCGTATTGAAAAACTAACCTCACCAATTTGTAGGGGAGAGAAAGTGGCGATGATGAAGTGAAAATTATTTTCATCTGTCATTTCAACTAAGCCTACAATTATAGAAACACCATAAAAGTTATTTTTTGTGTTTTTTTTTTTAGTTTTTCTATAATTGTAGACTTAGTTAAAATGGCAGATGAAAATAATTTTCACTTTACCATTGTCAATTTCTCTCCTCTACAAATTGGTGAGGTTAGTTTTTCAATCCGACGTTTCAGATTTGGGCGACCATCAACAACTTTTTTAATTTAAATACGGTCCTGGATTTTGTATCTCACTATTCGATAACTTTTATAAATCTAAATTCAATTATGACAAAAAAAGACATATCATATTATTTAATTTTTTTGAGAAAATCCGTATTTGAAAAATTACGAAAAAACGTCATCACTAATAGAATCATTACGGCACAGTTAATAGCTCTAAGTGAAAAGCAAAAAAAGCTCTTTTTTTCTAACACCAATTTCAATGTAATCGGTTCATCCAAAACAGAGATATAAACGTATCAAAGAAAAAAAGTTTAACCTTCCCCCACCACTTTATTATTGAAACTAGAAAAAAAATGATAAATAGCAAAAGGTGCATAATTGCCCGAAGAATACAATGCTTATATTTTCGGCAAACTTTAATTAGGAAAATTCAAGAGAAAATCGGTATTTTCCTTTTTGAGTTGCTGTTACGCCCCCCATCCATTTGTCGAACTTCAAAATAATGTCCAGTTATTTCCTTTTCCGATTTACCCAGAGATAATTTTTCCCATAATTTTGCGAAAAACAGTTATCGAGTTATGGCCGGAGATTGAATGAAAAATATTTAAAGATATTTGTGTGTTTCAACAATGCAAAAAAGCCAAAAAAATTCAACCAAAACAGTTCAAACGTGAAATAATTTAATTAATTTTAAAAAACAAGCTGTTTAGCCAAGTTAGCGATATTAAAAATTGTGAACCATTTTAATACTTCCATAATTTGTTGCTTTGACCTTTAGCTACGCGGGAAACGTCTATCAAAGTTAATTACGTAATTAGGTACAGGGCGATGTAAAAATGGTGTGCAAAAATTTCTACATGTTTGAGAAAAATGATGTAATAAAAGTGTTTATCGTATATTTTACTAAACGGGTACTTCACCTATATGCATGAAAAATATCTATAGTTTTATATTTCTTGCAAAAAGAGAATCATTTTTTAATTTGTATAATTTTCGGATTATTTATTGATTGGTTTTATTTCATTTTATTTGTTTGAAGTCTATAATATCAGCATAGATAAAATATAAAAATATATTTGACGTATGCTATGAGTGGCGTTCGCAAAAGAGCGATTATTTAATGTTTTTTTCAGTTTTAAAATGTAATAAAATGGAGTGTGTTTTAGAAATTGTGTTTTTATTTAAAACATCCGTTATTGATTAAAATACTTTTAATTTACCATTTACATTAACATATATTAAAAATTGTAAAATATATAAAATAGAAGAAGGCAAGCACTTCTAGTTTGTGGAAGCAAACACGACACATCGTTGACCATTTGGTTGCAAGTCCGCAACTAGAAAATACCAAGAAATCATCAAATCATCAAATCAAAAATCAAATCATTTTATTTTCTAACACACATTTTTTTATTCAGTTAGGTTAGTTAATTGCATTAAATTGTTGTATACTTTAATTTGCGTAGTGTTCGTTCGTTAAGTGTAAATACATTTCTATCATAACTTTTAATGCAGCATATTTTAGTATACTAATTTGTATCCCTGAAAGGGAATATTAAATAAAAAGTATTCAGAGTAATATTGACAATCATAATGAATGTTCTAAAAATATAATTTTAAAGGTACATTGTATATTAATCAAATTTTTAAAAACAAATATCACTGTATATTAAATAGTGTCTCTTTTGCTCACGCCGCGCGCCGCTGACAAAAAATATCTTTATTTTTTATTAGTTTTCTAGAATTTGAACAAATAAAATAATAGTAATGATTAACCCGAAAATTATCAGCTTATAAAAATGTTTCTATCTCTTTCTAGAAGAGAAATAAAATTATGATTTTTTTGTTGCATGTAGGCAAGGTACTACCAGTCTAATAAAAAAATATCACATATACTTGAATTACATTATTTTCCTTGAATCGCCCTGTAGCTAATTACCTAATTAACTTTACACAACTTTCATAGGCGTTGCGCAAGATCAAAGGAACAAGCTACCCGAAGGTAGTATACAAGTTAAGAAAATTTAATTTTTCGAAAATGTTAAAAAATGGGTCGCAGTTTTCAATATCCTTAAATTTGTTTGTACATTGTAAAGATATTTTTAAAACTTAACGATTTGCTACACAAAATTTTCAAAAAGCCGAAAAAAAACTTACATCAATATATTCATCTAAGTAAGTTTTTTCACCAAAAGTATGAGTACGTTACCAACTTACCAGCACTACTTTTATTTTAGTGCGTGTCGCATTCAGCTGTAGCCGGGTGGAAATGTCCGTGTTGTGACGTTATCAGCGCAACTGCCAGCGCCGCCCAACGACACATGGAAACTCACACCGGCGTAAAGGCATATAGATGTACCATTTGTAAATATAAGGGCAACACGCTAAGGGGAATGAAGACACATATTAGAATGCATTTCGATAAAAGATCTCCAGATTTACAGGTGAGTAAATATACCTTAGATCTCACAAAGTATACCTGGATTTACCTAAATACTAGTCATGTAAAGGGGAAATCGGTAAAAATGGTACATTCCATTTTTCGCCGGAATTATAGATTAATTGCAATTTCATATCCCATTCCACCACCAACTACTGAATCCATGCGACCTCGTACTAGTTCGCATTACAATACTAAAATTCATTGCGTAATTTCGTATCCTCCTTTTTTTAGTTTAAAGCCAAAAAAAATTATTTCTCGAAAAAGAAATCAGATATTAGAATTAGTGTTTATATAAACTTTAAGTCAAAATGATTTTGTGTAAAAACACATTTTGTGAAACTCAGATACCAGAAAAATGCCTGCAAATGTAAAAAACCCTTTGCAAACAAATAATTTTGTTTAAAAGTTATGGCCATTTAAATCAAAGTTAAATTTGCATTAAAATTGCATAGTAGTTTAGTTCCAAATTCGTTTTTTTTTTCAGGAAGAAAAATACATCTCTTACATTCTCGAAGATGAAACTGTCGGTTCGGCAGGTATGGAAGTAGCCATTGCACCAAGTTTACCGTCGGATGACGTTTCTTCTTCTCCAAATGCTATAGACACCAGGCCAGACCCACACCACATGTGTCCTCAATGTCCATATAGTTCCCCTTATAAAGCGAACGTCGTGCGACACATAAAATTAGTTCACGACAGCATTGTCGATGAAGTTAGCAACGGAGAAGATCGGAGTACTTGTAGCATAAAGATTATGCCTCCTAGTATGCCCCAGTTAGAAGAGGAGGAGGAAATCATAGGTATGTTTGAACTCGAATAGCATATATGTGGAAACACGAGCAGGTACATTTTATTTTGCTTATGTTGCTGACTCTTTTAATCTTGTTGCAGTAAAAAAAGAGGCAATGGAGCCAGAAGTAATAATAGCCCCAATCGAGGGTGCTACAATCAAAGAGGAACCAGAACTCTCAACTACTCCAAAGAGCAACAAGAACTTAGATGATGAAATTTTACAAGAAGTTTCAAAACCAGGTGCACACTACTGCAAATCGTGTGACATTTACTTCAATTATCCTACGTCTTTTATTGCACACAAGAAATTTTACTGCTCAAGCCATGCCGGCGAGATCTCCAATGCAAATAATAATAATAATACGGCACCACGGACAGCAGAAACATCAGTGTTATAACTGAAAACATAAAACTGGCTATGTAGATTTTGGTACTTACTGTTCTTTTTCATTATAAAACAAACTCTTATACTATATCTATTCCAATAAAACCTGACATATGACATTAAAAATCTTGCGTATAATTTTGGTAGCCAAAGATCTAATCAGCAAAATATCGGTTTTCTTGCTGAATATTTTTGAAATTTAATCTGATGCGCTGGGTACAGTATACAATTTTGTTACACAAATCAAATAGGCAGAAATATCTAAATCACACAATAAACAAATTCCTTGTATATGAAGCAGAACGATTATGAGCATTTCAATGGAATCGGTAAATTCAGGTGCGAAGCAGTATCGAAATAATAAAAATATTGAGGGTGCTTCATAATTAGTTTTTCTATACTCTGTAACAGCACATAGATAAATATTTCATTAACAATGTATTCCCTATTAAAAACGTAAAACATTTAACGCCACACAACGAAAAAAAGAATTTTTTTACAAAATAGTCAATTGGGGTCTTGCATCACCATAATATTGTCTCAAATTTTTTGAAACTATATTATATTGATCCAAAATCTAAAAATAAAACATTTTAAAAATTTCAACAACCCTTCATTATTCTACATCTAGATCTTTTAAGCCCAGCAATATTAACTGTTTTGGGAAATTAGGAAACAATTTAGGGAAATTGTAATTTTATACATTCTTTTTCTAATATTATATCAATATTTTTGAAAATATATTATGTTGATGCAAAAAGTAGAATTAAAACATTTTAAACTTTTCGGGAACCCTTCTTTACTCTAAGCCTAGATCTTTTGAACACAGCAGTATTAACTGTTTTGGTAAATTAGTAAACATATTAAGCGAAATTGTTTATCAAGAATAATAAAAAGCACTTCAAAATATTTCAGCCTTTAGGAAGGCAACTTTTTACATTCGAAGAGAATATATTTTACAGTTTTGTCGTAAACGTCAGAAAACTTGAACATCGAAGTAGCTCTTTGTCCCACGCGACAACTTCAAAAATTAAGTAAGTAAATACTAAAATCCGTTTCTTATTTCAGACGTATAGGAATGGTTTTCAGTATCAAATTTTTTTAAGAAACCAAAATAAACCTTTAAATCATAACAAGAGCACCAAACAAAATAGTTTGACATATTCTAACCTTAAACAAGTAAACCTAGTTGTTTTGATCCTCGAGAAAAGTACTAAATTATGCAAAAAAAATAGTGAGAGTATAATAGTAAATCCTCTAACCTGCCAAGATTTTACGGATATAGTAGTATTTTTTGATAATCTTTTTTAAATACTATTATCTTACAAAAAAAAACTCAAAACCACAACAATCTACTTTAGCCATTATTCACGTTCTAAAGCCAGTTATAATAACTTTAAATTGTATACGAAAAAGTTAGTTGTGTCCCTGGCACATGTTTTATTGCAGGGTGAAGCCAAACATTGATCGTAATTAATGCAAGTACTGTGTGTTAGTGCAATATGTAGATTACTTTATATTCCAAAAACACCCTGTATTGAGTAGTATTTAGCAGTAGGCTTCTTATTAATACCATTAAATGGTTTTTAATAATTCTGCGATTTTACAAACAGGTATCTCCAAGCATTTTGCCAAATAATTAAATGTTTTTTTAGAAAACTTTACTAATAAGTTACAATTTATTAACAAAATTAGATTAAATTTGATTTAATTAAAAAATGCTAGAAGATGTAGAATTACTTCAATATTTTGTAAGCACCAGACAAAATAGTTTTTTGCATACCAGTCTTGAACAACATTTTTATTTTTGGCATATCACCTAGTATTTCATTTTTTAAAGATAACATACAAGAGTCACACACTGTTCTAGTAGTGTTCACTAAAGCAATGTTGTGACATCCAGTAAATCAAAGAGATTATGTTAATGCCAGGCGCGGATCTACCATTAGGCTGAAGCCTAGGGCCTCCTAAGAGATAGGGCCCCTTGAGCAGTTTATTTGTTCGAATGCAAATTAATATAACTAGATCTTTTTTAGGTCCCAGATCGATTTGCGTAATACATACCATAAGAATTTGTTCTTAGAAAAATTTTTATATCAGATAAGGATGGCAAACAATATGTATGTATATATCTTGTATACTGCCTGGTTGATATTCTTATGGGCCTCTGTTATGTCATGATGCGTGTGTTGATTTTAGACCGTAAAAAAGTGAATTTTAGCTGTTTCTGTTTTGAGTAATAAATAGCATTACAAAATTGCGTAAAATCTAAGTACAGAATCGCTACAAAAGCGAGTTTATATTATTACATGGATATTAGGGTGTTAACCTATTTTAAAATAAAGGGGCCCCTTTTGTGTGTAATTTTAAAACATGGGTTTGTTATCTTTGTTTGTAATTTTACTTTGTACTTTAGTACCTTTAGCTTAGCTTTTTTTATATTTTTTATTTGTTTAAATATGACCTTGCTATATTAACTTACATAAATTAAATTAAGAATTACTTAGACATTGACCCTCGTATTCTCTAAAAAGTTTTAAGAGTTAGACCAGATCTAATCGCCATGGTAATTGAAACTGTTAGTTCACAAGTTATGTTCTGTTTGTCACTGTCACTATGTAATTGTGACATTTAGGGAAATATTTTTTCAATTGTTGTTGCTTATATCATTTTAAACCTATAACTGAAAATGCCTACAGGAAAAATAAATGCATGTCAAGAATGTCAGATGAAAGACTAAATAACTATCCATACTGTCAATCGAAAACGATATGACACGATCCATCTTATATTATAAAACGACATATTATTAATGTAAAATTAAAAATTACAATCACTTTATCAGAAAATAACCAGGCAGGACAATGGATCCCGGTAAAATTTGATGAAATGTAGTAGAAATGGAGTGAAAAGTTGGCAAAACTTACTTCGACAGGATCTATCGTATTAAATATTTTTATAACTATTTCTGTTAATATTATATTAACACATGTTTTACACATGTAATTAACAATACAATAATATACTGACAGGGTCTATATAAGGGGGAAATACTTAGCTATATGAACTTAAAACATCATTCTATTATATAGAGTTTTGCAATACAAAATTGTGTGTTAAAGATACAGAAGAATTTTATCTGGAAAGACTTTTTGCCCTTAAGTTAAGCGATCATTCATAAATGCTATAAAAAATATATTAGGCTACTAATTTAATATGGAAGCTAGAGGGTACAGACGACCGCCACGAAAAATAAATGCCGATGCCAAAACTCAAAATAGGTATTCCCACCAATGTTATTATATCTAAAATAGTTTTGCTTACGTTCGCTTAATATAAATCGAATGCTATTTGAAGCCCATACCTATAGTCAAATCCTATTTCTATATATAGGCATTGTATACCATGAAATTATAATGCAAATATTCATTTACAAGTAAAATTAAGAATATATTTTTAACAAGTAACTAAGAGTAATATTTCCCATATTGCTAACTTTGAATTGAATAAATGCTAACTTTTAATAAGGTTGTCATGAACTACAAGTTCATAAAATTTCACCAGGGACTATTTTCATCTTCTCGTATGGTATGTTAATAAAATGGTTAGAAATATATTACTTTAAAAGTTAAATATGAAGTTGATATGACCTGAATACTTTGAGATACTTATTAAAATTAGTTTAATGTAGGTAACTTGAATGCATGACCATTATATAACGCAAATCTTAATCTTAGAGGCATTAGATGCAATAAAATGTTTTTGAATCGACCAGATTCGCTACATTGAAATAAGGTTTTAAAAGACAATTATTGCTTCTGAAGCATAGTAAGTAAATGTACCTATTTCATATATTAAACTATTTGCATCAAAAATGTGTTATTTAATGTATAATCAAGTATATATGTATAAACAATACATAACTAACTGTAAGATTTGTTCTGTATAAAGTTATATTTTTATTATTTTGTCTAGTTTTAAGTTTAGTGGTTTGTTAACTAAAATGTATAAATAATAATATGCCAAAGCATCTTTTTCTTTATTATATGTTTTATGTAGATTTTAATTCGTTAAGTAATGTTGGAATCTTTTTAACATTTCATTATTCATTAGACTTTAAATAAGTTTTGTATGGTTAAATTTTTCAATAGATGTAAAATAGATTCTATTCTCATTATAGCTGTGAGGATGTTCAAAACGCCTCTAGGTTATTGACACTTTGACAGTGATGATTATCGTTCTTGGAGACAATAAATTATTTATTTCTAAACAAATCGTGTTTCACTCTTATTTACACAAATTATTTTAGAACATATTTTAAGATATCGACACTATAATGGAAAAAAATTAATTAATTTTCGCTACTAAAATAAGTTTAATTAAATTGAAGGTGTGCATATTTATCACTTGACTTGACGAGGAAAACGAGAATTTAGCAAAGATATTTCGAAAAGCCTAGTGCGTGAGAGGCGTGACATACTTGAAGGGAAATAACGTCATCAGTAATTCATTGAACAAGAAAACACAAAATAAATTCAGATGACTTAACATTCTATACATATGAATAGTAGACTTAGATTTATCTGTATTTTGTTATTGGGGGGAGCGTGGCTGCAGGACAGAGAAAAGGCCCTAGCTTTCCCTGTCCTGAAAAGTCTAAAACAAATTTCAAAACTTGCCAAAATTAAATCAATGTCTTTCCTTTGGCACTGCCTTTTGAAAGAAATTTTTGTTAGGTTTGTTTCAATAACGACCTTTCGGACGTCGCTATACTATACGTGAGATATACTCACATTTGTCCAGATGGTACATTAGTACCATGAGACAAACCATAGAAAACTAAAATCTATATTTTTTAATTTTTGATCGTCAATATCTCGAAAATACATAACTTTTGGTATATTCTCCTTCTTTGCTTACATATTCTTGTAAATAGTATTAGGTAGCTATAAATATTGTTATAAATGTATGAGTCACCTTTAAAACCTTTGATTGATATTCCACATAAATTACAATGAATGAAACAAAACGCAGGGCAGAACTGCTAGACTCCGGCTATAGGAGTGGTTTTGAAATTAAACTATCAATTTTGAAAATACAATCAAATAATCAAAAAAGTGGTCCTTATTTGGAAGCTTTCCCGAGTAATTTCAATTATCCCATCAACTGATGAGTAGGAAAAAAAGGTCCTCATCTAGTAACCTTTAGTGCCAAACTATTTAAGAAACCATTAATTCTTTTTCACTTAACCAATTAAGAAAATTTTAATCCCGTTTTGGCTTGACCAACCGATGGGGGGAGGGGGATTTGAACCCTCTCAACCCCCCTTTCTACACCCCGACAAAACGTATACTGATATTATTAGTACAATTTTTAAACCCTGACTTTTCTATAATTTAAATTTAATTATTTTCCTTTAAATCAGAACATGCGTTAACTATTATTAAAATATAGGGTCGTGACAACACCATGTTTAAAAATCACGAGATCCTTGAAAATTCTTTAATTCCATAAATAACGGACATGATCTGATTAAAATGGCGTTAATCCAGCCCATTTATTACCAGATAAAAATGTGTGTGCGTGAAAAAAGTAACGATTTCCAGAGATTACTAGGCCTGGAAAAGGCAACTTTTCTAGTAATCACATTACAACCCCTGAAAATTACAAGCGCATTTGCATTTTTCATGATGCATGTTCCATTTTGCATGTGTTTTTTTAACTTATATACCCAATTATAGGAAGCGGAAAACTAAAGTAAGGTAATAAATAGTAATAATTGAATGAATTTTTAAGACAATTTAGCCGTTTATTAAAACACCAGAAATGATCTTGATATTAAAAGGCTCATGGGTCAGGAAAGGAACACACAATTTATAATTTCGAACTAGCTTTAGTAGTCAAGTTAGAATCATTACTGGAGTTCTTCCTATTTGGACAATGGCTAGCAGGTATAAAATTGGACTCGGCATTCAGTTATATTACAGATTCTGAGCCGAAGCATATCAAACTACCGAGAATTTGATCTGTCGATGTGATGTTTGGGTCAACACCAGACTGCTTCGTTGGGGAACATCTTTACGGAACTATAATTAGACTAAAGATATTAGGCGTTCAGTTAGGTATTATAATAATCACATACCTCAGGAAACTACCGATTTTACAGTTTTACCTTTTATACAGGGTAGAGGAGCTATTAGACCCAGGGAGGCATTGGACATGTTTAAATCTGGCGCGCCCTGCGAAAGACTTCACCCGCCACGGAGCAATATATCTAGATTAGGCAACGTAACATAACCGATGTCTTTTTGAGGGTGAAATTAAAAGTTATTAGATTTTTATCATTTCTTCATTTGTGACAGTTTGGATGTAATATTACAGATAGTTGGTAAGTTCAAAATTTTGTATATTGCTATTAAATTGACCGGCTTTTTATATATCGCAAAAGAGCGATATTTTTTGAGATTATGTCTAGTTTTAAAAGCAAAATTATTCGTTCACGTGTTTATTATTTCACAATTTGATCAGGTGGAAGGTATCCGTGGGGAGACTCTGGACGATGTCCAAAGTCAATAAAAATTAATTTAATAATTTGAAATTTAATACCTACTAATACAGTCAAATAAAGTAGAAACATGCCTTAAAGATAAAAAAAAATAAAGCGGCATTTTTTTGCGCAAAGTGGTTGCTAAATTGATGAAGTGAGTCGCTGTTTTTATTTGGGCGTAATGAGGGTACCACGCGTGGGCCAAACAATGTTCAAACAGCTCTGAAAAAAAATGGCGTTTAAAATTTATTCTTACTGTACTATTAAGAATAAGCTTCTTTGGTACTATACTGTGCACTGATAACAGTTGCACAATACCGAGTACATATAATAAAAAGACCAACCGGGAATTCCACCCCGAATTCATGAAACAGGCGGTTATTGACAAATCGAAAACAATATGAGTTTTTCAGAAACAGCTCTAAACAAAATGCAGTTACAAAATCTTCTCTTTGAAATTGTGTTAAGCAAGCAAAAGGAAAATCCAATATAGCGAAACAAAACAGCGACCTAATAAAATGTTAAAAAAATATTACTAAGAAACTACTTACACGATTTACCTCAAATGGCGGCTTAATAAAAATTTTTAAAATTAAGCATGAAAAACTACCTAATGGATTATTGATTCCAAACTTTGTGTAGTAATTAATTATGGTATAGAGATAAACTGGTAAAATTAAATAAAATGTTTGTAATCGTGAAAAAAAATAACCAGGTTTTACATATCTTCACGTTCGAGTCTCTAGATGCCAAAAAATATGTTTTATGAATTTCGTCGATCTGCTTGTCTGTATGCCTATCTGTCAGTTCTCGGCATAGCCTTAAAACTACTTTATATTTTGGTAAAACATTAAGGGTCATATGGAGATACTTTGCTTGAAATCTATTATAGCGAAAGAAGATGGCGGTTTTGTGAAACGTTAAAAAATTATTACTGCACAAAAATTAAGTGTTATATAGGAATGAACTGGTAACATTTTGGTATGAATCCAAGAAAGCAAAACAAGATGGCGGTCTAATAAAATATTTAAAAAACCAGCCTGAAAACACTACTTAGTAGATTAATTAGATAGTTATAGAGATAAACTGGGGTGGTACGAATTCAAGATGGCGAAAGAAAATAGCGGCCAAATAGAAAAACTCAACGTAAAAAATTCAACTAACATTAAATTTTGCAGGTGTGTGTCAATGTAAAAACTACTTATTTAATTTTATTTTTACTTTATGCCCAAAAATCAAGTGTGGTATATATAGGCAGAAACTGGTCAAATATTGGTAGGAATCCAATATAGCGAAACAAAACCGTGCCGAATATAAATGCTTGAAAAGATAGTATAAGTATTTTACTATATGATTACGTACTGAACTAAATTGTGTCACATTCGTTATTCCTTATAAAATGACAGAATCAAAACGAGGATTTTGAATCTTTGTCGGAAATTTTCCGATTCTTTAGACTTGAATTACATCAACGTTTTGATGGTCAAACAACTTCCGTAAAATTCTTAAACAACTCGTGAAAATGCCAAATGCTCTATCCAAAATAGAATTTTTCTAATTATGGATAACCATGACTCTCATTTATCATTACAAGAAATCGAATACAGTCTAACCAACACTACCGTAATTTTGACATTGTTATGGCACAATAGAATAAGTTGCAGCCTTTTGATAGAACGGTTTTTGGACCATTCAATTCATTTTTTAACCAAGGATTAAATTATTGGCTTTTAATGCATCCTGGTCAAACAATATGCATTTACGATCTGTCTACTCTCGGTTTGCAAGCTTGGAATAGAGCCGCGACACCAACGAATATAAATGCTGGATTTAGATATACAGGTATTATGCCATTTGGCAAACGTATTTTTAAGGAAGAAGATTTCCTTTCTCTTACGTTACCGATTAACCTGCTTTGCCCAATGAAACTGATCAATCGGTTGCCAGTTCGGTCACCGAGCAGGCCCCCGGGGTTAGACTGTATTGCATATATAGATGAAACTGCAAGGTATGTGGCTACTAGACTTAAGGAACATAAAAGATGTATAAATAAAAAAACAAATCGTCTAATCCGCTGATCACCGAATACCAGCACTCAATAGGGCGTATGGTATACCAAGGTTCTAGCATTAGTCTAGGGATATTTAAAGGACAGATAAAAGAATCTATTGAAATCATCAAGCATCCTAAAAATTATAATAAAGACGCGGACTATACAATCAATCATCAAATATCAACAGCCAACCATTTCAGTGAGTCACGCATGAAGCACAGGAGGTATACATATTCGGATATGTATTAACATTAAATGCGTTTCGATATGGGGTGTATTCGGATACAGCGCATGGAAGCGCATTTAATGTTTTGATCTCGTGCAGTGGAAATCCCTGAAGATACCTCGTGCAATCCCAGGCGAAACGTTGAAAAGTAATTCCAATTTAACGTGGTTTAAACCAAAGAACCGTGATTTCTTAAATGATATGTATACAAGCATATTTTTAAATAAATTAAAATAAAGTTTAAATATTTACTTAAAAAAAAACAACCCGCTGTGAAAATATCGTTCATAAAGCTATAAACTATAGGCACATGGATACCGCTAAAAACAATGGTTAACGAGCGGCTAATTTTTCTTAATGATACTTTGATACTTCAGTGTAAAATTTTTGTTTTTTTTTGTTCTAATCTACAATAAACTAAATTATGCCCTTTGTTATTTTCTTTCATAAAGCAAAGTTTTTTTCTTTCTTTTCCTAGGAAATGAAATTTGGCAGGCTGCGGTTGTTTAGTTACTTTTAGGCCACCACTTTGTTCCGCCTATTGGATTATTTTCAAATTCAATTGAATCCCCAAATGAGCAAAATCTGAAATCAATGGGGTGTGCAGTTTTTGAGTTCGAGTTCGTCACGAACAGACAGACGGATATAGCAAAAGTACGACACTTTTGTATTACTAGCAAGTATCAGCGACAACAAAAAAAAAAGTAATTTGCCAAGTCAACCAAAACTTATTGTTTTTCTAAACTTAATAAGCAAATTTTCCAAATCGAACAACTTTGGTGAGGAGTATCTACCCTCCTATACTTGCATCCCTGGATTATAACCAATCTTACAATATTTCACATTAAAGATAAAAAAGTAGGCTTACCTTGAAAACTGGTGTGACCTGCAGGTAATGATTAATTAGCTGTTATTATCCAAACTAAACTGTCAAAATGAAATTATTTTCCGACGTTTCGCCTTCGATTGCACAAGGCATCTTCAGGAATCATCACTTTACGAGATCGGAAAAATTTAGGCCGGCTATTTATACACCTGCGTTCATCGAACCGTGACCGAGTGTAACGATCGGTTTCCACGTATGATGTAGACTGTAGCCCGCATCTCTATTAATGGTCAGTTACAACTTAAAATCAATATACAGTATGGTCTACGAAGTGAGTGAGCAACATATGGGAAACTTTTTTATTTTTGACTTCTCAGAAAATTTTATTCTTAGTATAAGTTAGGCATCAAAAAATACTGTATTAGCAGTAGATAGTTTCAGTAAAAGTCGAAAGGTGTACAAGGTAGGCAAAAAAAAGTGAAAATTGATCAAGAGCAAAGTAGCCTTAATTTTAAAAATATGGCAAAATGTGATTGAGAAAAGTTGTTTAGAGTCAAAAACCTGTGTTGAGATATGAAATTATGCTATGCTTTCTCAGTCTAGTACCATCAAAATGTGGTAGTAAGTTCATACAACAGGTTATTAGAGCTAAATTTATTAGACATTTAACTTTCTATAAAAATTACATTCAAAATTTTGAAGACTTGCAACAATCAAATATATTTGTTATTATTAAAAATCTTAAGTATAAATAAGTTACATTAATTGAAACAATTTACTGAAAATTTGGACACAGGTTGCTTGATCTTGCTTAGATTTAATGCATATTTTCGTTTATTGGACAAAAGTGCAATATTACTGATTTTAGATCTAAACACAGATCCATTGATTCCAAACAATTTCTCTCAAATTGTCATATTTTTTATAATTAAAGGTAGTTTACTCTTGATCAGTGTTCACATTTTTTGCCTACCCTTTATACCTTTTGACTTTTACCAAAACTAACTGCTAATATAGTATTTTTTAATGCACGAACTTTTATCAAAAATTAAATTTTCTGAAAGAATCAAAAATAAAAGTTTCCCATTTGTTGAACACTTCTTGGACCACACTATATACGAATCTGTCTATTAATGATTCAATTTCAATAATATTAGATCTATGTCACCATAATAATCTTGAGAACTCACTTTTAAATCTGACTGTCAACTGAAATAAATTACATTTATAGAATGGGCATAATTATTACCAAATAATTATACGCATATATAGACTTTGTTTTGTAAGTACTTGAATTCTGTACGAAGTTGTGGACAAAGGCGAATTAACAGATTTTTATTAATATGTACCACTTTTCTTAATAACGTTAAAATTTCATGATGAGGAAAGTTTTGTTAAAAAGGATTTACATATTTTTGTATCCAAGTACCCAGTACTTACCTTATAACAATAATCTGTATTTTTACAATTTATACAATATATGTCAGGTATGGGCAACCTTTGCTTAGCTGAGGGCGTAATTTCGGGACTTAATCAGGTCGCGGGCCGTAAGTAATAAATAAGTAGGTAGTAATGAATAAAAAAGCGAAAAAATTTATATTTATATTTTTTTTATTTATTAATTATAATAGCATTATCAAACATATAAAAAACAAATTAACAAAAACAGATAGAAAAATAAAATGAGAGAATTGAGTTATTTGAAGCTGAGAAACAAAATGATCAATATTGGGGTCAATATCACTAGTACATAGGCGCAAAGTGTTTTCTAAATTTATATAAGTCGAGTACGATGCTTATTTTTGTGAATTTTAATGATTGAAAAAAGCTGCTCACATTTATACATGCTACCGAATGTACAAATTATTTTTCATGCGAAAACTCTCAGCTGTGGATGCTTTTCTTCGGAAAGGTATGTTGTGCAAAATTCGCTTAGTCTATAGCTATCCATATTCTTAAAATCGGAAAACCGATCAGTGAATTGCTTTGAGAGTATTTTTTCATTCAGCATAGCGCCCGTATTTAATGTTTTTGTGACTGGATAATGTTAAAAAATGAAAAGTTTTTACTTTTCATTTGTGTTTCCCACAAGTGAATTTTATTTTGAAAAGCTTTAAGATGACTGATTGATGACCCTTGTTTTTGAGGCTTCAAGCTCAGGTCGTTTAAGTGTCCTGTAATGTCTACCAGGAACGCCAAGTGACAAAGCCATGTTGGATCACAAATTTGCGCCAATGTCTTCTTTTGCATTTTCATAAAATCAGCTATTTCTTTTCTAAGGTCATAAAATCTTTTTGGCATTTTACCTTTGTTTAGCCACCTTGATTCGCAATAGTATATCACATCATAGTGTTCTGAAGAGAGTTCATACAAAAATGCTTTAAAATGGCGATGGTTAAGACCGCGGGATTTAATGTATTTACTACCACATCCATAATATTCTTCAGTCGAATGGACTTATAGCACAAATTTGGTTGGTGAATACTGCAATGCAGAATTATTAAGTCACATTCCTGCACATTCATAGCGATTGGACTTTCCTTCAAAATTCCGATAGAACCTTTTCGTGAACCGACCAGTGAAGGCGCACTATCCACACTCCAACTAATTTACACCACTGCAAACCATATTGCTCAAAAGTACTTTGCATCTCGGCAAAACTGTCTTTTCCAGTAGTGGTCCCTTGTAGTGCCCGTAAGGCCAGTAATTCCTGTCACTACAAATTCTGCATCAACACTTCGTATAAAAATAGCTAACTGGGCTGTGAGCGCTCAGAGCCGACTGTTATTCATAATTCATCGGGCAGCCTCCCGAATGTTTATCTGTTTGTCTCTTTCTAACGACTATTTCCGACTCGATCTGTGGTGTTCCACTGCGTACGCTTAATAAAATTATTTATCGATTTTAGTCTTTATGATTTGAAGAATACAGTTTTAGGGTTGGTTGACAGTAATTTAAATTTTTTGCGCGTTATTAGAAATTTCCGAATTTCTCGCGGGCCGGATTGGAGCTGGAGGAGGGCCGGATCCGGCCCGGAGGCCGGGGGTTGCTCATATATAAAATAATAACATGTCATCCCCATATATTTATTTTTGACCAACATTTCAAGTGAATTATTTAAATACTTTTTCAGATATGCCGCGAACAATCAGCCAGACAGACCGACGAAATTGAGACATTGTTTTTCGAAATCTAGGGGTTGAAGATCTAAAAAAATCTCGGAAGATGATTTATTCACGATTACAATACGTTCCTTTACGAGGAAGGTAAAAATGGTGTGACTGTCTGTAAATAGAACAAAGCTCTTAGATCTTGACAAAATGGCAGATTCTAATCCAATATCACTAAGATTTTAGTAGTTGTGCTATGTAAAGTAGGCAATACGTCCAGATTATATCCGTATGCAACATATTTATTTATCTTATACGAAATTAATTTCGTTGTAATGGCTGATCATATTTTTCAGTTTGTTATTTTTGATGAATATTTGACATGTAATATTAAATGGCGATATAGAATACTTCTGTCTGATGCATATATCGTTTCTTGATTGTATTGTAATCATGAAAAAAATCACCCACCGAGATTTTTTCAGATCTTTACGTTTCAGGGTCCTGTCATTTCGCCGCATAGCTACTTACCCGATTGGCTTCAAATTTTGGTCTTGTGGGGATAACCTGGAAACATGTTCGTAAAGATACAATATGGCGAAACAAAATAGCGGCCTAGTGAAATGTTAAAAAGATTATTACTAAAAAACTACTTATCCAATTTATTTAAAATTTTGTACAAAAACCAAACATTATGTAGGACTGAACTGGTAACATTTTGGTATAAACCAAGGTGAAAAATCTTATTCAATGGACTTTAATTTTAAATTAAATGTGATATAAGGATAAACTGGTTCGAATTCAACATGTAACAAAATGGAGGTGTGTGCCAATGTAAAACCTACTTATTGAATGTATTTTAAATTATGCCCAAAATCAAGAGTGGCATAGGTAAAAACTGGTAAAATATTGGTAGGAATCCAATATGATGGAATAAAATGGCGCTCAATAAAAATATTTGAAAAGACAGTATATTTCAGTGGCGACTCGCGGGTGAAAAAGTAAGTGAAGTGCAAATGAAGCAAGAAAATATCCCAATCATTTTTTTTTCCAGGATTTTTTTATATGTGGAGGAGGTATAATATTTTTTATGACTTACCTAAATTTTGTATACTAAATCAATTCTCCTATCCTTCATAGCAACAAATTTATTTATAACATCCTAATAAAATGGATGAATTGCCCTAATCTCCTCCAGAAATTCCTTTTGAAATATTGCCAAGAGAAGTAAGTCTTTCTTGAGATATTGTATCTCTTAAATAAGTTTTTACACATTTAAAGCAAGAAAAACTTCTTTCCACTGAAGCAATTGTCGACGGTATTGTCAAAATAAAGGAAAACAATTTATATGCTTCGGCAAAAATATATTTATTTTTATTAATTTTTTCCACTTGCTCTTGCAGTGATATATTCCAATTACTCTCTTGGCAAAAATAACATCAAACTCATTTTTAAGTCGTTGACTTTTTGAAAATATTTCCCTATAGAACGGTAACAAATTTTCAAAAGGGCCAGTAGGAAAATTTAAACTATATTCGGAAAATTTAGCAGAACCTGCCAAACATGAAAATGTAAGTTTTTCACAGTCTTGAAATCTTGGTGTCATTTCCATTAAAATATGGTCCAATATTTCATAAAAAAGGGTTCCATACTTAGCCCCAATTTCTTCAGGTGAAAGCTTAGCAAGCTCACGTTTGTAATGATTTATTTCTGTAATAGAATTTGCTATATCAAACATGGTATTAAAAAAATTTTCATTTCTTTTTTTACAGAGCGCCTCACGACAGCGTTTTATATTGGATATGCAAAAATGAATGTCAAGCGATTTTTTTTGAAGAACATCAAATAGTATGTCCGTGATTGAGAAAATGTCATTAAACACTAATGCCAGAAACGTGAATTTAAAATCGTTCATCTCACCTAAAAATCCTTTCGCAAGGCGGATTGATTTTTCATCAGATTTGTCACAGTTTGTAATAAATTCAAAGACGTCTTTTAATTTATTCCAATTTCCAATTGAACAATCAAATTTACTAACTTCGAATTTGAAGTTGTAACAACACCATAAATAAATATAACACAAAACAGACAAGTTAACTAACTGCAAAGGAACTCACCCACCGGTTGCAGCGAAATCCGCGAAAATAAAAGTAAACAATCACCGCAAACTGAATGACACGTGGGTGTAGTGTACGGCGCCTGCCAGTTTTTAAAAAGACATGTCGCCAACGGTCATGTAAAATATTTATTCGAGATGTATAGTTTATTTTTTAAAGGAAATTTACCGATTTTTACATGCAAAACACCCCTCCCTCTCTTTTCGCCATTATCTGACTCAGGTGATCAAGTCGGGCGTGCCTCACATGACCCCGCTAAGCTAGATAACTTTCCCTTATTTATTGTGGCCTTATGCAAATGACTCCTTATCTTGCAAAAATGCACGAGAACTTGGTTTGCTCCGATACGTGTTGATAAAGAAACACAGGGGAAATGGCAAACATGTGCTTCTTGATACTGCGTTGTGGTAGAATTGTTTTTCGTATGTGTTACAATATGAACAAACGCGCCATAGCAAAAGGCTATCAGACAGATCACTGCTATTTAAAAATATTGTCGTTTTTCGTGATTTTTTAAATTAAATGTGTAATGTCCTATTTTGTGGACGAGCAGATATGATCGCAAATACAAACAAATATATTTAATCCTTTGACGTTGCTTTTATCTGGTCATCATAACGAAACAATCGCCTTTCGCCGGTTTTAGAACAATAACTATTTATATTCAGATATTATATATTTTAGATAGTTTGGTGAAATTTTCGATGTAGAACATGCATGAATAAAGCAAAACCTTTTTTGTCCGATATTTTTGCACAAACTTTTTTGTTTTGAACAAAAAAATTCTGTACCTTTAAATTTTGTCGGATTCACTTGTTAATTAAAATTACCTTTTAAATAAAACTACAATATTTCTTTTATTTACCTATTATCTCTAGATTGATGATTGATGTTTTATTAACAATAAAAAACAATCCTATTATATAAGTCGTTTTAAGACTAAATTCGGTAACAAAATATTATTTCCCGAGTCGGAAAGTAAGCTAAGATTCTTAAATGGGTTGTTTAGTGAAAAATCGAAAGCGGGAAACAACGATTTTTTTCTACTTTAGACCCTCTCTTATATATATACGAGACATGTTTTTTAAGTAAGTACCGTTTTGGAATTTAAAAAAAACGTGCAAAGATATCGCAATAATTTTATTTTTACATGAAAGCCTGTACCTTAATCTACTTGTCTACATAATTTCCGTGAATATTGAGGCACTTGTCATAACGTGGCACCAGTTTTTGAATACCCTCCTCATAAAATTCTGCCGCCTGACTGGTTAACCACTGTGTCACAACTGTTTTGACTTCGTTATCGTCTTGAAGACGCTTACCGCCCAGGTGTTTCTTCAAGTGCAAGAACTTCACCTTCATTGTGGTACCGCTCAAGGAAAGTCAATGCACTGCCTAAACGTTGGGTTTTGTGCAAATCCGTCAACATTTTCGGAACCCAACGTGAACACAATTTCCGGTAATTCAAGTTCTCGGTCACAATGCGATACAAAACACTACGAGAACATTGAGGAAAGTAGTCGCACAATAATGAAATTGTAAAGCGTCTGTTCTCTTTCACCTTTTCGTCCACTTTCTGCACCAAATCTTCATTAACGATCGAAGGACGCCCACTCCGTTCTTCATCATGCACATTTGTGCGGCCATCTTTAAATGCTCTTACCCATTTCCTTACCATTCCATCACTCATAATGTTTTGTCCGTAA
Source organism: Kuschelorhynchus macadamiae (assembly GCA_030620095.1). Taxonomy (NCBI): domain Eukaryota; kingdom Metazoa; phylum Arthropoda; class Insecta; order Coleoptera; family Curculionidae; genus Kuschelorhynchus; species Kuschelorhynchus macadamiae. The sequence goes on from JAUTXW010004560.1 coordinate 668,471, forward strand.
ACTTCACAGATCTCACGATGAATATCGATCGGTTTTACGTCTTTAGCACTAAGAAATCGTATAACAGCACGTTCTTCACAATCGGCGGGACTCACGATTGTCGGAGGCATCTTAAACACTCAATAAACAACGTATACAATGAAGAATCAGACTGTAATGGCGTCTGTGCGTAGACAAGAGAGGTAGGTAACCAGCGCGCATGCGCGGAACGCCGACCGTAGCGCTGCGGCGGCGGAATCGCAAAATGGTACTTACTTAAAAAACATGCCTCGTATATATATATATATATATATATATATATATATATATATATATATATATATATATATATACCTTCTTCGAACAATCACAACTTTTTGGTACAGTCTTGTATTACATTTTTGAGTAAAACAAATTATTCCCTTGCCATTTCTACGTCAAAAAGGTATACCTGTTAAAAGTGGATACGAGCAACCGTTTTCGAGATATTTGGATTTAAAACAATTTCGGCGCATGTAATTTTTTATCGCAAAATTTTAAAAGTTTGTTATTTTGTCCAAATTTAAACGCACCTTGGCACAAAAGCTTTGAAATGAAAAACTAACACATTTTTTTGAGGTGTATAATCAGTGCCTCAGACATAAACTAAACAAAAGGTATTTAATTTTTATTAAAATTGTTATTACTATGTTGTTTTTAATAAAATCTAGGTTACGTTTTATAATTTTCAAAAATTCCACCATTTGCTTTTAAGCACAGGTCAGCTCTATGGTGTATAGCTCGGGTTGCTCTGTGGATACATTCGGGCGCATTTCTTAGTGTTTGTGCTGCGTTTGTTATCCGATCCAATAATGCTTCTCTTGTATTTACTTTAGTGGAATATACCAGTGATTTGAACCATCCCCAAAGACAATAATCCAAAGGATTAAGGTCTGACGATCTAGGTGGCCAATTAAACGGACCTCCCCGACCAATTTATCGGTTTGGAAAGTTTTGGTTTAAAAAATCTCTTACAAGTAAACTGTAGTGTGCAGGGGCTCCATCATGCTGCAAATACATGTTTTGTCTTACATTAAGGGGAACATCTAATATATTTCGCAAGTGATTTTCAAGAAAATTTAAATATTTTTCTCCTGTAAGACTACCGTTGATTATAAATGGACCAATTAATAATTAATAATTAATTCTATCTGGAAAACGACGCTGGTACACCGCGACTGCTTGAATTGCGACCCCATTGCATAAGCCATAGACGAATATTATATCCGCATATTCACGATGCGAGAATATCACAGGCATAATGACGTATTTAGATCTAAAGTTTCTTAAATGATTATTGTCAGATAATAAAAGTTATGAACAGAAATTGACAGTGACAAAATTTGATCTTATTATTAACTGACATTACTGTTGCTAAGTAACGAAAGTAAGAAAAACGATAAGAACACCAACCAGCAGTTGTTCTGTTAGGCAAGGCACACTTCTATTTTTTTACAATACATGCATACTTTATGTGAATTTGATAAAAAAAATCACATGCGCCGAAACTGTTTTAAATCCAAATATCTCGAAAACGGTTGCTCGTATCCACTTTTAACGGGTACTTTTTGACGTAGAAATGGCAAGGGATTAATTTGTTTTGCTCAAAAATGTAATACAAGACTGTACCAAAAAGTTGTGATTGTTCGAAGAAGTAGAAAGACATGTAGGTGGCGCCCCCTACAAGTAAGAGCAATACTAATATTAGATTCGAATTTGTCATACCAAAAACCCCCGTATATCAATCTTCACTCCATTATTTACATTATCATAGATTTTATTTAAAAAATAGGAAAATTAAATAAAAACTTTAACACCCTGTATCTCGAGAACCAAGGCCTTGCGGACACTTATTTATATATAATTTTATGTTTTTTTTTTTTGGTCCTGAATGTGTACCTGAAGTATTGACATTTCCTCATGAATCACCCTGTATATATATATATATATATATATATATATATATATATATATATATATATAATGGGTGAAACAGAACACAAGGTACATGCTATAATTTTTTTAACTTTTCAGATATTGCTTTGAAACTGAAGTAGGTTTAGTAACTTATTAAGATGCATATTTTGACAAATAATTGCATTATACGTCACTTCCGGTTTAACCGGTAGTGACCTAAACCTTAATATACAGGAAATGGAACCCTGTATATTTATTTTCTTATTCATATTGTAAAATTCCCTTTCCAATGATGTCTCACAAGTTTTTTTTCCAAAATGGTGGCACTAAAACCGGTTTTCTGAAAAACGTTATATTCACCATATAACATATAAAACAAAAGACAGAGTCAAACTTCTGAGGTGACCTGATTCAAATGAAACATTTTAGGTTAGAAAAAGCATGAAAGCATATTATTGTTTTTTTTAAATATTAGGAATTTTCAAAAAAAAATAAAAATATCTACTTTTAATGTAAATTTTCTGCCTAAATTTAAATTGGACCTTGTATATTTTATTTATCCGTTTAATTTCACGTTAAATTACGTTTCCAATAACGTGCCACAAGTTAATCCTTTTGTCGTTAAATTACAACAATATTTCCATTTTTCCTCCGAGCTACATAATTTTTTATCGTGGAAACTACTAAATCACAATATACCATTTTCATTAGTTAAACTATGTTAGAATTATTTACCCATCATTTTTAGTAGACAATAACTAAGTCTTCTATTTAGTCTCACCATATCAGATTTGTATATAGTTGATTAATATAAGCATTTTAAAATAATTTTCGCTTATATTAAGTTTAAGTTTAATTGTTTCTAGATGCTTGCTTACGATCATTCAACGTAAATGCAGCTTAAATCGCAGACACTGAGAAAAAGTAGTAGGCTATGAAAAACAAAACAGCATAATACGGCCATCTTTACCTGGTTATTGGCAGCTGTATGCGATTTAAATTGCATTTACTTAAAACGATCGTAAGCAACCATCTAGAAACAATTAAACTTAAAATTAATATAAGCGAAAATTATTTTAAAATTTCTTATATTAATCAACTGTCACGTTTTCATAAAAATAAAATGGCCATTTTACCTATTTCTATAAACTGGAATATTGAGATTAGCGTATTAGAATCGCTAACACTGCTTATACAGCTATGGGTATAAAATGGCCAACCTATGCCTGGTCATTTAAGTTTAAATTTTCTAAACAAATCTGACACATGTTGAGACTAAATAGAATACTTAGTTACTGTCTACTAAAAATGATGGGTAAATAAACCTAACATAGTTTAATTAATAAAAATGGTAAATTTTGATTTAGTAGTTTCCCCGATTAACGACAAAAGGTTAACTTGTGGAACATTATTGCAAACATAATTTAACGTGAAATTAAACGGATAAATAAAATATACAAGGTCCAATTTAAGTTTTGGCAGAAACAACATTAAAAGTAGTCATTTAATTTTTTTTTTCGAAAAAGCGTAATATTTTGAAAAACATAATAACATGCTCTTATGCTTTTTCTAGCCTAAAAAGTTTCATTTTTATCAGGTCACCCTAGAAGTTTGACACTGACTTTTGTTTTATATGTTATATGGGAATATAACTTTTTTCAGAAAACCGGTTTTATTGCCGCTATTTTAGAAGAAAAATATAACTTGTTATACACCAATGGAAAGGGAATTTTGCACAAAACACGACTATGAAAAAAAATATACTATAAAATAAATAAATAAATAAATATATATATATATATATATATATATATATATATATACACATATACATATACATATACACATATACATATACATATATCTATATATATATATATATATATATATATATATATATATATATATATATATATATATATATATATATATATATATATATATACAATACAAAGAAAATTCGACCCTATTTTTTTTGTGTATGTACTCCGATGGTTTGACCAATTTGGATGAAATTTTCAGGATATTGCTGGATATGGGGTCATTGCGACACTAAGAATTGTTTACGCGAGCAACTGAAACAATATATTGCATTCACATCAGAAAAAAGTATGCATGTTACATATGCTATGAACGCCGAGGCCATTTATTAAATCTGACGATTACCATAAAACTGGTATGAATACTATTAAAAAGGACGAAATAAAAAAATTTATAATAAAAAATGGCGTATATGTTTCCCAGCGACCCTTTAAAACCAATAAGGAATGCAAGGAATGAATATCAGTGGTGCCAGAACTATTTATTAGTAATAAAATAACTCTTAAAATAGTAGTATATTTCAAGAAATAGTAATTGGTCAGACGCCTGAAAAACCGAACCATTAAAGGCCCTGGAGTAGCAGACCCACAACCACCGTGTTACCGTAGGTTTCGAGTTCGAATCACACTCGACGGCAGGCTTTTTCCCTTTTTCATTGCCTTTAATTTCAAATTCTACTAAATTCCTCACCCATTCCGGTTTCCATACCTGACAAAAACTCGCCTTTCCTACTTGAAAAAAGGCCATCACTTTAACTAGTTTTCAAATTAATGCAATCGAGCAACGCAAATTTCAAAAATTGTAAATTTGGTGAAAAGGTCATAAAAATTGTATGAACAAAAATCTATAAAAAGAGTTATAGATCTATTACTATTGTAATAAACTGGCAACACTGATGAATATCCATCAGATTTCGTCGTGAATTACATGAGTATTCTAGTACTCGAACAGTAGGGCTAACAATGCAACGTTGCCATCTTATTCATCTAAAAGTGTTATTTCCCGATTTACCTTTGATACGGTAGGGACAAATTGATTCTTGGGTATTTTTAAGGCAAGTAATAAAAAAGTTTGTATTTAATAAAATATATATTAAAAATTTATATTTAATTAAAAACCGTACATTTTAACGGCTTTTACTCCACGATGTTTTGACCGATTTGGTTAAAATTTTCAAGAAGGTAATGCCGATGTGGTCACATAACAGTCGTGTTGAAAAAAAAAGAAAAAATGGCGGAATGGTGCCATTTTGAATCTTTTTATATGTAAGAGTTTGCGCGATCGATAAATTTGAATTGCTTTAATATATTACCTTTAAAGTTGGTGTATGAAGTGTAATTAATCAAGAAAGTGATTTCGCCGCACTCTGAGATACTTATCCCCCTAAGGGGAATCCATTTTTTCGTCAGGTTATTGAAAATACCAAATATTTCTATTCTTGGGACAGAACATTTCTTGTGTCAATTAGAAGTGTGAGTGGGAGGGACTAAGGGGAAAAGAGGGGTATTATTATATCAATATAGGGTTTCATATAATTTTCGGGGTTTTTAATGGACAATATGTATTGATATTTTTCTACTTTAGACCCTCTCTTATATATATATATATATATATATATATATATATATATATATATATATATATATATATATATATATATATATATATATATATATATATATATATACAGGGGAAATGTCAATACTTCAGGTCATATTCAGGACCAAAAAATTAACATAAAAGTCTATATAAATAAGTGTCCGCAAGGCCTTAGTTCTCGAGATACAGGGTGTTAAAGTTTTTATTTAATTTTCCTATTTTTTAAATAAAATCTATGATAATGTAAATAATGGAGTGAAAATTGATATACGGGGGTTTTTTGGTATGAAAATTCGAATCTAATATTAGTATTGCTCTTACTTGTAGGGGGCGCCACCTACATGTCTTTCTACTCCTTCGAACAATCACAACTTTTTGGTACAGTCTTGTATTACATTTTTGAGTAAAACAAATTATTCCCTTGCCATTTCTACGTCAAAAAGGTATACCTGTTAAAAGTGGATACGAGCAATCGTTTTCGAGATATTTGGATTTAAAACAATTTCGGCGCATGTAATTTTTTATCGCAAAATTTTAAAAGTTTGTTATTTTGTCCAAATTTAAACGCATCTTGGCACAAAAGCTTTGAAATGAAAGACTAACACATTTTTTTGAGGTGTATATTCAGTGCCTCAGACATAAACTAAACAAAAGGTATTTAATTTTTATTAAAATTGTTATTATTACGTTGTTTTTAATAAAATCTAGGTTACGTTTTATAATTTTCAAAAATTCCACCATTTGCTTCTAAGCACAGGTCAGCTCTATGGTGTATAGCTCGGGTTGCTCTGTGGATACATTCGGGCGCATTTCTTGTGTTTGTGCTGCGTTTGATATACGATCCAATAATGCTTCTCTTGTATTTACTTTAGTGGAATATACCAGTGATCTGAACCATCCCCAAAGACAATAATCCAAAGGATTAAGGTCTGACGATCTAGGTGGCCAATTAAACGGACCTCCCCGACCAATTTATCGGTTTGGAAAGTTTTGGTTTAAAAAATCTCTTACAAGTAAACTGTAGTGTGCAGGGGCTCCATCATGCTGCAAATACATGTTTTGTCTTACATTAAGGGGAACATCTAATATACACTCCTGGACAAAATTATCGCACCACTTGGCTTTTAGGGAGCAATTTTTTTTTAAGAAATAAAAAAAATATTATAATTACCATTTTTAACTGTGTATTTTTTATTAGCAAAAACAATCATATTTGATTTAAAAAAAACAAGATACACCAAAAAATAACTAACAAAATTTATTTTTAGGAAAAAAAATCGATTTTTTATAATTTTAACTTTTAAATAAAAATAAAACAATAACCCCAAGAACAAACATAATGCAAAATTAATATCGTGTGTTGCCACCTCTAGCTGCAATCACCGCTTGAAGTCTTCGCGGCATTCCTCTTATTAGATGTTGAATACTTTCCTGTGGAATGTTTTCCCACTCCTCACGCGCAGCCTGCTCTAGTTCAGCCAATGTTCGGGGAGGAGGATTTCTTTGTCGAATACGTCTTTTTAACATGTCCCAGACATGTTCTATAGGATTTAAGTCAGGGCTGCGTGGGGGCCAGTCTAAAGAGGTAATTTCCACGTCATTTAGATATTGAATGACATCAAATGCCACGTGAGGCCGAGCATTATCGTGCATTAATAAGAAATTCGGTCCAATGAATGGCGCAAATGGAACTACATGTTCTTCAAGGATCTCCAACACATACCTCCGTGCATTAAGGGCAGGTCTAGGTATAGGCACTAACTCCGTACAGGCATCGTAGGCAATGCCTCCCCAAAACATAAAGCTTCCTCCAGCAAATGGCTCTCTTGGAGATATGCACGCTTGGGCAAATCGTTCTCCGGCTCTTCTCCAGACTCTAGAACGACCGTCTGGTGATCGCAATCCAATTCTCGTCTCGTCGGTAAACAAGACGCGCCTCCAGTCATTTACATCCCATCCCGAGTATTGTCTTGCAAACCTTAAACGGCTAACACGGTGTTGCCTGGTGAGGAGAGGTCCAGTTGCTGGCCTTCTGTTATGTAAATTCGCTTCATGAAGGCGTCTTCTAACTGTACGATCGGAAATATTGACATGGCGTACTTCCCTAATTAAATCGTTTATGCTACGGCTGGTAGATGTTCTATCTCTTAGAACATTGAGACGCAAAAAATTGTCATCTCTTTGAGAAGTAGCTCTATGTCGGCCTTGTCCCGGTCTTCTTGTGTAAGCTTCGGTCTCCCGAAATCGCTGCACAGCTCTTAAAACCGTTGTGTGATGCACTCCTAAAACACCAGCCACATAACGGTAACTTCTACCTTCTCCAACTAAAGTTATTGCTTGGACCGCTTCATTTTCAGTTAGATGCCGTGACGCTCTCTCCATATTTAATAAAAGAATGGTTTATGTTTCACAAACAATTTTTTTAAAAATCACCTTAAACAGTACGAAGTACAACTGAAACTTTGTGCCTTAGGTACATGTAAGGAAAAATGCAAAATAAAGAATTTCAGTAATTCAAAGAAATTTGACCTTGAACACCAAAATAAAGTTTAAAAATTGTTATGGTCCAGTTCTATTTATCGTATTTACACAAATAAATAACGTTTAAAATTCATATTTATGTTTATTTAAATTTTCTTTTAAAAATAAGCAGTGGTGCGATAATTTTGTCCAGGAGTTTATTTCGCAAGTGATTTTCAAGAAAATTTAAATATTTTTCTCCTGTAAGACTACCGTTGATTATAAATGGACCAATTAATAATTAATAATTAATTCTATCTGGAAAACGACGCTGGTACTCCGCGACTGCTTGAATTGCGACCCCATTGCAGAAGCCATAGACGAATATTATATCCGCATATTCACGATGCGAGAATATCACAGGCATAATGACGTATTTAGATCTAAAGTTTCTTAAATGATTATTGTCAGATAATAAAAGTTATGAACAGAAATTGACAGTGACAAAATTTGATCTTATTATTAACTGACATTACTGTTGCTAAGTAACGAAAGTAAGAAAAACGATGAGAACACCAACCAGCAGTTGTTCTGTCAGGCAAGGCACACTTCTATTTTTTACAATACATGCATACTTTATGTGAATTTGATAAAAAAAATCACATGCGCCGAAACTGTTTTAAATCCAAATATCTCGAAAACGGTTGCTCGTATCCACTTTTAACGGGTACTTTTTGACGTAGAAATGGCAAGGGATTAATTTGTTTTGCTCAAAAATGTAATACAAGACTGTACCAAAAAGTTGTGATTGTTCGAAGAAGTAGAAAGACATGTAGGTGGCGCCCCCTACAAGTAAGAGCAATACTAATATTAGATTCGAATTTGTCATACCAAAAAACCCCCGTATATCAATCTTCACTCCATTATTTACATTATCATAGATTTTATTTAAAAAATAGGAAAATTAAATAAAAACTTTAACACCCTGTATCTCGAGAACTAAGGCCTTGCGGACACTTATTTATATATAATTTTATGTTTTTTTTTTTGGTCCTGAATGTGTACCTGAAGTATTGACATTTCCTCATGAATCACTCTGTATATATATATATATATATATATATATATATATATATATATATATATATATATATATAATGTGTGAAACAGAACATAAGGTACATGCTATAATTTTTTTAACTTTTCAGATATTGCTTTGAAACTGAAGTAGGTTTAGTAACTTATTAAGATGCATATTTTGACAAATAATTGCATTATACATCACTTCCGGTTTAACCGGTAGTGACCTAAACCTTAATATACAGGAAATGGAACCCTGTATATTTATTTTCTTATTCATATTGTAAAATTCCCTTTCCAATGATGTCTCACAAGTTTTTTTTCCAAAATGGTGGCACTAAAACCGGTTTTCTGAAAAACGTTATATTCACCATATAACATATAAAACAAAAGACAGAGTCAAACTTCTGAGGTGACCTGATTAAAATGAAACATTTTAGGTTAGAAAAAGCATGAAAGCATATTATTGTTTTTTTTTAAATATTAGGCATTTTCAAAAAAAAAATAAAAATATCTACTTTTAATGTAAATTTTCTGCCTAAATTTAAATTGGACCTTGTATATTTTATTTATCCGTTTAATTTCACATTAAATTACGTTTCCAATAACGTGCCACAAGTTAATCCTTTTGTCGTTAAATTACAACAATATTTCCATTTTTCCTCCGAGCTACATAATTTTTTATCGGGGAAACTACTAAATCACAATATACCATTTTCATTAGTTAAACTATGTTAGAATTATTTACCCATCATTTTTAGTAGACAATAACTAAGTCTTCTATTTAGTCTCACCATATCAGATTTGTATATAGTTGATTAATATAAGCATTTTAAAAGAATTTTCGCTTATATTAAGTTTAAGTTTAATTGTTTCTAGATGCTTGCTTACGATCATTCAACGTAAATGCAGCTTAAATCGCAGACACTGAGAAAAAGTAGTAGGCTATGAAAAACAAAACAGCATAATACGGCCATCTTTACCTGGTTATTGGCAGCTGTATGCGATTTAAATTGCATTTACTTAAAAAAAAATTTATATTTATTTAAAAACCGTACATTTTAACGGCTCTTACTCCACGATGTTTTGACCGATTTGGTTAAAATTTTCAAGAAGGTAATGCCGATGTGGTCACATAACAGTCGTGTTGAAAAAAAAAAGAAAAAATGGCGGAATGGTGCCATTTTGAATCTTTTTATATGTAAGAGTTTGCGCGATCGATAAATTTGAATTGCTTTAATATATTACCTTTAAAGTTGGTGTATGAAGTGTAATTAATCAAGAAAGTGATTTCGCCGCACTCTGAGATACTTATCCCCCTAAGGGGAATCCATTTTTTCGTCAGGTTATTGAAAATACCAAATATTTCTATTCTTGGCACAGAACATTTCTTGTGTCAATTAGAAGTGTGAGTGGGAGGGACTAAGGGGAAAAGAGGGGTATTATTATATCAATATAGGGTTTCATATAATTTTCGGGGTTTTTAATGGACAATATGTATTGATATTTTTCTATAAATGTGTATAGATGGTGATTTTTATATAATAATAATATGGTGACTAGCAAAATTTCGTATACAATGGACCTATTAGTTACTTGTTTATTTTATTAGGGACATCCACAATTGTATAATTATGCCTCGAAACTTAAAACTTTGTATAAATAGAACTAAAAAGTATGAAATACACTTTATACAAAAAATAGAACCGACTTAAAAAAAAGCACTAAAAAGGAAAAATATTTTATTCCACCTTGAAAATATGACTTTATGAAGTCGACGTCAAATTAACAAAGACCGTTTCTATTTACTGTAGTATATGAAAACAATCAACAAATAAATGTCTCTTTGTAATTAAGAATTTGTTGTCAAATTTTCAAGGTGGAATAAAATGGCACAAAATAGAAACACAAAAACAACTACATCGTTAGCTAATACCACGACCGGTATTGAATTACACTGTTGAATCATAGCTGTCGTTGGGAGCAATAATACTAATATATTTGACTATGTTTACTTCACGTTATATCTACGTCATAACAAGGATATCATAAACTCTGTCTGGAACATGTCCTGCAATGATCCAATTCAATCAGACGACGATCGCGATTTCGCTCTTTTTTTTTAGTTCATCATGCCATAGACTCGCCTCGTGTAGGGCAATGGCACAAAATGGAAACACAGAAACAACTACTCCGCTGACTGATGCCAAGACCGGCATTGAATTACAATGCTGAAGCCTGGTTTTCGTTGGAACTTTACTACTACGTACACTTTACACCAACGTCACAACAAGAATATCATAATCCCTATCTTGAACATGATCCGTAATGCCGGAGGTGTAATAATCCATTTTAGTCAGACAACGAACGCGAAAGCCAGAATTCAACAGAGAAATTTAATACCGGTTATGGTATTAGCCAGCGGAGTACTTATTTCTGTGTTTCCATTTTGTGCTATTACCCTACACGCAGCTTACTAGTCTATGGTGGACTGGCGGCCTGAGCCAAAAAAAAAGAGCGAAATCGTCTGATTGAATTGGATCATTGCAACATTCCTGGAACAAAATATTAATTTTTTACTTTTTAGTGTTTTGTTTTTTTTTTTTTGATCGGTTCTATGTTTTTATAATTTTTATTTTCTTGACTGTTTTGTACTATGTATAGTTTTGGATTATAAAATAATAAATGTGAGCTTTTACCTACACACACATTTTTACATGCTTAATTATTTATATATATATATATATATATATATATATATATATATATATATATATATATATACATACATATATATATATATATATATATATATATATATGTTATATCCGCTGATAGCCACGTGCAGGTGATGACCTTCGGTCACACGGTATCGAGCACAGGAAATTGCGACACCTCCGAGAATGCCGAGCCAGCAACCAGCCGTTGCAGTTCGCACGGATAGAAGACGCTGCATCAGCATTCAAATTAATATAAATTGTTCTGAATTGTAAATAAATAGTCAGTTGACATTTTAGGCTGTTAGAATGTTAGTTTGATTTTTGAAATTATAAAGTAGTGTTTTTAAGTATTAATAAAATATTTTTTTTAAAAAGTGAAATTTGGAAAAGTGAATATAAAAATTGGCGCAGTCGGTAGGATCTGTCTAACGCTGTCAGAACAAGAGTGTTTTCTAACTGGTAGCGGCGGATTCCAATCCCTAAACAGAAGAAGGACGAATCGCTCTCACTTGGCAAAACTACGGAAGGAACACCCGGTGAAGCCCCTGGTAATCTACGCTAAGAACACGACGGTGCAAATAATACTGCTGTAAGTTAATGAATCATCTCGTTATTGTTTATTTTATTGTGGTATTTACTTATTGAAACTGTTCGATTTTCCAAATATTTTTCCCGATATTTCTTATTGATTTTAAGAATTTGAATATCAAGAACTAAATATTTTTCACTCGATTTTTCACTATTAAATAAGTTACAGAACCTTTGTAATTTTTCAAAATGCCTGATTCAACTCAAAATAATGTTAGTCAAGTAGAAGTAGAGCCTTATAAATTATCAGGTGTTCAGATCTTTTTAGGAACGTTTTTAAATGCGTGTGATTGTGCATACAATATGGCTACTACAAGTCAAAAAACTCTATTAGCTATTCATATAAAAAACAAACTTAGAGGTAGAGCTGCACAGCTCGTTAGTTCTAGAAATCCAGTTTCGTACCTAGAAATAAAACAATTACTTAATCTACATTTTGGAGATTCTCTCGATTTATCTTCCCTGATACAAGATTTACAACGACTTAAGCAATTATCCAATGAATCCCCACTCACTTTCTTTAACCGCCTCCAGGTATTAAATGGTAAACTGCATGCAAATATCCAAAAAGCAATTAACCTTACAACTGAACAAAAAACAGCTCAAAGTACTCTTATAGAAACTATGGCCCTAAATACATTATTAACAGGGCTTGAACCTCGATTAGGCCAACTTATTCGTGCCGGAAATCCAGTCAACCTTTTAGAAGCCCATTCTCGAATTAGAAGGGAACTTCAGTTGTCATATTTTGAAACCCAAAAACAAGATAGGAATCAACCCTCAAGACCCACTGTACCTATTAGAAAGCCACAGCCACAACCTATGCGATGCTTTAATTGCGGACGCACAGGTCATTCTGCTAGTCAGTGCCGCACTCCCCAATCGGGACGGCAAAATTTTCAAAATAATTTTAATTCAGGTTTTCAAAGACCGTATCAACACCAAACCCAAAACAGCCCTCAGCAGTCTAGTAGTTATTCCCAAAATCAATCTAGACCACAACAAGCAAGCGGCTTCTCGCAAAATCAGCAGAGGCCCCAACAATTTAATAATCCACCACAATATCGCCCTCCGATAATTAATAAAAATTCTAATTTCCGTCCTAATCAACAAAGGACATATCATGTAAACGCTAGCGACTATTCGCAAGGTCAAGCTTCTAATCCTATTGAAACATCATATAATGATTATGAATACCAAAATTTTGACTACCCACAAAACTACCCCAACCAAGATTACGATTATGATCAGTGTCCAATAGAGCCGATAGGCCATACAAATTACCAGGATTTTCTTTCTCTCCCAGTGAACCCTCAGCCCCCGGACCAAAACTACCCAGAAGTAGATCCCCTAGTAGAAATCCAAACTCAAATCGAAACAATGAACTTGGACGACATGAACCCCGATCTGAACTTCCCCGAACAGACATTTCTTTAAGCCCCTTTCTCACAGTAAATTCTAAAAACTTATATTACATCAAAGATGCCACTGAAAAATATAAGTTACTTATAGATTCCGGAGCTGGAATTTCTATTTTTAAGGAAAGTACTGTTCAGAATTTTCGAAATAGATCACCAGAGAACGTGACCATCCAAGGCATTACCAATCAAAAACTTTCAATCAACGAATCAACCCTTGTCCCTTTCGCTCCTAATGACCCTCATAAGGTCTATATTTTTAATTTAGACATCGATTTCGATGGTATTTTGGCCTTGGATTTCTTAAAACATTACGAATGTGTAATAGACTTAAAATCAAAGCAATTAGTTACCAATTTTAAAACTATTCCTTTATTTAAGTAGATGGTGAACAAAAAATCGAAAATCTTACGTTAAATAATAATTGCAACAAAATTTCAATAGAAGCCCGAACGGAACGAATTTTTAAATTAAAATGTGATCTCGTTAACACTGATGCCTTGTTAGTTGCGCAAGAAAAAGACAAAGTTAGGCTCCCACACGCTTTAGTGCGAGTTAACGAACACGGTGAATTTTTCACTTGGATTGTAAATACAAACGCTATTCCAAAAAATATCGATTTCTCCGATATAACCTTAGACCCGATTAACGACACCTCTGAACCTGTCTATAATATAACCGAACCAAATTTAAAAGAATGTCAACACGACAGAGTCTCACAAATACAAAATTTATTAAGAACCGAGCATTTAAATGAGGAAGAGAAAGAACTTGTGACAAATGTTTGTTTAGATTTCTCTGATATTTTTTACCTTGAAGGAGACGCCCTTTCTTTCACGAATGAAATAAAACACTCAATAGAAACAAACAACGCTCGTCCTGTTTTTACTAAATCGTACAGATACCCACAAATACATAAGGACGAAGTAAAAAATCAAGTTAACAAAATGTTAGGCGAAGGTATCATACGTCCGTCTATCTCACCCTGGTCTTCACCATTCTGGGTTGTCCCAAAGAAGCTCGACGCTTCGGGAAAGCAAAAATGGCGCGTAGTTATAGACTACCGCAAGCTTAATGAGCTTACTGTGGACGATAAGTATCCTTTACCGAACATATCTGACCTCGACCAGCTAGGGAAGTGTGAATATTTTACCACCCTAGATCTTGCCTCCGGATTCCACCAAATTGAAATCGACCCTAAGGACATCCCAAAGACTGCTTTTTCAGTAGAAAATGGTCACTACGAATTTATTCGTATGCCCTTCGGCCTTAAAAATGCGCCGTCCACCTTTCAAAGGGTTATGGACAACATTCTCCTTGGCATTCAGAATGAGCGTTGTCTAGTATACATAGACGATATAATTATATACTCTCCCACAATCCACGAACACATTTCTCGCATAACAGAAGTATTCAAACGTTTAAGAAAAGCCAATCTAAAAATTCAGCCCGATATGTGAATTTCTCAGAAAAGAAGTCGCCTACCTTGGACATCTTATAACCCAAAATGGTGTTAAACCAAACCCATCAAAAGTAGATTGTATCGTCAATTTTCCCGAACCAAAAAATTCTAAAGGCATTCAGTCATTTTTGGGACTGGCCGGCTATTATCGACGGTTTATTCCCAATTTTGCAAAAATCTCAAAACCATTAACCAAACTTCTTAAAAAGGACACTCCTTTCTCATTCGACCCTGGATGCAAATCAAGTTTCGAAGAACTGAAAAAAGCCCTTATCTCTAACCCAATTTTGATATACCCAAATTTTCAAGAACAATTCTTACTAACCACGGACGCAAGCGCGTTTGCCATTGGCGCTGTTCTATCGCAAGGACCAATAGGCAAAGACCTCCCTATTGCGTATGCGTCTAGAACCTTATGTAGTGCGGAAACAAAATATTCGACAATAGAACACGAATTACTTGCAATCGTTTGGGCCGTAAAGCACTTTCGCCCCTACCTTTTTGGGAGAAAATTCATTCTCATTACGGACCATCGACCCTTGACGTGGTTGTTCTCGATAAAAGACCCAGGAAGCAGATTAGCTCGTTGGCGTCTTAAGCTCGAAGAGTATGATTATAAAATCGAGTACAAACCCGGGAAAATTAATAAAAATGCCGACGCGCTATCTCGGATTAAAATTAACCATTTCCAAGAATGCGCAAAACTCCAGTCTAAACTTCAAATATTTGCCTCTAACAAAGACGACGTACGAAACAGACCGTCAACTAGCAAAGAAACATTCCAATCAGACAACGAAAATGGAGACGAAGCAGACACAGAACAACTAACAGAGGAATATAATCGTTTTGTACACCTCTATAAAACTAAATCCATTATAGATTATTCCAAAATAGAATCATCAAACTTTTAGACAAGTGTCATAAAAATATCATTACCTTCTTTCGTCGAGCAAAATTAGAGGACATCCACCTTAAAATCATTGAAGATATTTTTGAGGAAAACTTTCACTTTGTAAATAACAAAATAAACATTGTGTCCAGCAAAACCGTGAAAGATCGGAAATATTTTATAATTCCTCTGCCATCTGACAACGACATCGTAGCCCAATACCTCTTTTATGCCCTATTTACTGGCAAAGACAATTTTGACGCAAAACATCCGTATTGTGTCGAAAATAACTTAGAACTCCCAATTTTGGAAATGCTTTCATTTATCCTTTCCGACCTAGACGTTAAGTTCAAAATATGCCAAAATATTGTAAAAACACCTGATGAGGATCAAATCCCCATTATCCTAGACCACTATCATTCCGGAAGAAACAACCCTCACCGCGAAATAAATGAAACTATTAAAAGAATAAAGGAAAAATATAATTGGCCCGGATTAACGAAAGATGTCGAAAATTTAATCAAAAAGTGCGAAATATGCCAAAAAGTAAAATTTTGTCGAAAAAACCTCAGTACACCCCTCGTAATTACCGAAACCCCAAAAACACCATTCGAGAGGATTAACATCGATCTTTTTGAATATCCTGTTAGTAATTACGCTCTCACTATTAGGGATGAACTGACCAAGTTCACACAAGCTTATCCCATTTCCGATAAAAAAGCCTCGACAGTCGTGAGCACACTCCTACTATTCTTCCAACATTTCGGCACCCCCTTAAGGATACATTGTGACCATGGCTGTGAATTCGACAACGCTTTAATGAAGGATCTTTGCGGACTCTATGACGTAAAATTGACATTTTCTAGCGTCAGTCATCCACAGTCAAATGGATCTCTTGAGCGATTTCACGCGACCCTGACCGAAATGATCCGAGTACATAAAGCTGAAAACCCAAACGAACACCCATTCAATATTCTCCCTTACGCCATTATTTGCTACAATAATACCAAAAATAAGACACATGGTTTTACACCGTATGAGCTCATCTTCGGCCATACATCTAGTCGTCCACCCGAGACCCTTTATAATCAAGAACAACTGATTACAAAATATGTCAGAGACCTTAACAACAGAATGGAACATTACTATAAAGTCGCACGGACAAGAACAAACGCACAAAAAGAAAAATCTAAAATACGATTTGACAACGCAGTTAAACGAAACACCACCGAATATAAAATTGGAGACAAAGTCTACGTGAAAGAATCCCAAATAGTCACTAAAGCTAACAACAAATTTAACGGACCTTTCGAAATAACCGAAATCTTCGGAACTTCCGCCACAGTCAAAAATTTATCTACGAACCAATATTCTAAAATAAATTTTGATAGACTAAAACCTTTCTATGACTAGTCTATTCTTTTCAGACTCTTCGGGATACTGTCAGCCGTGACATCCCAGTTTACCATTACTCCAATAAACAATACCGTAGGACTGTTTTTCCATGAAGAAAGTATCATCAAAATATCAAACGAAAAATGGACGCTTCTGGTCTATAAAGAATTGAAACCCTTAAAGGAAGCCATCTCACACAACGACAAAATTCTCTCCGAACTAATAGACACATATAAAATACCTGAACCTAGAATTTTAGCCTCTAAAGTAGACGTACAAACACACATTAGTCTTCTAAAACAACTCGCCAACGCCGTTAATCAAAAATACAGAGAAATAATCGCGGACACTAAACCTTACGAATTTAGGACAAAACGCGGTATATTCAATGGCATTGGTACTGTATGGAAATCGATTACAGGTAATCTAGACGCTTCGGACGGAGAATACTTCAACGATTGCATAGAAAAAGTAACACGGGACGAACATCAAATCGAAAACCTCTTAAAGAACCAAATTTCCGTTACCACATCTGTAATTAAAACTTTTAATACTACCATTCGCAAACTACAAATAGACGAGGAAACTTTTAACAATAATATCAAAGATATTCAAAATTCAATCAACAATATATCAAGCGCGATCGATTTTTATGAAGGGCAGATAAAGACTATTAGTTTATGTGAATCGCTAATGGAAAGCTACGCATTTTTAGAAGATTATCTCAATGACATCTTGGATGCAATAACGTTCGCACGTTTAAAAATACTCCATAGCTCAATTATAACCCCACAAGATATGATCACCTCGTTGCAAGAAATCTCTAGATCTTTAATAAAAAACAACTTACCATTACCTACTTATTCATCAAATGTAGCAGAATATCTCGATATAATTGAATTAGAAGCATACCAATCTGATCAAAAAATTATTTTTGTACTAAAAATCCCACTAACCGAACCTGAAACCTATACCCTTTATCACTTGTACCCTATCCCGATCTTGGACAATCGAACAGGCTTCCACCACATATTACCAACCACTAAAAAATACATTGCGCGTAATGATGATTCATTATTGTACGTATCATTCCGAAACTTGGACAATTGCAAACAGCTGAAGAGCAATACAAAGATCTGCTCTAATGTCCTGCCGTACCCAATCGATAGCGACTCCATCTGCGAGGCCCAGCTACTGAAACAACAGACACGACTACCAGCAACTTGCCAGACTTCTGTGTTGCTAGCCAAGGAATACAACGTGCAGGAACTCAACCAAAACTATTGGCTGATAACAGTTTCTGATCCCTTGCCAGTCACAGTGAAATGCGGAAGCAAAAACATCGTCACCAACGTAATCAACATGAACTCATTACTAAAATTACAACGGGAATGCAATGCCTTCATTGGAAGCACAAGGGTGCACGCCAAATACCCTATTGACAAATACAAAACTGTCACATACCAAAATCTCCCGGTAAAAATACCCTTCGAATGCTGCATTCATCTTCCCAAAAAGTCTCAGATCCTAGATCTGAAACCTCTCAAACTCAATAAACTTGATATTGAGGATCTAAATATTGCCCAACACAAACTCAATCAGTATTCTGACGAACTAAACAATCTCATCAATGAACCCTTTGTGACCAAACATGTTCATTGGTTCACAATTTCCACTATTACCCTTATTGTTGCACTTGTAACTCTATACATCCTCTGCAAATGTCGACGTAAAAGACACCCCAGGATTGGTATAGCAATTACAAACGACGATAATCCACCAGCACCTCCAGTTCCCAAGTCCAGAGACGCTGTCCATCAAAGAATAAGGAACTTGATGCCCAAAAGAAGACCAAGTGCCCATCCCGATGAGACCATAGAAGAAGCAGTAGAACTTCAATTCCACCAAGGCTTCCGCTGATAGCCACGTGCAGGTGATGACCTTCGGTCACACGGTATCGAGCACAGAAAATTGCGACACCTTCGAGAATGCCGAGCCAGCAACCAGCCGTTGCAGTTCGCACGGATAGAAGACGCTGCATCAGCATTCAAATTAATATAAATTCAGTCTTCCGGTTCGTCTCGTCGAATGCAGACCTCTGTGTTGATAACATAAGTGGTGCCACGTGTTCGGTTTTGCTGCTTTATTTCGGGGGGAAACGGGAGACTCAACCGCTCAGAGTGGAAACTAACGACCCCGCTAGAAAGGGAGCAGACGCTGTGAACGTGTGAGGCCTAGTTGTTCCTGCACTCTATCCCGTTCGTCTGCCGCAGTTCTACATAGAATATTAGCGTAACGGCCGCTACGTGGCGGGAGTGGGAGGGGTAAGGGGATAGCTTGAAAGAAAAGGTTATCTCGTGAGACCAGTAGTACTCTCAAGGGGCATCTAGTGGAAGCCAAGATGCATTAGAAAGTTTTTTAAATAAAGTTCAATTTAAAGTTTTTGAAATACACGGGGTGATCGGGAGCTCAGAGCTCGCCATCCGAAAATCCCACCGATAACGTCCCCAAACCGGAATAAAGTGTATCTCGCTCCGAGGGTCGCCGGATAAAGCGAGTAAGCTCCGGACGGGGAGCAATCTGGCAAATGAACTAGTATCCGCGTCAACAATCAAGAAACAACAACATTAATATAAATTGTTCTGAATTGTAAATAAATAGTCAGTTGACATTTTAGGCTGTTAGAATGTTAGTTTGATTTTTGAAATTATAAAGTAGTGTTTTTAAGTATTAATAAAATATTTTTTTTAAAAAGTGAAATTTGGAAAAGTGAATATAAAATATATATATTTATATATATATATATATATATATATATATATATATATATATATATATATATATATATCTGGCTTAGATAAAGCAAATCAAATCAGTGTCATTGTATTACTTATCTTATCTTTAATTAAATCATTATTTTCCTGAATGATATAGATGTATTTTTTTTTTCAAATTAACGAATTTCATTTTTTCTCTTTTTATGTCTATGAAGAACATAGTGATCAAAGAAGACGATATTTATAAATAAATTAATTTTTAGTAAGACTTCACGGAAGCTTTCATGCCTGTGGTCAATTAAGAAATCATGGTTCTTGGGATGAAATCAAAATGAAATTATTCTCCGACCTTTCGCCTTCAATTGCATCTTCAGGGATCTTTACTTCACGAGATCGGGACACTGAATAAGTTCGGAAAGGTTTAGACCGACTATTTATACTCGGCCTGCATTCACTAAACCGTGAACTAGTGTAACGATCGGTTTCCACGTATGATGTAGACTGTAGCCCGTATCTCAATTAACAGTCAGTTTCGATCTAGAACCGCTATATACGAATGCGCCTATTAACGATTCAATTTAAACAATATAAACTTATTTCACCATAATAATCTTGACACTTTACTTTTAGAACGGATTGAACTTTTTATGAACAACTTCAGTTGCAGCCATGAGGTGCCCTCTGTTACCTGTGGTTGCCAATATTTTTATGGAAGCTTGGAGGAGGAAGCCTTAGAGTTGTCTCCATTAAAGCCAATCGTGGTTTAGATATGTATACGTCACTTGTAGTATGGTAATGTTTCTTGATCATCTGAAACATTGGACAATGTTTGCGATCGCTAAACGATATTATTCCTTTCCAAACCCAAGGAGTATATGCAATTTCTTATTCCTGTGATGATGTCTATATTGAAGAAACTGGAGGATTCATATCCACTAGGCTTAAGAAACATGAACAATATATTAGAAAGAAGCAAATTGCACAATCTGCCGTATCTGACACATCATAAATGTAAAAGAAGCCAAAGTTCTAGCGTCAGTCTCGGGATTCCATAAAGGCAAACTTGGAGAATCTATTGAAACGTATTTTTAATAGAGATACGGGCTATAGTCACCGGGTCACGTTTCGGTGAACACAGGTCGGATATAAATCTCTCCGAGCTCGTTCAGTTCAGTGTGATCTCGTGAAGTAAAGATCCCTGAATATGTCTCGTGCAATCGAAGGCGAGAAGTCGAAAAGTAATTCTATTTCGACACGGTCTAACCCCAAAAAAACATGATTTCTTAATAAATTGATGTTCTTAAATTGCAAAAAAACAAACATGTTTTAATTCCGCGGATAATGATAATCCTATGTATTTAGTTCATGTTGACTTACCTAACATTCATTTGTGCCTTAATAGAATATCTATTTAGATCACTCTGTATAATATTTTTTAACAAATACGGCTATAAATTTTCATTTAAAAAATAATTTCTTCCATGCATATAGAGATATTGAAAAAAATGCGAAATTGGCTCAAAAGAGTTCCTTGAAGAATATAATGGGGATCTAAATTAGTAAAAAAAACGTTAGCAAAATTAAGGGAATTCTGAATATTTTTAAATTTTGTACAGTATTATAAATATCCTTTTAGGCCGTCGCTTAAGTAACAATAATCTATTCAACGCACAAGAACCGCCTTTAATTTGCTTAATCAGAAACAGAGATATTCGGTTATATAAATAGTAACAACATATTTTATTTTCCACAAAAACACAAGGATACCAAAAGATATAACAATATATTTCTAGATTGATGCCTATTTATAATAATTAATAAAATAATAAGTAGATTGCCTCGAGACCACCCAAGACCAACAAGATTTCAAAAGGTAATTGTTGATGTAACTAAATCATAGTGTCATTATACCCTCATAAGGGCTAAAAATAAACAGAAAGAAAGCTTTTCTGTTGATTATTTTTTAACAGCTGTAATCATAGCCAGCGAGTTAATTTAACACAAAAAAAAATGAATATACAATAGATCAAGGTGGTCAACTAAACTACAATACTATGTATGAGGTTTATGAATTGAAATTGAATATGAATGTTGTGATGGTTTCATAAGATATATATTTTGAAGCAAAAAGAGACCCTTAAAACAGCTGCTAAACTCTTAAGTTTCATATGGAAAATTTATTTTTATTACTTATATTTTATCCTCAGCATTTTGCAAAGCTGAATCATCCATAGACGAGTCGTGGCGGATTCAATATTAAACTTATCTAATATCCTATTTTTTGTTTTTATTTAGTTTCACTGTGAATATCAAATTCTTTAAAAAAAATCTGTTTTTATATGGGAAAACGAATAGGTACATATGAAAATTATGGTCTCCTTTAATATGTTTGCTTTTCAACTAACTGCTTAAGGACAGCCATAATTTATTATTTTGATAAATTAATAAAGAAAACACCAATTATCAGATATTGATAGTTTTTCCCATTATATTTTAAGATATTGCAATGTTACCAATTTCTTCTTTAAGGCGACATACGACGGGAAGTTTTTAAAATCCTGTAGATTTTTTAAGAGAGAACAGAAAACACAGCCTTTTGCAATTACAATAATAAGTAATAAGTAATAAAAAAACATTTTTTCAAAAACAGCAAATTCAATTCGCAAAAAAGAAGAAAGAATTGTCTTAATTAAGTTCAGAGTATTTAGACCTTTTGCTACGTTGACAAACTTCACTATTTAAATTTATTTTTTTATAACAATTATTACAAAATTTTTAATTGAAAATGTGAGCAATAAAACTTATATATTTACACTAGTAATAACATATGTAATTAATAATATCATCTTTAAAGTATGGAATATAAAAATGACTGAAGAGATTTAGTTACAATTACTTTCACTGATCAGAATATTTTGACAAATCAAAAAAGATAACGCTTTTTAATACATGTAGAAATATTAGTAGTAATATTCATTTTCATCAATATCGCCATAATAAAAATCGTTTGCCAACCCAGCTGTATGGACATTTTTATTCTTTGCTTTGAATTTTGCATACATTTTTCCATACCTTAGTTCATCTTCTTTATCCAAAGTATAATTTTCGTCTTGAAAATCTTTTTCATCTCGACTATAGACTAAATCTTCTTCATCGGAATCACTAGACAGAAGATCTTCATCAATATTTAGATTATTGACGGCATCGATCTTTAAAAACAATAGCCCAAGTTACTTAAATATTATATCAATAAATTTCCAAGATTTTACTACAATATTAATAAAAAAAAGCTTATAACATTTTCAATTATCATTCAAACACTTTATTAACAGCAGCAGTGGCGGACTAAGTGGGTAAGAGGCGGAGTGGTTAGGCTTGCAAGCTTAGGGGGCCCAATTAGAAGTAAATAAAATTCTGATCATGTTAACAAACATCTTACGAAATATTGTGTTCTGACATTTTATTAGCTCAACAAAAATTCTTTTAGTGTGGAAAAACTGCTGCTCGCATAGCAAGGGATATTTTATACGAGCTATAAAGTGATAGCTCGATATTCAGCTTTGTAGAGCTCAGGAATCCATAACGCTACTCCATAGTCTGGAATACAGTGTACAGTGCAAATGCAAATCGCTTTTTGAACCAGTGATCTCCAACCTTTATACCTGTTGTGCTGAACCACTTTAACAATCTTCTAATACACAATGAGCCAGTAGTGCAAATATGGAAAAATGGCAAAATAGTGTCATTTTGAATCTCTATTAGTTGTAGTGATTCTAGCAAACTTTTATATGTAATGGACACAGATATTTATTTATTTTACAATGAAATATCATATAAATAAGACTAAAAACTGAAATATTTTTCTTTTGCAAAAAATGGTATAACCGACTTCAAAAAACACTAAAAAAATAAGATATTCCATCTTGAGAGTTTGACTTTTTATGTACTAATAAAAACAGTAAATAGGCGTTTTACCATCTAGTAAAACGCCTATTTACTCTTTTTATAAAATATTGAGACACTCAATACATACATGTATGTTTGTGATGTATTTAAAACGGGGGTCTACAAAGCTAACTTCAGAGATATTAAAACATATAATATACAAATATTTTATGGTTTTCTCTGAACCACCAGGAGGAATAAACGACAACAGTGGAAAGTAAAAATATAAGCATCGACTTTGTTATTTTAAAATGAACACCCTGAATAATACTGTTTCATTAAATTAATATCTTTTTGCTGATTAGAAATACATCAGGTTTAATACCTTTATTTTTAAAGACACCCAATAAAATTGACAAAACCTTGCACAATCACTGCCTTGTGGCAGTGTATTGACTCCACATGTGTTAGAAGTTAGAATGTTATCTCTCTTGCTAACACAGTGCCTCTTATGGTGTCAATTTTCTCAGATGCCTTTAAAGATAAAAGTGTCAAAAGAACAAAAAAGTATATCACTGACTTTTTATACCCCGTATAATATTAAATGACATCAGACCTTAATATGGATAAATCAAAGACTCTTAAACTAGCAGTTTATTGTTCAGTTGTTTAAGTTGATTAGTTTTCGTAAAAAATGGACATTTTCACAAAAATGTAAATATTTTGAGAAAAAAACTATAAGTAACGTATAGGTAACCCTTAATAAATTTGGTCTAGACTGCAACTGAAAATTCAAGTAGGCAAAAAATCAATTAAAAAAAAAATTTATATGCCATGTATTTTTGACATAGGTACCCTGTATAACTCCAAATAATTTTGTATTGTATCCAATTAGCATATATCCTCCACGTTATATTTAAAACAAAACTACAGTTTAGCAGCGACGGATATGGGGTACCCTTTGAATAAAACTATTTTATTGAGTTTCCTTTAGTAAAACAATTGTAACATTAAATCGAAAAATGACGGTTTATATAACTACTGTAAAAATGTTCCTTCTCTGGAATTTATTTCCTTACCATATCTTCCTCATTTATGCTTTTTAAGTCCTCTTCTTCTGGATAATCATTCTTCCAGTTACTTTCAGCATTTGAATCCTCACTATCATTTTCTGAATCTTCTTCATTTAAACCGTTATCTCTGACGGATCCGAATATAAGGGGATCATTTAAAGGACGTACACTAAAAATGCAAAATTAAACATGAGGTTATCAAAGCATTGTTACACTTACCGTGATTTATAATTTGCATCGTACGAGTAAATTAATAAAAACGGGTACATATAACTAATAACTGTTGTAAACAATGCCGATTTATTGCATATTTAATAATTATCGTACCTAATATTGATTTTACGTAAATCGATTCATGTTGTTCTATAAGTGAAAATACCTTTATTTTACTATTAAAGAAATTATATACAACGTCAAGTACAACAAAATTACCTCTCATATATATATATATATATATATATATATATATATATATATATATATATATATATATATATATATAGCTACAAAATGTATATTAACAAATCACATATTTAATTTGCTTCATTATGATAAATTTCAATTTAAACAGAATATGTAAGGAAACTTGAAAATTCTCACATAAAGAGATAAATAAATCAACTAGAGACGCACAAAAAATGTATGTATTGACTGCCGGCACACATGATTTTTGGAAAAAATCCTGGTCCCTTCGGAAAATCCGTACCCGGGGAGAAACATACCCGACCTCCCCCTCACGTGGGATCTGTTCCCTTGTAAGAGGGAAGTATTGTGAAAAAAACACCCTCCGATATTTTTGCAGATCTTTGTTTTTAGGGTCACTGGACCCCGAAAAACATGTTTTCGTCGAACTGTCTGTACGCGGCATATCTCACAAACTACCTATCCGATCTGTGGGTCATATGGAGATGAAAGAGTAACATTTCTACATATCCAATTGATTTAAAATTTTGCAATAGGTCAAGTGTAACAGAGAGAAAAAATAGTAACATTTTAGTGCGAATCCTTTACGTAAAAACGAAATGGCGGCCCAATAAAATTTAAAAATTCGAAAAATTCCATTTCCTGGAATAAATCTAAATAATAAGCATCATAATTTGTTTTCTTAAAGACTATGTTAATAACGTTATAAAAAGTAAAAAACAATGAAAAAAAATTAAATTTAAAATAATAAACTAAAAAAAGAAAAAAAAAATATATGATATATTGGAATATAAGCAGTGGTTTTATTTGAGTAAATATGGTATGTAAATGAATGTGTGTATGTTCGACCCGATTTTAAAAATTTTTATAGGAGATCACAAATGTTGACTCGTCCTAATCTAAATGAATGTGAGATTTATGAATAAAATAGAGGTATGGTCCTAACAGAACGTGGACTTTCAGCTTGACAAGTAACATAAAATTGTAGCATATTAAGTAATTTTATACATTGTTTTATTTTTCTCCTTTCTTCAGAAAACTATTTATTATAAGATAAATTCGGAGTAAAAGATATGTAAAACAATTATAACAGAACTTTTCTCATAATAAAACTTTCCCTGTTACAGGCCATGTAAAAAGAGAAAAGACTACAAATATTTTATTGCGGAAAAGTAGGGATCACTTAAAGCAAAAAAAAATTATATTCATGTAATTTAAGAGATGTATTAAATATTTTATTCATTTTATGATGCAAAACTATTAATTCAATAATTAAAGTTCTTGTTTAAAATAGTCGCAATATTAAAAAAAAATAATTTTTACTTTATACTAATTCCATTTAATTTTAACTAAAACTGGCTCTTGGGGAGAAAGGGTTTTAACCCTTAATTCCCCCCCTTAAGTTCGCCACTAAAATATACTATAGTTTGAATTAAGATTATAATAATCATTATACCCTTGTATATTTTAAATTGGCCATTTTTTAATTCAATATTAAATTTATATTAATAATGCTTATAAGTTAATAACTTTCTCCAATTGTACTACTTGATATTATTTTTATTTCTTTACTATACATGTTTAAACATTTTAACTTGATATACTATATTAATATAAAGCATTTTTATTGCCTTTTTTCTAACTGAATATATATTGTGTTTTTACAAGCTTTTATTTAACTTGCTTTCTTCGTATGTTTGTCTTTCCAGTTAAAAAGCTGTAATCCATTCTTCAAGCACTTAGTACCATTCAATTGAAATTTGGTATACCTATATATCGTTGGTGACAATCCCCAGCAACACAAAATAACCTCCTCATGTCTGGGTTTGTCTTGACAAATACTATGGACTTAGGTAGTATCTAGGGTCTCATGATGGAGGCTGAGTGTGAGCATAGGAGCTCCTCAACTAAACAAGACCCAGTTGTGTTTGAATTCCGTGGATATATCTTAATAAGTACTAAAGACCTATTACCGTCGGATTTGGCCTCGTAGGATTTGTCTTTACAAATTCTATAGACTTAGGTGTTGTTCAACGACTGGTAAAGGCAGAAAATGGTGATAGGAATTCCTCAACCAAACAAGATAGCCCCGTCGTGTTTAGTCTTGTTGGATTTTGAAAAAAATGTAATATTAAGCAAATGAGTTTGCACAAGTGAAGATATTAAGACAGAAAATTAAACAAATTCTGATGCTAAAAAGTAGTATATATTTAATAAAACTATTAAAAATTTGAATATTATCTTAAAAGCGTTAGACATCATCACACTTGAACTAAAGCCTTTAGCGCAATAGTTTATAAATAAAAGCCTGCTATTATAAAAAGATTTTGTATGTTAATTTAATATACATTTATATTATATTGGTTGTGTAATGTCATTTTTTTACATTTAAGTATGGTTTACAGCTTTGTAAATAAAAATGCAGGTTTAGAACCAGAGAGCAGATGCTGACAAAATAGCAACATGCATGGCATGAGAAGATATTATTTTGCATTTAGTATATTACAAAACACAGTAGGCCACAATTCCAGCATATATGGAATTATTTTCTGAGGCAATTCCTCTGAGACGGGCAGAGTCTTCAAAATCCAGAAAAGATGTTAAAGGATTATTTTTAATACAGATAGACGAGGGAACCTTTATAGCTAAAAATATTTTAACTTTATACTGTCTTTCTATTCTAGGGTATACCAAATTCATACCAGCTAACAAACCCATATGTGGTAAATACAAACGTATTACATAATTTACTATTATATAACTATTTAAAAATATGCTTGTTTATTAAATTGTTTGTTAACTATTGTGTATATATTTTATTCATCAGTCCTTTTTTTTAACTTATATTTTAATAATATAAAATGTGTGTAATTATTACTTATAACAACTGATGAAATGCTTCAAAAAATTAAAATATTATATAGGTACACATTGGTTTACAATGGTGTCATTTTCAAGATTTAGGGTTTGTTAGGGTTACTAGCAACTCTCAACTGCTTACTAAAAAATAAATCCTCGTTTTGAAGTTATCCCCCACGGAAGCCCTAATGGAGAAAAGATGAGTGTTGTTAAAGTACTGTTTGTATTTTGTATTTGAATAATTCAAACAATCAAAAGTTGACTGAATAATAGTAAAAAACTCCGCTGACCCATGATGCCATCACCAAAACTAACTTGGACAAAAATTACTCATTTTAATTTCCTGGACTATTATTCCAAGTTGACTTAGAATGGCAATGTCAAAGTTAACATAGAATGCCAATCAATAATGAATCAAGACCATGAATTAGTGAAGTTCCTTAGAAACAATCCTTTTCAAACAGCAGGACAAGCTAAAGAAATCAATTTTCCAGGTTCCCCAAATACACCAAAAAGAATACAGTTATCACACCTAAGGAATTCCCTACTTCTAATAAAATATTCTTTACAGAAGTTAATAAGCAAAGGAGGGTGAAATTTGCACGGGGATATGAAAACCAAGATAATTTCTGGGAGAATGTGGTATTTTTGATGAAAAAATGTTTCCATCATGACGCAATAGAACACTGCGCGTATATAGACCTGTTGGGGTGAGGTATGCTGAGAGATTTACACGGAAAATAAACCAAAGTGGTCATTTATCTGTAAACGTTTGGGACCGGATTAGTATCAGAGGTCTAGAAGTGCATGCAGTGATTGAAGAAAGGCTTAATGCAGATGTTTACTTCAGTATAAGTAGAAAGCATTATATTGCCTTCTGTGAGGCCAGTTTTTGGGGACAAATTTACCTTTCAACAGGATAAAGCTAAAGAAGTTCAAAATATTTTGCGAATTCATAATATCGAAACTTTGCCCTGGATTTCAAAAAGCCCTGATGTGACTCCAGTTGAAAACGTTTGGGGGGAAATAAGCAAACAAATTTATAAAGAAGGATTTTGTCCTCGTAATCAAGATGGTCTTCGACAATCAATTGTTTGAGCTTGGAACCAAATAAAATGCAGTATATAAGCTTACATAAAAGTTATATTATAAATCAAAACCAACAATAAAATCTAAATAAAGTAACCATATAACTATACTGGAATGATTTTTAAATTTATACAAACAAACAAGTAGAAATTATTGAAAGTCAAGTTCAAAAAAGCTTATATGTCCAAATGTTACATAGACGAAATAAATTAAATACATATACTTATACCTATATAAAAGAGTCATATTAAAAAATCATACATGAAAAATAACAAAAAATAAATAAAATAAAACCTAGTCTAAAATTCTCACATTTAAATCACTCTTAATGGTCATTAAAAAATTCTTGAATATTATACCTTTTTGAGTAATAACTTTTTAACACCCTTGTTAAGGCTTCTCTGGCAATGCAACATACACAGTTCAAGAGGAAGACAGTTAAATATTTTGAGACCGTTATAAACAAAAGAATTTTGTTTGTGACTTAGGAATCGGCAGCCCCATCTGATAAGTTTGCCGCGTATTATAATTATATTCCTTTGAGGTTAGTTCACTTTTTTTATATACTAAACAAGCGGTCTCCATTATAAAAATACAGCACAGAGTCAAAATAGAATGCCTTATAAATAACGGATGACAAGA
Organism: Kuschelorhynchus macadamiae; assembly: GCA_030620095.1. Lineage (NCBI taxonomy): Eukaryota > Metazoa > Arthropoda > Insecta > Coleoptera > Curculionidae > Kuschelorhynchus > Kuschelorhynchus macadamiae. The sequence continues at coordinate 698,586 of JAUTXW010004560.1, forward strand.
ATCGCGCAACCTAGCTCCGCACATATATCTTATTGCGCTCTTCTGTAGTAAAAAGACATCATTATACAAATAATTAGAACTGGTTAGTTAGAATGGTTCCATGACAAAATATTAAATAACCTAATATTTAAGTTTAATTTTGGGGTTCAGTTAAACACTAAAAATATTCAACATTATGTAATAAATATGTTCCATGAGTTTTTTTAGAAATAACTGCAATGGATAACCAAAGACTAAACTAAATAATAAACTAAAAATATTTCATGCAAATATTCAAAGCATTTTTACTTTGATTAAACATAACTCCAATTATCCGAAACACACATTCTGAAGGAACTAGAGTTTTTCTCAAAGATTTAAACATACAGCTAGTAATAGATCACCTAGGGGAGATTTAAAAAAATTTTTGATATATTAAGGTCTATTTTTGAAGTAATTAATTTGGCCAACACTATAATACTACAGGTGATTTTAATATTAATTTTTTTGAATAGGACTGATCAACAAGTTTTATTCTCTGAACAATCTTATGAATTCTTATGGCGTGAGTCTAACAGTGGATTTTCACACTAGAGCTAATGTTTGAATTGACAATGTCTACACTAATCTTTTGTTCGACCAATTCAATGTTCAACCCTATGATCTGTGTGGGATATCAGATCACTCAGGAGTCCTTTTTGATTGCCATCTGACATCACCTTCTACAATGAAGGCCAGCAGATATTCCTATTACCGATAACTGACAAGGGTCTTTTCAATCTATATAACAACATGGAGTTACTTGATTGGGGCTCTTAAATCTAAAAAGGTGCATAATGACCCTCACAACCATTCTCTCAATTGGTTTAATAACAGACTTAGGGATATGAGGGAGAGACTTACAATGTTAAACAAGCCAAGATGGTGGCTGCAGATGCTGATATATTTAACAACTTTTTTGTAAATATAGCAGGAAACCTAATTGATAATTTGCCACTTTCTAATAAATCTTTTAAGGAATATTTGGAGGGTAGATTTAATCTTGACACTCCGTCTCTTAAATTTGTCCCTATAACATATATAAACTATAAACACAATATCTTCTCTAAAAAATAGTAAAAATTGTTATAAGCTTAGTACTAAAATGATTAAAATTTAAAAAATATAATTAAACATTTTTTCCAACTGCTTTGAAGGTGGCTAAGGTTATACCCATTTATAAAAACAAAGACTCGGTTGATGATAAATCAAACTATCTCCAATATCCCTACTACCAATATTTTCAATAATTTTTTAATTTCTTTTAAACGATCAAATATATTCATATTTTGAGATTAACATGCTGTTCCCACAGAGGCAGTTTGGATTTAGAAATAATAAATCAACAACCTGGCTAAAAAACTAGTATTCTATAACTTCCATTCTGATGACTCTTATTAAATCCTATTTATTCGAGCAGAAACAATATGTGCTATTTAACAAAAATTTTTCTGTGTACAGGTTGTAGGACATGGGGTGCTCCTGGGATCTGTTTTGAGTCCCTTATTATTTCTCATTTATATCAACAATCTTCCAAAATATGCCAGACTCAAATTTAATTTGTTTGCTGATGACACAACCAGCCTACAACAGTATCACCCTGCACAAACAATTCAAAATATTGTCTGTTCATTTGGGAAACCGAGATTAGTTTTTAGCTAATAGACTTAGTCCTTATGATGACATGTCACAAAACCTTAATTTTACATAGAGAATCACTAGCCAAAATGTACCAGTCAATAACTCTGTCAAATTTCTTGGAGTGTACCTTAACCCTGGTTTGAGTTAGGTGAGAAACTTGCCTCAAAACTATCAAAAATTACATACCTCATTAGAAGATCGGTTGGGAATGTCTCAAAAAAACACTCTGATGTCAGCATATCATGGCTATTTCTCCTCCAGCATGTCATCTGCAATATTGGACTGTGACTGCAGTCGCGACTAAGCGCATGAAAAAAGAATATTTGGGTTGAAGTTGTGTATATATAATACCTTACCGTGTGTTTTTGCGCTTTATGGTTGGACATACATCAAAGAGAACTTTACAATATATACTTTGGTACATTCCTATCCCACCCATAACAATGATAATATTGTACCGGATTTCCACAGACTTTGGGGAACTGGAGCTGCTAACTACTATACTGAACAATTTTATAATGTCCTGGCTTTGTGCACCAGGCAACTTGAAAAAAAAATGTTTTGTAGAAGGGTTAAAGATTATTTGAAAAAGAAATCATTTTACTCTTTTGGGGAGTATCTCCATAATGACTTTAATGAGATTGTTTAGTTCTAGGAATTTTAAAACTGTTTTGTTGCACTGAGTTTATTTAATTCATCTGTATTGTTTGTTTGTGAATATTTATTTTGTTATCTTTATATTGTACTTTTCTTATTGTATTACTTGTTTTATAATTTGTAATTGTTTTTTATATTTGTACTTTTATCTTTGATGTGTAAAAACACTTCAGTGTAGCTATTACAATATATATATATATATATATATATATATATATATATATATATATATATATATATATATATATATATATATATATATATATATATATATATATATATATATATATGTATATATATATATATATATAATATATATATATATATATATATATATATATATATATATACTGGGTGATTCACGACCCACTGTACATACTTATGTGGTGTATAGGGTATCCCTAGGGTATATCGAAATGGATATTTTAATTGATTAATTCGGATTTATTACTAAGATACAGGGCGATTTTTATATTTTGGTAAAAATTTGTTCACCCTGTATCTCCTAAACGGCTTAATCCATTTTTTTTAAATTTTGTACACAAACACTCTTGGTATATCATAACTTTTTGACGTTTGAAAAGTATCAAAGTTCCAGGGCCGTATCCAGCCAATTCACACAGGGGAAGGGGGCTAGTTTTGAGACACCCTGTACATCGGAATTCGGTATTTTTGAATTTTTTTCTTAAACTACATTCATTTGTGAACAATAATATGCCACCATCTTGAATGGCACACTAAAGGTTATGTACGAAATTTAAATCTTTAGATAGTACATACCCATTTTTTTTAGCGGTATCTGTATTAAAGCTTTTAACTAAGTATAAAATTATTTCAATGATTGACTTTAAAAAAAAATTAAACTATCTCTACTAATAAAACACAGCCTTGTCGAATTATTTTTTATTTTTAGTGGCCCAAAAATACCAAAATCTACCCTAACACAATAACGCCTGTCTAACGGTATCTCTACATTTTTGTGCACGCTTTTGTGAATTGCAATTGAGCGTTGAATCATTTACATTTGAGGTTTTTGTCTAAATGCTTGACTTTTAAAAAAATTAAACTATCTCTACTAATAAACCAGTTAATTTCTGTTTGAGTCTTTTTCGCCTCATCTCTTATCTAATGCTCGAGATCGTGATCATTTATCAGCTATCGTAAAAATTTATCTTTTTTTATTTTTGTTATTGTATACAAATTACGTGTAAGAGCTTGTTTTTTTTAATTTTTTTATTTACCTTTATTTTTTCGTAACCTTAAAACCTACAAAAAAATACAAATTCAATAAATTTTAATACCTAAAAATAATAAAGTAAGCCTTGGAATTTAAACAGATATTTTAAAAATGACATTACGTACATACAATTCAATCATTTGTGTTTGACATTGTTAATTAAAGATTTTTTATTTGAATTTTCTGTTTGCAAAAAGTTTGTACGTTTCAATAATTGTAAAAATGCCGTTATTTACAAATGCTGAGTACGCAGACATCGTATTTGTGTACGGATTTTATAATGGTAACGGAAGGGCTGTTACAGAAGAATACAGAAGACGATTTCCGGATCGGAGAATTCCAAATCACCAAACGTTTGCCGCAACCTTTAATACATTGCGTGAAAAGAGTAAGTTTCCCTCAACCGATCTTCATGTTGAAAGAGTGGGTGCTAATAACGTGGTCCAAGAAGAGAATATTCTCAACCTTGTGAGGGAAGATCCAACCACAAGCACTAGGCGAATTTCCGCCCAATTAGCGATACCGTAGACAAGAGTATGGAGAACTATAAAAAATGAAATGATTCACCGCTCAATTGCAAACCTACAAAAGCGTGCACAAAAATGTAGAGACACCGGTGGTATGCATTTTGAAAACATTTTGTAGCTTTTAAGACGTTATTGTGTTAGTGTAGATTTTAGTTTTTTTTTGGGCTACTGAAAATAAAAATTAATTCGACAAGGCTGTGTTTTATTAGAAGAGATAGTTTAATTTTTTTTTAAAGTCAATCATTGAAATAATTTTATACTTAGTTAAAAGTTTTAATAGAGATACCGCTAAAAAAAGGGGTATGTACTATCTAAAGATTTAAATTTCGTACATAACCTTTAGTGTGCCATTCAAGATGGTGGCATATTTTTGTTCACAAATGAATGTAGTTTAAGAAAAAAATTCAAAAATACCGAATTCCGATGTACAGGGTGTCTCAAAACTAACCCCCTCCCCTGTGTGAATTGGCTGGATACGGCTCTGGAACTTTGCTACTTTTCAAACGTCAAAAAGTTATGATATACCAAGAGTGTTTGTGTACAAAATTTTAAAAAAATCTATTAAGCAGTTTAGGAGATACAGGGTGAACAAATTTTTACAAAATACGAAAATCACCCTGTATCTTGGTAATAAAGCCGAATAAATCGATTTAAATATCCATTTCGATATACCCTAGGGATACCCTATACACCACATAAGTATGTACAGTGGGTCGTGAATCACCCATATATATATATATATATATATATAATTTTATATATATATATATATATATATATATATATATATATATATATATATATATATATATATATATATATATATATATATATATATATATATATATATATATATATATATTATAAAATTTTATATTATAAATTTATTTTGATTTTGAACATTTTATTTGTCGAATATCATAAAAATATGTGATTGAATTGCTTTGCATGAGTGAAACTAACATAAAAATGTAAATTTTAGCTAATTTGGTAATTAATTAACAAACAATTACATTTTTTCATATCTTGGTAAACTCATCATCTTTAACCTAAAATTCATAGTTTGACAAATATTTGGCAATAAAAACATAATATTAAAATAAAATGGAGTGGTTCAGACATGCTACTGGAAATAGTTGATGCCACCAAGAATGAAGAAAGTGGAGAAACAGAAAATGTATTATTGGCACACTTTCTGGCAAGGAGAACGAGTTTGAAATCTACGTCAAGCCTTCGGTAGTCTGAATACTACATGTTGAAATATACGCTAGTAATAAGAGGTAATTGTGATATTTGAAAATATCCCAAATTAAAAGCTGTTCTAAGGAGGAAAATGATGCATTAACACCATAACAATTAGGTGTTCACAAATGAAGAAATTTATAAGTTTTCGACAGATACCCCAGATGAGATATATTTACTGATTAAATCAGTTTAGATTATAAAAAGAGCAGGCGCATGCCGAAAAGATGAATTATTGAAAATGACAGTAGGTTGATGAGGGTTCCGTGATAATGTTTAAAAAAGGTAAATTTAGTTATGTTAATATATTTAGAAAATATTATCATATGAGCCAAAAAAATGCTTGTTTGCTTGGCTTCTTTTTTAAGATACCAGGCAGTAAAATACTTTAGCATCTCAATGAAATTCAGTCTACAAATTCACTATTAAACAAGAAAACTGATTCCATATTTAATACATCTAATGTTTCAATTTCTTAACTTGTATTTAATATAATGAAATAATGTAAGTGACCTATTCCTAAACATTTTATTGTGCTTAATAATTAATTGTTTTTTGTGAATAAATGTTTTATTTATTATTTTAGGTCTAAGGCTGCAAGTGGTTTCTATTCGGCCCTACTAAATTATTTACCGTCCTAGGAGTCGGAAGAAGTCCTTATGACCTCCTTAGTAGGACACTAATGATACACTTACATGACAGGTATGGTTGGAGGTTGCCATCTGGTAGAACCAGATCACTTGTCAATGTGTCAAAAATATTTTAAATATTTTTATGTAAATAAAAGTGACAATGAATTTAAGATTAATCCCTAAATGCAGTCATACAAAAACATACAAGTATATACTTAACACATCAAAAAAATAATTTTTTACAATCATGTCATTTTTTTTCAAACTGTTTTCAAAAATTGTCATACCATATACTAATCTGTACATACATAATTTCTAAAAAAAATTTCCCCATCCTTTTTCCACTAAAAATTAAGAGTCAGTGTAATCCAATGCCAGCCATGGTATTAGCCAGTGGAGTAGTTGTTTCTGTTATTTCATTTTTTGAATTTGCCTTACATCGAGCTTCATTCAACTGAAATGGATCACAATAACATGGGATATTATGGATGCACCTGCGGTATTGCAAAACATGTTCCAGACAGGGATCACAATATCCTTGTCTTGACATTGGCAAAACATGAAATAAAAATATTTTACAAAAATTTATATTTTTAATATGCAGTGTCTGTTTGTGTCTGCACCCTGTAGTAATATTTTGTGAAATGGGTCTTTATGTGCTGATTATAAATACTTATACTAAACTTGTTGCCCTTTTCTTTAAAAACTACAACAAAACATTCCTAGCAATGTATGTTGGATATAATAAATGATCATTTATTTAATTTTGTCGTAAAAAAAGTAAAAATTATAAACACTAATTTATTAAAGTATAAATTAAACTTAAACATATTTTGACATTGCCTTTTATATGCGAAATAATATCTTAATGGTAATTCATAAATAAAATTGTAAATCGATACTACTAATCCAGAAGAAGCAAGACTGCTTCTCATGACACCTTATATTAAAAGAACATCTCAACAGCCTTAAAACACAACCAAGAAACTCAAGAGCAAAGCCTTATTTAAGAAAGGAAATACATTATGGAGCCTACTAAACTACAGTATATTTAAAAAAGAACACTATGCATTTACTACATACTCAAAATTATGATGGATTTACCAAATAAGTTCTCCGCAGGACTTGATGAGGTACCCGTTTGCATTCTTAAGTCAGTGGGTAACTGGGTGTGTTCTCCACTTGCTAACCTGATAAATGAATGTTTCTACACGGGAATATTCCCAAACGAACTTAAAAAAGCCAAACTGGTTCCTGTTTTTAAGAAGGGTGATTGCCATAACGTTGGCAACTACAGGCCGTGTCACTGCTGTCGGCAGTGTCGAAGGTTTTTGAAAGAGCCATTTACACAAGAATAATGAACTTTTTAAATTTCCATAATATCCTAAATCCAAATCAATTTGGTTTCAGGCCTAACATGTCCATGGAATTGGCAATTTTCAAAACAATTTCATATATAATGGAGAAAATAGATAAGGGTGAGCAGGTGGCAGGGCTATATTTTGATCTTTCAAAGGCCTTCGATACCATCAACCACCAGTTAATGATTTCAAAACTGGAAGGGTATGGGATTAGGGGTGTTTGTGCTGCTTTGCTAAAATCGTATCTTACCGAGAGGTATCAATCTGTGTGCGTAGTCAGCAAGGGTAAAAATTATTTTTCAAGCGCTGCTGTTGAAATGAAGCAGGGCATCCCACAGGGCTCAATCTTGGGTCCAATATTGTTTCTGTTGTATGCGAACAGTCTCTGTGACGGGGTAACTACTGGGCTTGTCTGTCAGTACGCTGACAACACATCTGTCATGTTGGCAATGGTAACTTGAAACAGGGCAGGTCTTAGTATCCCCTCACATAACTCAGCTTTTTTTGAGAGAGGTCCTTACTATCGTGCAGTGGGGGCATACAGGTCACTACCAAATAATATAAAGCATATTGAGGGTGTGAATCAGTTTAAAAAGAGTGTTATATTTTACTTGCAGGGTAAGTGCTTTTATTCTTTTAATTTTGATTTTTAGCTACTATTTTAAACTGTTTGTGAATGTACTTAATGTTTAATTATGTTATTAGTGTCTTATTGATTTATTAATTTATTTGTTAATTTTATTTAATAATAAGGTTTCAAAATGTATACACAAAATTTTTAATTATTGTATTTGATATTAAGTGTGCCTATAGCACCATATCATTTGTTTTTTCTTCATTTTTTTTTCCTTGACATTGCTTTGTCTTGTACTGAGATTTCGTTGCCAATAAAAGATATTATTATTATTATTATTATTATTTATCAAATTTTGCATCAATGCATTATGTGAAGGGACATTTTAAGCACACACAAAAGGAGACATTAAAATGAGTCAAAAAAGAATAGGTGTGATGAAACCAACATTGAATGTAGAGAAGCAGCTTCTATAGAAAGAAATCTGGGAATTTTCAGTAAGCCTGGTTCAGATATTGCAAATATTATGAAAGCCACTACTTACACAAAATACCGTCCTGAAACATAATGGATCATATATAACCAAAGGGGAGAGTACCAATAAACACCACTGCAAGACAGGTATGTGAGACCATAAGTTTAGAATTATAATTGATTACACTTAAAAATTATAATAGTTTCCTTTGGAAATATAAAAATAATAAAAGTCAAACCGAATAAGTTTAATGGACAAAACCAATATTCCAGTTTTCCAACAAATATGTTTCCCTGTTATAGAATGCAAGGTTAATGAAGTAAAATATGAATTATTTAAGTCTATAAAATAGTGTAATTTAAAAATATATCAAAACATCTAAATCAATATATAATTAAAGTCTTGTGACCATCCTGTAGAGGTAAGAATGAGGATATGAATAAAAGTCATTACATATATGATGTACAGTTTAATTTACAGATATTTTGGCTTTAAATTTGACACCCTTAACACAAAGTCTTGAGATTACCTACTTGTATACAAAAGAAATAACCTATTAATCAAATTGAACACAGAAACAACAAAATGGAATGCATTTGACAGTTAGTAATACATTACACTTACTACATTAAAATTGTATACTAACCTAACATATTCTTCTATATCAGCCTCTCCGAAGTCATCCGAACTAGTATAGTAAAAGTCATAGACATATTTTGATACTTCGTTCCCATTGTCCTTACTCGAGGTTGCTGTTTCTTTGCTGGGATGATCAGGCTCTATATCAAAAACTGTTACTTCTGATGTACTTGTGCTCGTACCCTGCTTCTGATCATTTTCATCCGTATTCAAAGCTCTTCTAAAGCAGTTAACAACTCTATATCTATTGTTCTTAGATGACTCTCGAACATCTGACCTTATTTTGTTACTTATATTAACTGTATGTTTTTTAAACTGTTCTCTCAATTCAGTTACATCCGCTACACGATGTTTTCGTAATAGGGTTTCGATATTTTCTTCCTATAATGAAAAATATGATATATTTTGCTTGCTTACTAAATAAAACGAAAAACCTTATAGAGACAGATTACAAAATGGCCTACCTTCTGTGATGTTCCTGCAAGTTTAAGTACGGTAGACAGATCCTCCGATTCTGTATTATCTGTTTTTCTTCGTTTGCAGTTTAAAACCAAAGTTTCCAAAGCATCTTCATCTAATCGCCGTTTTATTCGAACCACAGCCGCCATGTTTCTATTTTGAAAAAGATGAAATAATAAAATCAAAATCCCGATTTTATTTGGGATATTTTGCTTTGACAACTTAACATGACACACTGTAGCCAATAGAATAATACATTGTCGACAGGAACACCAATGGAATAATAAAAAAATGGTTAAGTGAAATCAGTGTTAACAATAAAAGTGTAAACGCAAAACGCAATGACGCGAGTTTTAACCATAAATCTACTGATTTTATTTTTCCTATTGGTATCATTGGCCGTGATTGATGAATAATGATGATGGATGAGTCACATTTAAAAATATATGACACCAGCCAATCCCAAAAATTTTCTTATAAGTGCTTTGTTTTTCTAAAATATTAATGTTTGATTAGAAAATTGATATTATTAGTGTACTGTTTTTGTGTAAAATTTATTTGGTCATGGGAAACGAAATGTCACAATCTGCCATGGAAAGTATCCTTTTTTGTTTTTTTTTTTAGTGAAATGTATATATATTTTGCCTGAAGTTATCACTTTTCATTGATAGGATGAATATGGAATGATGTTTATGTGGTTACAATTATTGGTACATATCATCTTGAGGATAGCTCCGAATTCTTGAGGTCTTATGGCTTTTTTTGGTTCTATTACATTACAATAGAACCATTTTAATACAATACAATCGAAATTTTAACAGCTTAAATAAAAACATAAAACCATACCTGATCTACCTACTACCATTAGCTCGAATTGTATTGCGTGAGTCGTAATTTTCGTGGCTCTATTTCTGTTCTTTTCTTCAGCTTAGCATGATCTTTTTTTTGAGAAACACTGCTTACTCTTCTCTTTAAGTAATTCCAAGTATAGGTTAACCAAATTTGCCATGAACTCAAATGCAATATTTTAATACTAGTTTTATTTTGATTCATATTTTTGACATGCTATGTATATATGTATTTGTATTATGTAGTCAAACATAATATACATATACCAATATAAATTTAAGATTAAGTACCATAGTGGTACAAAGAAAAATGTTAATGTAAAACTCCAAACTAAAACACATTCCTTAATAGGTTGCACAGAGCATTTGTTTAATTTAAAATTTGCTGTAAAAGAATTGGAAAGGAATTCAAAAAGATGTGAAAAAGAAGAAAAACAAGAGAAGGCCAAAACAAAGCAAGCTATACAAAAAGGAAATATGGAAGTAGCCCGAATACATGCAGAAAATGCAATTAGGCAGAAGAATCAAGCTTTAAATTATTTAAGAATGTCTGCCCGAGTAGACGCCGTAGCTAGTAAAGTACAGAGTGCTGTTACTACAAGGAAAGTTACTAATTCTATGGCAGGTTTGTAATTAAACATTAATTTATTGTATTTAGAATTTTGTGGATGAGAATGTTTTAATTTACTTACACAGGGCCGAGCCGAGCCTTTTTGTTACATGGTGTAAAATATTTTTGGGGGTGTGGATCCCCCTTCCTTGAAATTAAAAAAATATTGCAATATCTTGTTAGATGTTCCTTATTGGCTCTGGTTGTTAGCCTTGAGTCTCAGGAAAATTAGGAACCAAGCCAATTTTTTTTAATTGTGGTAAAAAATAAGATTGTTTCTGATATAATTGGATAAAATATAGTTCTTTTTTTTTTCAGTAAGATCTCCCATCAAAAATCTGAAATTTTGAATGTGTCCTGGGACCAAATTTATAATAATACAATTTTTTTGTTGATATCTAAAAATTTATTTATTTATTATAAAATTCACAATGTGGATCATAAAATGACATCTGTTTCATCACAAGTACATAAAAAAGTATAAAACTACAAATATAAATATAAAGCTAAAAATAACAACTGTAAATTAAGAAACTAAACAGTAGGTATAAGATAACAATGTTAATGTTAAAATTAAGGACAAATAAAAGATAACATTTATGTCATAAATAGAATGTCCCAACAGCAATGCAACAACTGCCATCTTAAACTGCTTAGGGCATTGAATTCTTTATTTATTTATTTATTTATTTACGTATACAACATTTACATGTAAATATATACTAAAGCTATACTAACTATTCTAAGATGGTCTGTTTGGCTAAAGCCTTAAACCCGCTTTGGGTTAAACTAAAAAAATCTAAATTATCATAGTATTTGTTTACATTTGCCGACATTCTGTTTACCGGGCTATACAATGAATACCAGGTTTAAGAATTGGGTATATTTAGAAGGGTCTGACGACATGTATGGTAATTAGGGACATGAATTTTAAAATGCTCAGTACACTCTGGATTCTTGATGATGAAGTTGTTAAATACATTAAAAACAAAACAGACATCGTAATACTCCCTTCTATTGGAAAGATTTGGTAAATTAAGGAAGGACATGGTTTGGGCATCATTAAGATCAATATTATTACAGGAGAGTTTATATCTTGCATATTTAATGAATTTATGTTGAACATTTTCTATACGGTTTTTGTGGATCTGATAATATGGCGACCAAACAATATTGGAAAACAAGATGGACCGAACAAGTGAAGTGTACAAAGTTTTTATGGCAATAATATTTTTAAAATCCCTGCTATTCCTTTTTATAAAACCCAACATCCTATTGGCCCTACCTATTATATTTTCAAAGTGCTCAGTAAACATAAGCTTTGAATCTAAGTGAACACCCAGATCCTTAACCTTGATCACCTCAGTCAAAACTACATCATTAATAGTGTATTGGGTAGGAACAACATTCTTTGTTCTATGAAATCTCATAAAACAACACTTGTTGATATTTAACGACATGTCGTTATGTTGGCACCCGGTGAATATTCTGTTGAGGTCATTCTGTAAAGGAATAGTGTCTTGAGGAGAAGATATGTGGCAGAACAACTTCATATCATCAGCAAATAATAATACATTGGAAGAAAGCAAACTACTAAGGTCGTTGATAAATAAGCTAAACAGGAGGGGCCCTAAATGGGATCCTTGAGGTACACCAGATGTTGCATTGAAAATTTCAGAAAGATGTCTATCTACCCATCATATGGTAGATAGACCATATGATGGGTAGATAGATAGGATTCCATCCATGAGAGCAAGTGACCAGAGATTCCATAACCAGATAATTTGGAGAGTAGTATGGCATGATTGACCCTATCAAAGGCTTTACTGAAATCGGTATATATTGTATGTGTCTCCATACCTTTTTCAAAGGAAGTGGTAACGAATTTGATAAACAGAAATAAATTAGTATCTACCGATCTGCCTGAGGTAAAACCATGTTGTTGGTTCACTATTATTTGTTGAAAAACGTTTGAAAGGACATTTTCAATACAATGCTCGAATACCTTCGGTATCGCAGAAATAATACTTATTGGTCTATAGTTTTCGACCTTGCTTTTGTCACCTGACTTGAAAATGGGACACACATATGACAACTTCCAAACTTCTGGAAATACTCCGGAGCTGAGAGACTTGGAAAATATGTGGTACAGAGGAAGGTAAAGAGAGTGTGAACATTGTTTTAAGACTATATTAGGAAGTCCATCCGGACCCCCGGCTTTGTTTATGTGAAGCTTTGACAACGATTTCTGTATGTTTATGGGAGATATGATAATTTCAGAAATTACTTCAAATTTTTTTGGGGGGGTATTTTTTATGTTAGAAGGATTTTTAGGATTGTAAACGGATGAAAAAAATTGGGCAAAGAGATTTGCTATGTCGACAGCATTTTCAGCTTTAACTGTACCAAGGGACATTTCTGCGGGAATGGATCCGTGATTTACTTGTGAACGAACAAAATTCCAGAAGAATTTAGGATTTGCGTTAATTGAACTTTCAGCGTTTGTTATATAAAGATCATGGGATTCCCTAGTAAGAGTCTTGCATTGACTACGCAGCAAAGAGAAAGTGTTGTAATCTTCAGGTTTGTTTGATTGCTTGTATTTTTTGTGAGCAGCTTTTTTTTGAAATATTAAAAATTTGAGTTCCTTTGAAAACCAGACAGAAAATCTGTTATTTGAACGATTTTGCTTCAAAGGTACAAACATATCAAAACAATTAAAGACTACAGCATAGAAGTTATTTATAGTTTTTTCCAGATCGTCTTCCATGATTGTTGGCCAATCAAATAACAAAAAATAATTATTGATGAGCGTAAAATCCGCATTCTTAAAGTCATAGAAGTAGTCATTAGCATACTCTATGTAGGATCTTTTAGACATTACAGATACTGTAAAAGCTGGGTGGTATAGGTCACACTTTACTAGACCATTACATTTTACAATTGAGCTAATTTCAGAAGTGGAGAAGCAAAGGTCCAGAATAGTATTGTATTCATTTAGAATATTGTTGTATTGTGACAGCCCAAGAAAAGCAGCACTGTCACACAGCAAAATTTCTTTTGGAGATTTAATGTTACCTGGTAATAATGCAAGATAGTTTTCACTCGTTGGAGACCATGTGATATGAGACAGATTATAATCTCCTAAAACTAGCACTTTAACGAATTTTTCACAGGCATTAGTTACAGATCTTAAATGAGTTTCTAAATAGGATATGTCTATTGATGGCGGAATGTAAACACAGCCAATACAGAAAGGTGAGTTGCCTATTTTCACTGATACCCATATCTCTTCAAATTAGGATTGATAATGTCTAAGCGACGAGATTTTAACTTTTTGTCGACTGCGATTAGAACACCACCTCCACGACATTTTGTACTGTTATTTGTGTTTCTGTCGGTCCTGTATACCTCGTACCACGAGTCCAGAAATTCAGCATCATTCACGGAGGAATCCAACCAGGTTTCTGTAAGTGCAATTTAATTTGGTTTCGCACAGAGCCGCACAAAAAAGGTCTTTAAGCTTTGTATTAAGGCCGCGGACGTTTTGGTAGAAGATGGTATGAGATTCTAATGGGGATTGTCTGCTATTGTTCGACGTTGAAAATTCGCTGATGTGGACGTTCTGAGAGGGCGCCGGGGACGAAACTCCTTAACGGCAGTACCGGCAGGCCAAAGATTTGGATCAAGCAAGCCTTTCAAAAGCGACTCTTTAACTCCTATTTTAAAAGATGTTACGTCGTCGTTTTTATCCAGAACAAAACATTTTACGTCGGATATGCAGAGTTGATTTTCCATATATTCAATTATGTGTGTTTCTGTAGTTGTTGGGTCGCACCGGCCAAGATATAGCCACTGCCGTCTTTCACCAGCTGTAAGTGGTCCATTTTCTGTGCCTGTACCAATAATCAGTGGTTGCTTAGACCGTTCGACAGAACCGGCTGACGTTGTTGCTTTTTGATTGTTGGTGATATTGTTTGGGCGTGAGTGGCTTTGAATTCGGACAGCCTTCAGGGATTGACCGTCATTTAAAGAAGATTGTTGAGGTCTCTGATCCAATTTTTGAGTGAGTTGCATTGGTGGTAGGGGCGATGGGTTGGAATCGGCAGGTTTAGATGCCACAAGATCTTTGAGGAGCTGAAGTTCTTTTTCTAGCTTGAGAAATTTCATCTGTAGTTCTTCATTGTTTCGCTGAAGCTTTCTCAATTTCGTATCACAGGAACAGCTGGGTACACATATAGTGCCTTTTTGTCCATGATTTGTAACCACGTCGTTAGATTTATCCACTATATTGACATTATTGACACCAAGCTTTATATGGCCCGATACTACTTTTATCTCAGAGTTTAAAAGGTCTAGGCTTGTTGAAATGCCAGACTCACAATCTTTAAGATTATTTAAGCCCTCACACAGTGTGGATCTCACAACAACCATTTCTTGTGATATAAGTTTAGCGATTATGTCTGGTAGGGAGTCAAAAGCATTTTCCATCTGAGTTCTAACAGAGGCGATATTTGGAAGATGATTGTAAACTTTTATAAGCAAGATATAAGAACTACTAGCAGTCATACTCAGTCTGTGAGCGGGCAACCTTAGACTGTCAGTAGTGTCCCTAAGATCATAGTTGTTAGGCATATCCCTGGTTGAGGTAAATTCAGTGATATGTTTCTGTACGTATAGCAACATTGAAGTATGTAAATTGAGGTCACCGTCAATAGACCTAAATTTTTAAAGAGTGGACGACATGACTGTCTGGAATTTTGATATAGAATAGTTGGAACAATTCTTTTTTGAGCTATTAGCACCTCCTGCATTCTCTTGCAATTTCCCCATGCAACTATAGCATAGGAAAGTAGTGAGTATACGTAAGCATAAAAATAAGATAAAATTATTTTTCTATCAACAATTGACCTAAACCTCCAAATTACAAATGAGCTTATAGCTAGTTTCTTAAGAATATGGTCAATATGAGAAGACCAACTCAAACGGCTGTCAATATATAAACCTAAAAACTTAATTGCTTGAACTTGCTGTACTGTATGTGTGCATATTAAACAACATCATAATGGTTTTTGATAAATTTAAAACAAGATTATTATTGGAACAATAGTCAAAAGTCTGTCCTACACAATTGTGCGCCATTACTTGAAGATTTTTCTCACTTTCCGTTGATAAAAGAAAAGTCATGTCATCTGCATACAATATTGAACTACCAACAATGACGAAGTTTGTAACGTCAGCAATAAATACAGCAAGGAGAGGTCCCAGTACACTTCCCTGGGATACACCTCTTACTAAGTCCAATAAGTCTGAATGGTACTCCCCTGCTTTCTGAATGCAGTATTACTTTTTGTTTCCTATTGGTCAAATAGGATTCTACCCAATTATTTGGAATGCCCCTGACACCATAGTTAAAAAGTTTAGCTAATAAGATTTTATGATCAATAAGGTCGAAAGCACGGGTATAATCAAAAAACAATCCCAAAGTAGGGTATTTAGTGTCGACTCAATGGACAATGTTATTAACACTCAGTATGGCATCTTGAGTTGAACAACCTCCTCTGAATTATTTGGTAGAATTTTCTTGAGCAGAAATTTTAAAAATCTACACTAAAAAGATTTTCATAAATCTTAAGAAAATGCAGGTAAGAGAGAGATAGCCCGGTAGTTCATCAATTTTATCAGTACTTCCCTTCTTATGAATTGGACATATTATGGATGTTTTTAAACTGTTCGGAAATATTCCTTCAGAAAATGACATTTATCAAAAATGCCAGGATAGGAGCAATATACTCTGATACTTTTCTTAGTAGGGAGCAGGGTATACCTCATATCATAGACCTCTATATCTGCTGCATCAAGAAACATAGACTGGTGTTGTACAAAAAGTCCAAATCTAGAATCAGTATTATTATTAAATGAATGGTGAGCTAAATCAACAAAAAACTTATTGAATTCTACAGCAGCCAAAGTCAAATCAGGAATTACATTACCTTCTGCATCCTTGAAGGTCTTTTTTGAATCATTAATAAGTTGTCTATGTTCCTTTAGCCTAACTTTATCTATCTGTTGAATGTTTTCATCATCAGACTGTTGACAGTTCCTATGCATAAGTTTTAAATTCTCGCCTTGGCTTATTATTATTTATTTTGACAAGCTCAAGTGGAAATGCAATTTCAACCAACTTTACAAAAGTCTCCAGAAATAACTGAAACTTAAGGTCAGCACTAGTGTGATCATTGTATAGCGTGAGCCAAGATTCATTGCTTAACAATCTCTTTGGCGTAATTATAGTGGCTTCTTTGCTAAACTGTCTAATACTTGAAGTGAAAAGAAATTGTTTGCTTAGGTTTAAAAATAGGTAAAGTCACAAGTTACATGCAATGATCGGACAAATGGCTATGAATGTTCGCCGTATTTACAAGTTTACTTAGGAAGTAAAAACATTATCCATAACAGACTTTGCCCCCTTATGTACTCTGGAGTATTCATCTATGCTAGAACCAAAAGAATTAAAATTGTTAACAATCTGATTAGCATAACTATCATTGACTGATCTATCGAAATTAACATTAAAGTAACCACATACGATATAAAATTCATTTTCATTACAGTTACAAAGATCCTCGAGAAGCTCGTGAAGGGCTTCAACAAAATATTTCACATTAGAAAAATATCCTCATGCCTAAATAATTATTATATTTCGGATCATTTAATTGATAATGTAAGTGTTATAAGAGATCTAGGAGTACATTTTGATTCTAAACTCATTTTGATTCTAAACTCACTTTTATTCAGCACATTGATTATTGCTGTAATAAAGCCTTACAAATGTTAGGCTTTATTAAAAGACATACCAAAGATTTTCAAAATATTTGTGCTTTAAAAAACTTATATATTTCTCTAGTCAGGTCCCAGTTAGAAAATAGTACTTGTGTGTGGACACCCTACTATGTCTGTCATATCAATAGAATCGAGAGAATACAGCATAGATTTCTCAGATATGTAGGTAGTAAACTGAACATTCCTTTTGATCAGATTCATTACAATGAATCACTGTCTTTACTAAGATTGAATACCCTAAGTAATAGAAGAAATAATTTTGACAAAATGTTTATATTCAAGTTAATTAACGATTATATTGACTGTGCTGATCTTTTGTCTCTGATCAATTTTTATGTTCCGCCAAGGGCTTTGAGGCAGATGAATACATTTTACCCTGGATGGCATCGAACTCTTTATGGACAATCATCATCAATAACGAGAATGATGTCTCATGCCAATTCCTTAGGGTTTGATGTTTCTAATTCATCTCTAACCATAGCAAAAGCAAGTCTAACCTCAACATAATCTTAATTTTATTTATGTTTCGACTGTAATTTTTAATAAGTGTATTTTATATTTTAGTTATATCATATTGCAATTGTAAAATTGGGCGCTTGCCCGTTGACTTAATAAATAAGGCCAAAACTGACAAACTCGATATCATCATGGCAATAGACATCAACTCCGCTACCACGATTCTGATATCTGCAAAATGATGTTGCAAGAGTGTATCCTTCAATGTGTATCTTGGCTATCGCATCTGACGAGCACCAAACTCACCACGTGATCCTGTGATGGAGTCCTCCTCATGGGAAAAAACTTTGAAACTAATGTTAATGAAAATGAATTTGAAAAGGGAAATCTGTGGCTAGAACATGTGATAATTAGTTTTTAGAATAGAATTAAATATATTACTTGTCTAAAGATACAGAGAATATTTTACACATGTCAAATCAAATAAAATGCATTGTGTCACTTAAATAAAAATAGTAAAGAATAGGGGAATGCTTACATACAGATGCAGATAATACAATAAAAATGTAGAGAACTAACAAAATAAAGTTTACAAGCTTTTTTGTATATGCAAACACGCACTTAGGAAGATTACCTCAGATTCTCTAACTTACGTGCTCAATGTAAAGAATCAGTTAAATGTGATTATTCATTGTATTTAAGAAAAATGGAAGGTGATATTTTTCTGAGTCCTTGATCATTTTGGAAATTTTTTAATGAACAAAGAAAATCATTTGTATTTCCAGGGTGTATATTGCCTAATGATAAAATGGCAGATAGTAATCAGTCTTTAGCCGATTCGTTTGCTGACTTTTTTACTACTGTTTATAGTCCTGATGTTATTGTACAAATACCTGATTATGTGATTGATAGAAAGTGTGAGTTTTTGACAAAATAAATTCCACTACTAAGTCTTAGTTGTGAGCCTGATGGAATTCCTGAGTTTGCATTGTCCACCTTAGCATATACTATATCATATCCTTTATTTTCAATATTTAATAAGTTGCTGGGTGAGAGTGAGCTTCTAAATGAGTGGAAAGAGAGCTTCATTGTTTCTATCCACAAAGCTGGTGATAGAGAGCGTTAGCTAAGCCTTCAGCCATCTCAAAACTCTTGGACTTATTGATTTATGACCAGATGAGCTGGTTATGCAAGGGCACCATTGCAAATGAACAGCATAAATTTGCCAGAGGTCGTTCAACAGCCACAAATTTGGTTCTTTATGAAAGCATCCTGTTATCCGCTTTGAAAGATGGCTATCGGGTTGACGTCATTTGCACAGACTTTTCCAAAACGTTTGGCAAGGTGAATCACCACCTTTTTTTAGCGAAACTAAGAGATACAGATTTTGTTGAACTCTTTGCGATGGTGGGCCAGCGTGCTCATCAGTCAAACCCAGATGGTCAAAATTGGTGGCTCCATTTCTAAATCTAATTTAGTTACATCTGGTGTACCTCAGGGTAGACACTCCACACCCCTTCTCTTCAATATTTTTATTAATGATATAGGTCAATATCTTGATTCCTGTTTTTATCTACTGTTTGCAGATGACATGAAGATGTTTAGAGTAATAAAATGAGAATATGATGGCTTGTTACTACAAAATTGTCATAGTCGCTTTGTTCATTGTTCAGAGTTGAATTGTCTATCACTTAATATAAAAAAGTGCAACTTTATCAACTTCTAAAGAAATCGAAGTAGGATTGAGTCTTCATATAACATAGGAGGAGAAGAATTAGGTTTGGTTACAGGAGTTAAGGACCTCGGGATCATTTTTGCCAACAATCACTTTTCTTGATCATTATACCATGGACACAACCAGGGCAGAATGTTAGGTTTTGTCCTGAGATTTGCTCGTCACTTATCTTTTCCATGCTCAAAGACTCTGTTTTGCTCCCTTGTCAGATCTCACCTTGAAAATGCTTCGGCAGTCTGGTCTGGTAAAAACTTATTGCATATTAATGACATTGAGAGAGTTCAAAATAAATTTTTGAGGTTTTGTAATTTTAAATTTGCCTACCTAGACTTTGAAATATCCCTAAATACCCTAAGAAATAGAAGAGTAGTTAATGATATCTGTTTTAGTTTTAAAATTCTAAGTGGTGTAATTGATTGCCCACCACTACTCGAGCAGATTTCTTTACAAGTTCCTGATCGTGCCTTGAGGAGAAATGAGACTTTCAAAGTTATGAGTCATACAACCAACTGTGGGATACATAGTCCCCTGTCTAGATCCTTAAAATTCCTAAATGTCCGCCCATACCTTGATCCATTCGGAGGCTCATTTCAACATTTATATTCACTCTCTGAGTTTGGGCAGGAAGGTATTTCATTAAATTTTCTGTCACAGTAACAAAATATTAATTTAAGTGTTACGTTATGCTTTTCCAAAGTGTTGTTCCTGTTGGATTCAAAATTAAATTAACTTCCAGCTGGTTTTTGCTAAGTTGTATGATGTATTAATAAAGTTAGTTTAAGTATGTTTTTTTGCCATTGTCATTACTTTTCCTATATATCTTTTTTAAGTGATTATAAGCGCTTAAAGAACCTTCATCCCCAAAAGGGATCTGCAGCAATTTTGACTGCATTCATTGTGTCTCTCATATCCTGAATATCTTTGTTGAGCCAAGATACTGGGACTTTTGCACCACAAAAACCCCTTTTGCGGGAGAAATGAAAAGAGTATTGAACTATTATTGAAATAATCTGTCGTATCTAGGTCATTAAGTGAAACACAGATGTTTTGATTCTTTTATAAGTAAATCCCCTCTTTCTGCACAGCAATGGCCTATTTATACCTGCAAACTGAGCATATATAATAGTTTGCAATTATAAACATCTATAGCTGCTAAAGCATTCTACACATGATCCATTTTCACTCAGTTTATAGGTTCTCGTCACATATACAAAAATTGATGAGCAATATGATGAATAGGAAGATTGTAAATTAACCTTTGATTTCATATATCACTCCAATAAAAAATGAAGTGTTTAAATGAAGAATGTCAGATTTTCACAGTGGCAGTTATTTAAAATTCTCAAAAAATGGAACATTTAAGAAAAAAGAAAACACTCCTTAAAAAGTATCTACTTTTGAGACTTTTTAGTGATATTATATATAGTTAGTTATTAATTAATAAAAAAAATCATTTTATATACATATTGTGTAACATTGAACTTTTCAACCTATAATAGACTGAGCTATTTATTACAGTATTATACACAGATTTATGTTATTACTAACCTTTATATAATTTTGTAAAAATGGATATTTCCTTGTCCTTATTTCTGATAAAGTTTTTAAAAAAATTTCAATGTCAATACGTTCTAAAATTTCATGCTCTATTGAAATAATTGTTAATTTACTTGCTTCTTCAAAAAATAATTCAGAAATCACTAGATTTAAAGAAATTAGTAATCAATTTGCTGGTGTGTGGTCAATTTTCTGTGGGTTGACCGCTCCAGTCGCTGTTGAAATCTAGTATAGTAATAATAGGCTGGAGGGTTTAGGTAATAGGAACCTTTCCTTTAAGATACATTCAAAATCAAGTCATTATCTGAATTAAGGCCCATTAGTGTAATAGTCTTGAAGAGAATGTTAGTACTAGTTCGCAGTATAATGAATGATTACATATTTAGTATTGACTTCTGCCTAAAGTTCAATCTGGTTTCCAGAGGCACAAAAGTATAGCTTCTGGTCTTTCCAAAGGAACTACAGACCTTGTAACCAATATCGATGCAGAAATAGCCATTTGTCTTATACTCTTGTATTATGGCAAGGCCTTCGATTTAAATAACCACTCTATGCTGGTTGCTGAAGCACATTACTGTGATTTCTCTGAATCAGTTTGTCAATGGCTTGCTAACTAGCAAGTAACTCTGCACACTCGTGTGCAAATAGTTGAGTGGAATGTAGTTAGATTTGAGACTACAATACTGCAATGTGGGGTACCTCAGCTGGTTTTAAACCAGAAAATGCCTGTTGGGGTTTTCAGCAGATAAACTGGGACTTGAAAAGCTTTAATTAATCTCAAGAAGATTACAGAGGAACTTATACTAGGAATATTCACAATGTAAAACTTAGTTAACTTCTAGATAATCTATCATACTACTATAGTAATAATTATTTTCTTTTTGTAATAAACTTAAATTAAAATCTTACAAATTAGATAAAGAGATGCAAATTCAATATAAACTAATAATCATCACAAGTTAATCACAATCAAAGTTAGGTAATTTGCAATCGAGAGAGAACAAATTGTTTATGTTTTGTTTTAAAATACCTTAATTTCCTACATTGTCTCATAGTAATGGGTAAGCTATTATATTCTTTAAGCCTTTATGGTAAATCCATTTAAACCCATAAGTACTTTTTATTTGAGGAATATATATATACTTAAGTTTATTCTTGTATAATGATTATGAATTTGATTATTCACCTTTAATGTTGTAACCGATTTATTTTTAGTACGATGAATGTATATACAGATTTGGAGTTTGTAAATATTTTCAATGTTAAACATTTTATAGTTTTTATATAACTCTAAGGAGGGATATCTTAAGGGAAGTCTAAATAAATTTCAGTGCTTTATTTTGGAGAGCTTGCGAGGGTCATAAGACTATGTTGGCTGTTGTTCCTACCGAAGCTAAATAATGCAAATGACTATAAATGTGGACAAAATATAGCAGTTTTCACGTTTTTTGAGACAAAATAGGCAGTTCTTCATAACAAACCCACATATACAGATTTTTTTTTAAAATAGAACTGACATGAGTACCCCAGGAGAGTGTTTCATCAATTGTCAAGCAAAATATTTTATTTCAGATTTATATTGTAAATAAAATTGGTTTTATTAAAAGACATACTAAGCTCATCAACAATACAAAGGCACTTACTTGTCTATATAACTCCTTAGTTCATAGTATTTTAGAGTATTGTTCCTTCATATGGTCTCTATTTTATGCTTGTCACTTAAATAGAATTGAAAATGTTCAAAATAAGTTTGTAAAATATCTTTTGTACAAAAATTTAAATTTTCTTCTATTAACTTAAACTTATGAAACCATGAATTATTAATTATTACTGTGTGGCTTTAAAAGCCTTGAATGTCGACGTAAAAATGCTTACTTGTTATTTCTTTACAAACTTGTCAAGGGTATAATCAATTGTAGTAGACTATTAAACTTGGTTTTATTTCTAGTATCAGTAAGATGCACTAGACAACTGCAATTGTTTTATGAACAATATCACAAAATGAATTATGGTTTTAGCACCTGTGCAGAACGCTTACTTTATAATTATAATAAATTCTTTTCTGATCGTGTTATTTTTAACCTCATTAAGAGGTATACATAATGGCCGATTTTAAATGTATGTTAACTGGACTATGGTTTGATTTTTGTTATTTGTCTTCATTTTTGTAATTTAGGCTAGGTAGAGTACCATTTAGTTTTTTTGTAGATTCGGTAGTGTACAGATGAATGAATAAAATAGAGATTGCCAATTTGAATGAGCTAGTTGGAATTAGAATTTCTTTTAGAAAAGTTAATGTTAACAGATAGCTTTTGAGAGTTTACCCAAGATATTATTTTTGAGATATCTTCCCTAATTAAATGTAGAATTTTTTTAAAGTATACTAAGGTTGTGTCATGAGCTTACAACTTTAATCTTTTATGCAGTTTTAATTTTGCAATTGAATTAATTTAAATCAAAAAGAAACTTGGCCCCAGAATAGAACCCTGGAGAACTCAATCAATCATCAAATGCCTTTTGTAAATCCAGCATTGGTGTAATGGACTAATGTTACCTTGATCAAGTTTTATCTGAATATCAAAGATTACGTCAATTGCTGCAATTTTAGTGTTACTGGATTGACGAAAACCATACTGCCTCACATAAAAAAAAAATGTTTTTATTTAGATATAATTTTAGTTCATTGTTAACACATTTTTCCATAATTTTATTGAGCACTGCCAAAACCGATATGGGTCTATAATTTGTGAGACATTCAAAGACAACACCTTTAAACAAGGGAAGCACCCTATCAGTTGTCAACTTATCCAGAACCATTCCATTGGTAAATGACAGACTTACCAGAGCGGTCAAAATAGGAGAGACTTAGACTCTCATTTAACTTCTTTTACACTGCAATATTATCAATCCCTGAGGTCTTGTGTCCATCCAGATCCTGTATGATTGTCTCCACTTCATGGATAGTAACCTTCCTCTTTCTGCAAAGAGACTGTGGATAACCCAGATAAGAGATCTTTACCAATGCTCACAAAAAACTCATTGAAGTTGTTTGTTGTTGTTTTCTCTACAGAACCATTATTTACTACATTGCTAATCACATCCCAAGTCTTTTTCGCACTCCCAGATGCATGCTGAAATTTTTTCTTGTAATAGTTTTCTTCAACTTTTTTACCTCTTTAATAACCATTTTATTGTAAAATAGGTACTTATTTTGCAACTAGATGTTATCACTATTTTCCTTTAATTTTTCGTAATATACATCTCTCTTTTTGATTAAGTTTAATATGTTTGTAGTTATCCATTTTTTACCCCTATTATACCTATTCTTCTGTCTTTCTGTTACTTCACCTGAGAAGCTTGTGATGAAGGCATACTCCAAGTCATCATACTGTGAAACTACATTTTTATATGCCTTAAACCTTCTAGATATAATCTCTAGTTTCGGTTTCACACTTTGTATATCCTGAATCTTTTAAGAGGAAGTGAGAATATTTGCAACCTATGGTTACTAATAGGATGGTCAATTGCAGCCAAGCTCATGTCTGAGTTTTCAAAATTTAATAGAATGTGATTTAATATGGAAGGGTTGCCAGATAATAATAATTCTAGGTTCTGTCACAATAAAACAATAAAAACCATGAGCACCATATAAGTTTTTATATGATGAAACTACATTACACTCATTAAGTAAATTAATGTTCTTATCTCCCAAAATTAATATATCTTTGCCTCTTTGATTTGTAGCCAAGATACTTTCAAATGGGTCAAGAAGAGTATCATTACTAAAATTAGGGGATTTATAAAATACATGCAAGGCAGGGTTGACATAGCTTGATACTTAGTATGGAAGTTTTTGATAGGTCAGGGAGCTCTGAATAAAGATACCCACTTCTCCTCATCATTCCCTACTAACATGTCACCTGATAATTAGGCATATTAAAAAACTGCTCTGCCTTTGGATGAATTATTCTCTTAGTTACAACTATTAGGTGTATTTTTGGGTTTCCTTGATTAATCAATATTTGAAGATTGTTGAGTTTGTTTTGAATGGAAATTTTAAAACAATATGTTAATATTGGTTTGATGATTGGTATTACTTGCAGCATTATAGTCACCTATGCACGCTCCCAAATGTTTTTACTGAATTTAAATGCGTTATATAGTTAACGAGTCTATTTGTTTGCTATCCTTAATCTTTATAACTTCAGTGTTTTCACACTTTCTTGGTAGTACGGAGTTTTCATTACGCCATACAAAACGAAAGCCTTTAGCCATTAATTCTGTTAGTTCTGTAAAAAGTTGTCATATGTCCTGAGGTAGGTCCCTATTTATAAAGATCTTCCTATATGGGCCAGACAGGCCACATTCTGCAGACATTATAACTCCTTTATTTTTATATTTTTCCAAAACCTCAACTTCTCTTTCTTCACTATTTACTGTAACTAAAACTGTTTTTTCTATGTTCTTACTTAGAAGTTATTTTACACTTGTTTATTGTGAGTCCTAAAGTTTAAAACACTTTGTCTTCAGACTGACAAGAACTACATTTTTTCTTCTATCATCCCTATCTGCAGCAGCTTTGGGATTTGATTCCAATTTATTGACTAGATTTTGCATTTCTAAGACCTGTTTTTTTTGTTTGGTTTTCGCGTCTTAGAAGATGATTTTCTTTTTTTATTCCTTTGAGGGAGATTTTTAAATCTTCTATGATACTTGCATTAAAGTTTAGGGTTTCCTCAAATTTCCAACTAATCACTTTCACAACATCCTAATTGGATGGATTGTCTTTTTCTATAATAGTATTTAAACAATGATTTGTTTATGTTTAATGGTGCTTCCTTCCTTCCTCTTCAGTTTAAAGGCCTTAAGCTGCCTGAGCTATATGGCCGATGTGGTGGCTGCAAGAGATTTTAATAAGTTAGAATGTTGATCTTTTGTGAGCTTCAACCTACTCAGTTCAGCCTCCGCTCACAAGTTGTGAACAACTTGAGAATGATTGAGAAACTAAATGAGTGATAAGTGAGTGAGTAACAATTAGTGTGTTTTCTGTATTTATTATTTTTTTTATATTTTTGATATTCATTAAATTAAATATTTTTCGGTCACCATATTGTTTGTTTATGTTTTCGATCAGTGTATTAATTTTGTTATTTTCATAGCGAAATACATAGATGTTGGCAGATATTTTTATGCGGATTTTAATATTTTCCTACTACTAAAAACATTGGAGAAAAATTAAGAGAAACAAGTTCGGGAAACAATGTTTAGTTTGCTGTTTGAAAGTCCGCCTTCTTAATAAAAAAAAAAACACCAAAATAATGAGTTTTTGAACAACAAATACTAAAATCAATACCAGAATCTCTCACGTCAGAACTACATAATCGTCAAATCAAATAGCTAATTTATACGGCGTCGTCGGATTGTACAGTAGGAGAAATGAGCATAAGCGAAAATGAAAAGGGAAAGATTCATAATGAAGGAGTTCCGAATTTTTTTCTGCTTTAGTCTAGAATATCTAGAAAAATACAAATGAGGAATGCATTTATAACCAATATAACTATGAAATCAGACCCAAAAACAATATACACTAGACTAACTTAGGAACAAACTGAGGTCAATTATTATAATCGATGTCATACCCATACCGCCCGAACTACTAAAAATACATTTAAAAGCTGTCTTTTTGTTTGAAGGAAATAGCTGAAGGTATACCTGGTTGTTTTTTTAACTCCTAAACATTCACTAGCCATAGATTTTTATAATCATGTCATGTTTGTTATATACTTTCAAAATTTAATTTTTATTTATTTTTTGTATTATATGTGTGTGATATTTTTTTATATTTTTGTTAAAATGTAACCAGACACAAAAGATTTAAAATTTTGCAGTTTAAACATGTATAAAAATAGGTTAGATATTTGATTTACAAAATTTACTATTGTGGAAATGTTTTGTGTTTTAATATTATTGCCAAAAATAGTATGCAAGAATTTATGTAGTTTTTCAGACTTTTAATAATTAATAGACTTATTACCTATATTTTTATTCTTAAAGGTGTTGTTAAAGCCATGGATGCAGCGATGAAAAGCATGAATTTAGAAAAAATTTCAACGGTCATGGATAAGTTTGAACAACAGTTTGAAGATCTGGGAGTGCAGACTGATGTTCTAGAAAACACCATGGCTCAAACCACTACAACCTTAATACCCCAGAATGATGTTGATTCTCTCATGCAACAAGTTGCAGATGAAGCTGGGTAAGACACAAGTTCCTCATTTTTTACTCAAATGTTTTTAAGCTTATATTACATATCATTACAGAACTACAGACCTGTTCTTGGAATAAATTAGGATTTGTAAAACAGGTTTTAAAAAGTTTATTGTACTTATGCTTATTTTAATCTAAGTAAGCAGGTTTAAAAAAAAAATTGGATATTATTTAAATTTGTTGTGTGGTGTTATTTGATCTGTGTTGATACTGCTAGCAGCCAAGAAATCTCGAAATTATACATAAAATATTGAAGTAAGTTTTGGAGACGTTGAATTTTGTTCAGATAATTTAAGGATTTATAAATTATTTCGTGATTATTTGATAATTTATTTTGTGTTTGGAGTCATTTAAAGTTAACAGATTTTGTTCAGAGCAAGTTTTACACTTAATTTATTAAACATAACACTATTTAATATTTAGAACTAAAAATTGACAAAATTATATATATGTGTAAATTGCGTTAATTCTTGCTCATAACTACAACATTGAAAAGTTCAGAGGTTCAGGAGACTATCCACTCCTTAAATATCTGCTTACCACCTAATTTATTAGACATAAGACCTTTATTAGTACTACAGTCACAAAAGGATGGATGTACAGGGTTTTCCTGTATATTTTGACACTCACCTAGATTGTTTATTGTTCAAGATAGAAGAAAATGTTGAATATAAAAATTATTTGGTTTTACCTGAACGATAAGAATCTATCAACAAAATAAACAAGAAACAATTGGAACGTAAAAAATTGATCATCAACTTTATTATTTTAAATAGAACACCCTGATAATATTTCATAGAATGTGCCTCTTATCGTTTATAAAAATATCAGGTTTGATACCTTTATCTTTAAAAACAACCGAGAAAGTTAACAAAAACCGTTCCATAAGACAATGCATTCCTATTGATCCTATTGATTGTTAGAAAAGGTAGCTCTCTCTCTAATGCATTGTGTCTTATGGCAGGGTTTTAATCGAATTTCTCGGTTGTCTTTAAAAATAAAGATATCAAACCTGGTATTTTTTAAGTGATATGAAGGAGCGCATTTAATAAAATAATATTATACAGGGTGCTCTATTTAAAATAACAAAGTCGATGCTCAATTTTTTACTTTCAATTTGTTTGTGGTTGACAGATCCTCATAGTTCAGTTAAAACGAAATAACGTTTATATTCAAAATTTTCTTTTATCTTGAATAATAGATTCTCGGGGTGGGTGTCAAAATATAAGGGAAAACTATATACATGTCAATTAAAAAACAAACATTGGTGGGTATAACCCTGATATAAACAAAATAATTTCTTTTGTACATCCATAAAAATAATAACTAATATTTGAAATGTGTCATATAAATTAAATTTAATTCATTAATAGTAGTAGGCCTTACTATTAAGTAGATTCCTCACTTGTTTTTTAAATGAAATTTTGTAGTTGTTCAGATAATTTATTGAATAGTTTTTTGTCAATATAATTAGGCCATATAATTAGGTCTAGACATAACATTGTTACAGTTCTCGTATTATATGGCTCAAGTCATCTAAGTTTGACTTAATATAAAGCAATAGTTTTGTATATATAGGTACATGGAATGGAAATTTTATACTTTAAAAAATAAGATTTACAGCTATCCCTAGAGTTAATATTATAAATAAATTTTAGTACTCATTTTGACTTATAAATAATTAGTCACTATTAGAAAAATTACCCCAAAAAATTTTATGAGAGATGACAATATACTAATGTATAATAAATATCAGCAGAATTTTGTTGTTATTCTGGTATTTTTTAAGAAAGAAATTTCGAAGAAACTTGAACATGCCATGGCATTGGTCCTTTATGTATAGGCCAAGAAACTTTGCTGTTTCTGAATTTTTAGGCAGTTTCACCTGAATAGCAGACCTATGCCTGCACAACTTAAAAGTTATAGGTATACATTTGTCAATATTCGTAATTAAATTATTTCTGCCACACCACTCATTAAAAATTTTGACCACTACCCGAACCCTATTTTTGAGTTCCTCTTGGGTCTATGCAGACCAATACTGATATGTATGATGTAGAAATATTAGCTGAAAAGGGTTTTTACATTATTTCTTTTTCCCTCTCGGAGAGTCTCCATAATACAACTATTTTTTTTTTAGTTTGGAACTAAATATGGAACTCCCTGAAGGTCCACAAGGAAGCACAATAGGTTCTACACAAGTATCTCAAGAACAAGATGAGCTAACTCAACGACTTGCCAAATTAAGGCAAACTGAATAAAGACCGCGAAACCCGTCAAATTACGATCGACTGTTGTTGAAATAGGAAATATTTCAGCTAGAAAATTGTTATATATTTATATTGGTACTAAAGTTTAAGTTTAAAAGTTACTGAATTGTAATTTTTTCTTTTTTTTTATAAGTAAATCATAAATTACACCCACGAGGAAATCTCAAACTCCAGTTTGTTTTCAGTATTTTGGTGTTTTTAGTTACCAGCATATAAAAATTACTTTAAATAGGTCCTTAATCCTAAGAAGTGTTAATCTTGGCAGATGGTGTCTTTTTAAAAATTACTGAATACAAAGTTATGTTTCATTAGGTAATTGCCTCAACTGCCCTAAATTTCTTAGAAATAAGGAATAAAAAAACTTAGCTTTTTAAAATGACAATGATGTTAAAAAATTATATTTATATAGTAATGATTTGTTTTGGTTGTGATGATACCATTCTTCTGAACGGTCTAAAGGGTAATTGTTAGTTGTAATGCTTAAGCTTTTTTCTTTTCTTTTTGTTTCAATCGTTTATTTACCTCAAAAAACTAATTACAAAACAAATACAAATGTCAAGTTAAATGCAAATAGATTCAGTTATAAATAATATTTACAAGGAAAGAAAAGACAATTATTTACCATATAAAAAAAATATGTAACAAACAGAAATACAAATTTCAGAAAACAGTTTCTGTCTCTAAAGAAATAAAAGTAAATGAAAATGAGTTAAGTTAGGTTAAATGAAATGAAACTACATATAAATATAAAAAAACTAATTAAAGTTTAAAACATTAATAACAAATATAAAAATAAATCGAAAATATACAATGGCTTAAAACAGTCATACCATAGAAATGTTTTTTATGAAGTATATACCTTAAGATGTTACCTAAAACAATGATTTTGACATTATGTTTTATACAATCTAGTAGCTTATTACACCTATCAAAGCCCTTGAAGAAAATAAAATTTTGGTCTATTCTTTTCTTTCTAGGCACGATAAAAGAGTGTTCTGATGTCTAGTGTTATAGGTATGCACCTTATTATTATACATAAGATTCACATTGCACAGATTCAGAAGTGTGCCAATCTTAATTTTAAAATTTAGGGTTAACAAATTAAAACTTATGAACTCGGCTACTGGCAACCACTGTAAGTATTCTTGCTTCAACCTAATTGGTGGATATCTGTTACATGATAAAATGATCCTCATAGCTCTATTTTGTAATTTTTGAGAGACAAACTTAATTTTTGTTCAATAAATACAAAATGCTTGTTTAGAATGTAAAATGAGAAAGAACTATGTTATTGTATATAGTAAGTTTTGTCCAGAATGATAAATATGAGGCACACCCTGATAAATTATTTATATTATTGTTAATTCTAGATATTACAGATTTGGCTTCTTCTTTAAACGTTAATTGTTCATCAACAATTATGCTCAAATATTTAACTTTTTTCACATTTTTATAGAGCAATTACCAAACTGTATGATGCATTTTCTTAGAATTTTTTTTCTTATACTAAATATGTAAAAAGTGAATTGGCTTGTTTCTAAACTAGAAATATGTATTCATTTAGTTTAGGAAGTCTCTCAAAGACTTTTTCAACACACCCTATAGTAATTAAATTATGTGAAAATTATTAAATTAAAAATGCTAGACAACTTGTTTAACTCTAAATTAGTTCAAAAAACCTACTCATTCATTATTATTACCATATAAAAAATGTGTTACTGCAAATCGATATATGAGATCAATATAAAAATTTGTCTATAGCCTCCATAAGTATGTATAAGCTTTGAAAGAAGAATATATCAATGCCAAATTTGAATTAGAAAGTTCACCGCAACCTCAATAGTTCTAATTTGGGACATCAATTGGCTGTCACATCATATTTATCAGATAGTCTCTTTGGTACATTTTTTAATGGTCTCCATGCAAGGAAAAATGCCATGAAAACATCAAAATTGATTGACTAAATTTAAACCTAATTGTTTGCTTCAATTCGGCTCATTCAGTTAGTCCCATATTCATATGACAGTTCACATAACATAGTTGCCAGTGCGTTTAATTATTACTATGTTTGATTTGTGTGATGTATAGGTCTTACATAAGACGCTAATAAATAGGAAATCTTTAATATCATTTCTTGCTAAATTAAAACAAGAAACTGCTGCCTTAAGGAATCGATTCAAAGCACCACAAGCTGATATCTTGAATAAAAATGTATTATTCTTTTCGATCTATTAATGTTTTATTTTAACTAATTAAAATCGTAATATTATTGTAGAATAGTTCTGTGGTTGAACTGAATTCATTTTATTTTTGTGAGAAAGCTACATCTCCTCTAAAAATGTTGGTTGTTAAATTTCGGAAAATATATTAAAAAAAATATATATATATATATATATATATATATATATATATATATATATATATATATATATATATAATATATATATATATATATATATATATATATATATATATATATATATATATATATATATATATATATATATATATATATATATATAAAGATATATAAGATATATATATATCAGTTTAATAACAGTTAAAAGGTACCTACACTGATTAAAATGTATAGACAGGTTTGCATAATCTTCAGAAATATATAAATTATAAAATTGGGTTAATATCTTCTACAAAAATTTTGACATTGACAAGAAATAAACAATGCAAAGGTAATTGTTTTTCTATAAAGTAAAGAGAGGTTATGTCTGTCAAATGCATATTATAAAAAGGGCTGTGTTCAAAATATTTAAAAAATTGAGATAATACGTTGTATATAGAGCAATATATTAGAGGTAATTTGAAAAAGAAATATTTATGATTTTTAAGCAATTATTCGTCTAAATTTAAAATATAAGAATAAATATAACTTAATTAAACTTTTCTTTATGTGTTTCAGTCCTTTCTAAAAAATACTTTTGTTAGTGTTATTTTCAATTTTTGTTTTGATAAAATTACATGTGTGTACATGAGCACAAGACCATTTATTAAATCTTTCATTACTTTTATGTAATGCAATTATTTTACTTAATATTTGTTTTGTTTAACCAATGTATTTTTTATCACAATTAGAGCAAGGAATAGAATAAACGCAGTTATACTAGTTTAAAACATCATGTTTATCTTTTAATTTACTATACAAAATACTAATGGTGTTAACATTACATTGTGCGACTTTTAATATTTCCTGTTTTAAA
This sequence comes from Kuschelorhynchus macadamiae, assembly GCA_030620095.1. Taxonomy (NCBI): domain Eukaryota; kingdom Metazoa; phylum Arthropoda; class Insecta; order Coleoptera; family Curculionidae; genus Kuschelorhynchus; species Kuschelorhynchus macadamiae. Next base: position 731,849 of record JAUTXW010004560.1, read on the forward strand.
GACTTTAATAATCTTAGGACCCAAATTTTGAATATTTTGAAGTCATTTTTAGGATTTATGTGATTTCTTTCATAATTATTGTCGTTTACAATATTATTTCTATTATTGTATAATAGCTTTTTAATAAGTTTAATTGGGTATGAGTTATCTAGTAAAACTTGTTGAAAGATCCTGATTTTTTTTATTTTAAGGTTGGGTGTACAAAATTTTCAACTCTATTTTTTAAGTTAAGATTAAATTAATTTTGATTTTGTTACTGTTATATGACGTATAATTAATATATCTACCGGAACTAGTAGATTTGATATATTAATTAGTGTAAGTACCTTTTAACTGTTAAAAAACTGTTGTGAATTAGTCTAGACTCAGTTTGAACTAGTGAAATATCTGACATAATGAAAATGAGCTAAAGCTGGGGCACATGTTTAGTTTCTAAATGTTTTATAACAATTGGTTTGCATAAGGTTGATAATTACTTAATCAAATAATTCTAGAGGAAGATCAGGATTGTCTATATAGCAAATAATAACACTTTGTGGTAAATAACATGATGCCACTTAAACTGCTTTTGCTGTTCAAGGCACGTGCCAATAATTCTTAAGGTGAAGTCCTAAATTCAATATCCTCTTTCCTGGCAAAGTTTAGATATAGATCATTAATAAATCGAATGTATCCCTAGTTTTGGTGAAGTTGTACTTATAATGAAATCGTTATATTCACTTGATACTTGAAAAGAAATTTGTGAGAATACAGAAAGTTTTATTATTTCGTTCTAGAATGTATTAAACATTCACAACAAAATGATTTCTACACTTTCCATCATCAGCGCTATCTGCCGGAAAGCAAGCAAAGTTTTTTAATTAGAAAGTCAGAAATTGATAAACTGCAAATAATTTTTGCACAAAATACAAAAGTTCCCACAAATTCATCTCTATGTTCACACCTCTACTTCATTGTTAAGAAATAACCATAGGTATAATCGAATTTGCAATACATACTAAATATTTAGTATTTAGATTGGGAGTCTCTATTCTCTTTAATATTCGGGGATTGTTAATACATTTTTATTCTGTTTTAAATATTTATACTCGTCTGAAAGTGTGTGACTTATCTAGACCTTTCTCTTGCTCCTCTCATATATTATTAATTCCTATGTTTTTGTGGATAATTTTTCTGGATAGGCTTCGTTTAGAAGCCATGAAATTTTACAAAGAATGTCTCTTCCGATATGTCTATTTACAGATCTTTAAAAAACATTTTGAGTTGCAATATTTTTATTCGATTTAAGAATTGCATTTTTGTCAGGAAGTTAATTAGTTAATTAGCATTTAAGTTAGTTAATAAAATTTTCGATTATACTTTTCCATATTGTTTAGGAATATTATGAAATTGAAATTCGTACATTCTGACAAAATATTATTATATGAAACCTCACATTGATTTGGCGATTTCGTGTATAGGAATTTTAATTAATTTAATTATGCTCGCTGATAAAGGCGAACTACTACAGAGTAATAAATGTAAAAACTGATTTAAGGAGTGAGCCGCTTCAAAATATAATAAAATTGAAATACAAAATATGATTTTCTCAGCATTACTGTAATTTGGAATACCAAACTTTTAATCCTATTTCAATAACGAACAGTAATTATAAGGTTTTAAAAATGACTTGTGATATAGTTTGTATTCCCAGAAAATATTTATAATAAAATGTGTAATTGCTGAGTGAGCTATATAACGTTTGACAGAATTATTAGTGTGTGTTAAGGTAGGTTTCAAACCATCAGGCAGATGAGATCTTTATTTAATACATGTTTTTATCTGCAGACAACGGTTTTGTAAAACAAAGGTTGATGTAGGGTGGGCTAACATTATCTTACTTGATTAAATTTACTGCCAGATGACTTGTGTTTCGCTAAGCAAACTACAAATACATAATTGTATCGACTATGAGAATATATACATAAATAAGCTTATTTTTTAGTTGTTTAATACTGCGTTTTTATTATAAAAATGGGCGCCTTTAAAAGTCAATAAAATATCTTTGATGTTTATTGTTTTTTTTTTTGTCAATAATAGGTGGTCCAATAACAGAGGACGTCGGCTGTAGCTCGGGAACTTAATGAAAAAAATATTTGTAGGTAAATCGGCCAAGAGAAATTACTGTAAATACAGCAAGACAAGTATAAATGCCAATTTTCTCTTAAATTTTCCTAATTGAGGTATGTTGAAAATATAAGCGTTGTATTCTTCAACCGATTACGCACTTTTTTTGCTTGAGACCATTTTGTCTATTTTCAAAAATAAAGGGAAGGTCAAACATTTTTACTTTCAGATGTTGATATCTCTGTTTTGGATGAACAGATTTTATTCAACTTGGTGTCAAAATATAGGTTTTTTTTTGGTCTAGTCGTGGAGCCATAAACTGAATCGTAATGACTTTGTTAATGTCACTAGATGGCATGTTTCGGGATTCTCCAAATAATGCGGATTTTCTCAGAAAAATCAAATGACTATGGCTTTTATATGAATTTATTTGTTAGATATGAAGGTCATTGAATAGTGAAATAAAAAATCCAGATCCGTATTTAAATTAAGAACGTTGATAATCTCTCGAATCCGAAAAGTCGGGTTGAAAAACTAGCTTTGCCGTTTTGTAGAGGAAAAAACGTGACAATGGCAAAGTGAATATTATTTTCATCTCTCATTTCATTTAATCCTAAAATTTTAGGAAACCCAAAAAACTGGAAAAAAAATGGCTCCAATAGAAACTTTAGTAATTTTGCATGATTGTAAAGAACAAAACTTAACAAAAGAACAAAACAAGAAGTACTAAAACTCATTCTCATATTCACATAACTTTGCTATAAAATAGCTAAAGGTAGGGCAGGACTCGGTTTGGGCAAAAAGATTAAACCGAGTTCTACCTTGCTTTAGTGAAACAACAAAAAAAAACACGAAATGAACTAAGAATAAACTAACGTCAAATATATTTAAAATTACTGAAAACTACTTTCTCAAATGTTCAAAATGCCGCCGTCCCTGTAAACACAAAGTTGCAATCTTTCCTATGTCGATTGGACTACTGGTATTTTTTGTTTTGTTGCTTTGTTAAGTTTTGTTTAGAGTTATGCAAGATTACTAAAGTTTCTATTTCAGCCTTGTTTTTTCCAGTTTTTTGGTTTTCCAAATTTTAGGATTAATTGAAATGAGAGTTGAAAATAGGTTCCACTTTGTCATTGTCATTTTTTCTCCCCTACATAACCGTAAGGTTAATTTTCCAATCCGACGCTTCGGATTCTAGAAACCTTCATTAATTTTCATAATTTAAATGCGGAACTGGATTTTAAATACATTAACAAGGCGAGAAAAAAAGACTAAACTGATCAATTATTGCTATAATAACCCATATTGTGACTGAGCAACATGCCGATTATAATCAATATTACGACATATTTTGTCTCATTCATTTCTTTCTATTCTATACCTACGATTCTGTTAATAACTTTGTTCAACACTTTTTTTTTTAATTTTCGATGATAGATGGTGGATTTTATATTAAATGTATGGGAAAAAGGCCATAATAATTTAAACTAAATAAGAGAATGAATTCTGATAAAAGAAAAATAGATACCTAACCATTTTCATAGAGTAGGCAATGCTTTTTTTCCTATATTGTATGCACGCCACAGCGGATTCTGATGCTCCACGTTGTCTAAAAAAAAATTTAGGCGTCATTCAAATATACATTCTAGTTTAGATTTAATAATAATTTAGTTTTGCCACAACATAAAACCAGGTTGTAATTTCATACCTTTATATAAAGGGAATATAAGCCGTTATTTATTTACTATAAAACCAATTTCGTCCAAGTTTGTTGTTAGTTGATTTGTTAGAAAAACTAATATACAAGAGTTTTTAACTAAATCATATAATATATATGGGATTTTTGAATTTGAATAATTTACCCAAAAAAATACAATAATTGTAACGTTCAATGTCAAACATCTAATTAAACGGACCTTGTCTGTCAAGACAAGGTTTGTTTAAAAACATGTCGGTCAGAATTTCGGTAAAACCTCAATGAAAAGTAAAGTGAGTGGACGCGGTAACCCGAAGGTAGTTTAAAGTGAGAAGTGTACAAGATGGTGTCAGAATTTAGTTGGTAAGGATATTAGGATCTAGGTTTGCTATGGATTGTTGAGGTAACTATTGATTTATCAGAGCTGTACAGGGAGGCGAGGTAGGTAGGGCATTGACCGGCATCGGATTTATTTTGCAACCTAGAAAATGGTTTTGATAAAGGGGTAGACTTTAATTTTCTTTTTTTTTATTAACTGGACGGCAATATTTAAGTAGAATATTGTTTTATCATAAGATTAAAATATCCTCGAACGCCTTTAAGTTCTACTGATGATTAACCAAATGCTACAGGATTACAAATTTTGCCTTTTTAAGTCGATATATCGAATTTAAAAAACATATTTTTTAGGTAGTAGACACAAATTTAAAATACAAATATCTATTATACGATCCTTGTTTTTGGCCAAGCAACGTAGGTATAAAACGGTTCAGTTTCGAAAAACAAAGAATTTTTACACAATGTCTGAGAAACAAAATTTTGAAAATAGAAGCTAATAATTTTAAATATGATATCCTTTGCTTTAGTGAGCACTGGTTGAGGGAAAATGAAATAAACCAAGTAACATTTAATGGGATTTATTAAAAGGTTTAAAAAACAAAAATAGTCGTGATTATTTTGGATTTAATAGTAAAATGATCAAAAGCATCATACATGAGATAGTATTACCACTTACAAAACTTATAAATTTTTGCAGAGAGTACCTTGCCGGGAATGGTAAACTGTGAGTCAGTTCGCTTCTTGGGGGTCCCAATTGATCCAAAAATGACTCGGAATGCGCACATAGATCATCTTTGTCCAAGGATTGCTTCGAGAGTATATGCTTTGAGGAACCTGGTGAATGTGTTATCTCAAAGGGTTGTTTTGTCAGTATACTATGCACTCATTCATCTAGGATCTCATACGCTTTGTTAGCATGGGGCCATGCAGCAAGTACCAGAAGGATATTTGGCCTTCAGCGAAAAGCGGTGAGAGTAATTGCTAAATTGGAGTACAGAGCTGATTGCAAATTAAGTTTTATTCCTTTAAACATCTTAACTGTTCCCTGTCTTTATATCTTGCAAGGTCTCATTTATGTTAAAGAAAATAATCATAAGTATACCACACACTAAAACATGCACAGTCACAATACTAGAAATATTGACCACATATAAAAGTTATCACAGAACAAAAACAGGTATATTTTTCTTTGGCCCTAAAATGTTTAACCTACTCCCACCTCAAATTAAAATGTTAACTTCTAAAAGTTTTAAAACGGTTATTAAAAATTATCTTATTAAAAAGTGTTTCTACTCATTGGATTAATTCCTTACTAATGATTTCTCAGACATGTTATAATAGAATCATAGTTGTTTCTTGTAATATGTATAATGATTAGCAATGTTTTTGAAGTGCTAAAATACCCTTACTTAAACATTTTTTTTGACGTATGTAAGCACTGTAGTGTATGTAACATGAATAAATGTTTCTTTCTTTCTATAGTTTACGGTACGAACCTTGGAGGAGCAATTTGCTTGGTGGAATGTTTATGTGGTAAAATTATGAGACTGATCGGGTCTAGAATATTTTGGTTAACATTTTTTTTTGTTATAAAAACTCTGTATTTTATTTGATGCTTGGCACCTGTGAATGCGAATATTAATATTTTTAATTGATATAGAGAGGCAAGTTGAATTTCTGTTTAAAATTTTATACAGGGTTGAGAGGACTAGATTTTGAATTTGTATTTCTTTCCGATTAATTAATTAAGTTGAAATATATTTTACTTAAACCACCAATATCTTTTCTATCATTTACTGCCTGGCTCTCCCTTTTTATTGCGATCATTTCTTTAACTGTTAATTTATAATAATTTCTATCTTGGGTTAAAATCTCGGTTGCGTTAAAGTTAAATTTGTGGTATGTTCATGTTTATGAAGGGCATTTTTAGTATATTTGTGCCCCTTTAATGCGGTTTTTTAAGTATTGTGTTGTCATACCTATATATTTCTTAGGACAATTTAAACATGGAATTGAATAAATTACGTTTGATTTCTTTTTTTGTTGACCTTTACTTTTTGTTGGTGTGCACAGAGAATTTAATAAATTTTGTGCTTCGTGACAAACAGTTATATTTTTGAAAGAATATACTTTAATTTTTCTGATAGGTTATATATATACGGTAGTGCCACGTATTTAGTATTTTGGTTTTTTATTTGTTCTTATCCTTAAAATATTTCTTTCTGAATAATGGTTGTCTACTAATACCTGTTTAACTTTTTCTAGAGTTTCTGGGCGGTATTCTGGAGAAGTTAGAGCGATTACGCGGTCCGTTAATCCTATTGTTACACTATTCTTTTGATTGTTTGAATTGTTGTTTGGTTTTGAATACCATTTAGTTTTTAATTTGTTAAGTGTAAATTTTCTAATTAACGTTAAATCTAAAAAAATTGTTTCATTATTTTCTTCAATTTCCATTGTGAATTGCAACTTAGGATGAAAATTATTAAAGCCGTTTAATAGTTTGTTGATTTTATCTTCTGGAATAGCCATCAAACAATCATCAACGAATCTTTTGAAAAAAATTATATCAAAATCTATTTTCTCCAAAACACTTTCTTCTAGATACTCCATTACAAGTTGTGCTATTGTAGAGGAAATTGGGGAGCCCATTGCACAAACCATAAATTTTAGGAGTAACTGCATTATGTATTGTTAAGTTTTTGGCTGTGTTTTCCATTATGAGATTTTTACTTAAAAACTTTTTTATTAATGAGTTATTTTTGTTTTGAAATATATTTGTGACATCGCTTTTTAGTTTTTTATAAGTTGTTGTATCGCCGAGTAGTTCATCCATTTTTCTTTTATAATCGATTGAATTCATTACGACTGTTTTTTTAGATTTATCAGGTTTGAGTATTTTAATTTGGGGGTTATCTTTAACAAAGTGCTTTGTTTTTGATATTTGTTTCTGGACTTTAACTTGAAATTTTGTTAGTATAAATTTTTTCTGATTAATTTTTGTTTTGTGATTTGTGACAACATTTACTACGTCTGAGCGGATTTTATCTTTAATTTCGTTTGGTTTATCATAAATAACACTTTCAACACAGGCGATGTAATCCGTGACAGATAACTGTTTTTCGTTTGTTATCGGAAGCGAGAAATTGGACCTAGAGCAAGAATTTCAGCCACGTCATTTGGTATTTCAATGTCAGAAATGTTGTCTAACCATTGATTAGTATTAATCTTTATTTTGTTTTGAGGTGTATAAGACAATAGTTTCGAGAATTTTTTTTGATTTTATTTTTAGTAGAATTGAAATTTTTTTCAAATTTAATCCTCCCAAACGTCAAAAAATCGTCAACAATATTTTCAGGTAAAAGAGATTTGGCGTGGATAATTAGATTTTGAATATTTTTATTTAGTTCATTTATATTTTTGGTTGCCTCTGTTATAGTAAGATTTAATATCTTTTGCTTAGTATCAACAACCAAACCATTAAATTTATTTGTAATAATTTATTTTATTTATTTACGTATAAAAATACATTTGAAGTTTATACAGAGATTACAGACCTAACCTAACCTAACCTAAGATAATTCGTTTAGCTTGAGACTTGAATCTATCTTGCGATAAATTAAAGAAGTCAAGACCTTCATAGAATTCATTGACATTAGCAGATATTCTATTAACTGGACTAAATAATATGTACCAAGTTCGGCAATATGGAAAGTGCAAAAGAGACTTACTTCGTGTCCGGTAATTTTGAATGTGTAAATAAAAACACTGAAGACATTCTGAGCTTTTTATGTGGTAGTTAAAGATATTGAAGGCAAAACAGATATCAAAGTATTCCCTTCTACGAACTAGAGTAGTTAATTCTAAGTAAGTCATAGTTTGGTCATCACTGAGAGACACACCACTCTGGAAAAGTTTGTACCTTGCAAATTTTATAAACTTATGTTGCACATTCTCGAGCCTATTGATGTGGGTCTGATAGTAAGGTGACCAAACTATACTTGAAGGCTCAAGAACGGATCTGACTAGTGATGTATACAGAATTTTGATAGCGCATATACTAAGTCTCTAGTAGCTCTCTTAATAAAGCCCATCATTTTATTAGCCCTACCAATGACCACTTCAAAATGTTCAGTAAACATTAACCGAGTATCTAAATATACGCCAAGGTCTTTTATAACAGAAACTTCAGATAAAGGGACGTTATTTAAGTAATACTGAAAAGGATCTTTATCGATGAGTCTACTGAATCTTATATAACAACACTTGTTAATGTTGAGGGACATGTCATTAAGCTGACACCAATCATATACAATATTAAGATCATTTTGTAAAATAATCATGTCGTGAGTGGACGTCACCCGACGATACAATTTCATATCATCAGCGAAAAGCAGAAAACTTGAGGAGAGCAAGGATCCTAAATCGTTGATAAATAAGCTAAAAAGAAGGGGACCCAAGTGAGAGCCTTGAGGTACCTCGGAAGAGGCATGGAAACATGAAGATAGATAGCCATCAATCTTGATTTGCTGCATTCTGTTAGTAAGGTAAGATTTCATCCATGAAAGTAAAGATCCAGAAACACCATAACTAGAGAGCTTTGAAAGAAGGATGTTATGGTTTACTTTATCGAAGGCTTTACTGAAGTCAGTATATATTGCATAAGTTTCTGCACTGCTTTCAAATGATGAATTTATAAAATTTGTAAAGAGAAACAGATTTGTGTCAACAGACCTACCGGCTGTGAACCCATGCTGTTGACTGATCACAATCTGATGAAATATATTCGACAGAATTTTTTCAACGCACTGTTCAAACAATTTAGGGATTGCCGACAGAATGCTGATTGGTCTGTATCTTGTTACGTCATTCTTACTGCCGGATTTGTGAATCGGACAAATATAAGAAAGCTTCCATGTCTCTGGAAAAACTCCGGAAGTTAGTGATTTGTTGAAAATGTAGAATAGGGGGAGATATAAGGTGTTAGAACAACATTTTAGTACTCTGTTAGGAACACCATCAGGACCTGCAGACTTGTTGATGTCCACTTGTGTTAAAGCTTTCTCAATATCAGTTGGGTCTATAGCAATGTTAGAAACATTTTCAAATCGATCAAAAAATGTACTGACGTTAGAATTTCTCTGGGGGTTATAAACAGAGGAAAAATATTTACCGAAAAGATTAGCTATGTCAGTACCATTAGATGATTTTTCAGTGGCTAGAAACATTTCCTTAGGAATAGTGCCCTGATTAGACTGGAAATGAACGAAATTCCAGAAAATTTTTACATTACTGCTTATGGCACTTTCAGTATTACTTATGTACAAATTGTAGCATTCCTTCGTTAGGTTTTTGCATTCTCTTCGAAGTGTATTAAATACATTGTAATCAACTTCACTGTTCGACTGTTTGTATTGTTTGTGAGCAATTTTCTTTCGATAGATTAGTTTTTTCAATTCATAAGAAAACCAAATAGGAAATTTCTCACTAGAATGATGTGCCTTCATGGGTACAAACATATTAAAGGAGTCGAAAAGTACAGAATAAAATTTATTGACAGTAACATCTAGATCCTCTGACATAATTGATTGCCAATCTACCGAAAGAAAATATTCATTAACTAAATCGAAATTAGCGTTTTTAAAGTTATAAGAAAAATAATTCAGAAATTCTAGATAGTTAGTTTTATTCACTGGTATGTATAACTCTAAAGCTGGGTGATAAGGATCACAACGTACCAAACCATCAGATTTTATAATTGAATCAGGCTCAAAGTTGGCAAAACATAAATCCAGGATTGAATTGTGATCAATAATTACCCCATTGTATTGAGATAGGCCAAGAGAAGCAGTATTAGCACATAATAAGATTTCTCTTGTTGCTGTAACATTACCAGATAACAAACCAGAAAAATCTTCACTAGTGGACCACATTATTTGAGAAAGATTATAATCGCCCAGAACAAGCACATTATCGAACATTTCACAGGCACTAGCAATAGATTTCAAGTGGTTTCCATAGTGCAATACATCCATAGCAGGTGGAATGTAGACACAACCAATACAATACACCAAATCGCCCAATGTCACTGACACCCACGTTTCTTCCACTGATGCTTCACCAATTGCCAGGCGATGAGATTTAACGCAATTATGTACTGCCAGAAGAACCCCACCTCCACGGCTCTTAGTACTGTTTTGACTGCTTCTATCAGTACGATAAACCGTATAACGAGAGTCCAGAAATTCGGCATCATTAATACTGCAATCAAGCCAGGTTTGCGTGCGCAATTACTGAGTAATTTTCAGCACGAACAGCACAAAAAGTATGTTTAAGTTTGGTTTTTAAGCCTCTTGCATTTTGGTACAGGATGGTCTGAAAATTTGCTTTAGCGCCCATACGGCGAGGACGAAACTCCTTAACAGCAATGCCTGCCGGCCAGAGGTTAGGATCAAGCAGGCCCTTCAAAAGTGATTCTTTAACTCCAATTTTAAATGATAATAGGATTAACGGACCGCGCAATCGATCTAACGTCTCCAGAATACCGACCACAAACTCTAGAAAAAGTTAAACAGGTATTAGTAGACAACCATTATCCAGAAAAAAATATTTTAAGGATTTTTAAACAAAGAACTTATCTTCATTACAACAAAAGAAAGAACAAATAAAAAACCAAAATACTAAATACATGGCACTATATATAACTTTTCAGAAAAATTAAAGTATATTCTTTCAAAACATAACATAACTGTTTGTCATAAAGCACAAAATTTATTAAATTCTCTGTACACACCACTAAAAGGTAAAGTTCCACAAAAAAAGAAATCAAACGTAATTTATTCAGTTCCATGTTTAAATTGTCCTAAGAAATATATAGGTATGACAACACAATACTTAGAAAACCGCATTAAAGGGCACAAATATACTAAAAAATGCATCTACTGCCTTTCATAAACATGAACATACAACAAAACATGAGTTTAACTTTAGCGCAACCGAGATTTTAGCCCAAGATAGAAATTATTATAAATTAATAGTTAAAGAAATGATCGCAATAAAAAGGGAGAGCCAGGCAGTAAATGATAAAAAAGATGTTAGTGGTTTAAGTCAAATATATTTTAACTTAATTATTAATCGGAAAGAAATACAAATTCAAAATGTAGTCCTCTCAACCCTGTATAAAATTTTAAACAGAAATTCAACTTGCCTCTGTATATAAATTAAAAATATTAATATTTGCGTTCACAGGTGTCAAGCATCAGATAAAATACAGAGTTTTTATAACAAAAAAAAATGTTAACCAAAATATTCTAGACCCGATCAATCTCATAATTTTACCACATAAACATTCCACCAAGCAAATTGCTCCTCCAAGGTTCGTACCGTAAACTATAAGTATAATAGATATTTGTGTTTTAAATTTGTGTCTACTAGTCTACTAACATCTCAATGTATATAATGATGTTTACGTGTATGTATGTATATATTTTTTATTGTGTTTTTAAAGAAAAAAAAATTAGGAATCAGGAGACAATAAAATCTTGAAAAAGCTCAACACAATGAACGAAACGTTGATTTAAAGTGAGAAATTTTTTTTCGTTGTTAACCTAACCCAAGAAAATAAGGTCCCACATATAAATATATGGTTAAAGAAAAAAAAAAAAATATATATATATATATATATATATATATATATATATATATATATATATATATATATATATATATATATATATATATATATATATATATATATATATATATATATATATATATATATATATATATATATATATATATATATATATATATATATATATATATATATATATATATATATATAGTTATATATATAGTTACACATTTACCAATTTTACTTTTTAAGTCCATTTTTTATATCTGATATACAAGAAAAAACAAGGCGAGACTGGAACCCTTGAATCTTACGTCCACAATCTCAGTAAACCCATGGCTGTAAGAAAATATACTTCGATTGTATGTAGACAAGCTAAGAATTGTAGGTTGTAAAGATTGTAACATTTAAACCCCTCTCGCTCCCCAAATTACCCCAGCGAGGGATGTCCACATGAAAAAGAAATCCATATTTGCTTTTTTTCTACTTATGGGCAGACATAATTAACATTACTGGTCTATTTACACTTCTGTGTTAGCATATAGAACAAAATTATAATTCCCTACGAAGCAACTCCAAGATATTCTAGAGTTTGCTATAGATATATGGTGTGGAAGTGGTAAGACGGTTATGATCTCGGTTATGATGGAAGCAGCTTTTCATTACAGAAGAGATGCCGTAGAATTGTTAACTGAAACGTTCCCAAGTAAATGGATTAGGAATAAAAAATTTGTTAGGTGGCCACGGAGGCGTGCAGACTTTAGCTTTTGTGACTACTACCTTTAAGGGTTTGTTCGAAATCGATTATATGTTAAAGCTTTAGTTTATTAAGAAGTTAATTTTAATAATCAGTAGTTATTTATTTTAACATGATTTTTACTTTAAACTTAATTATATTTAATAAACTATTTAATTAAACCACCCAATAGGTTTAATAATTTTGAAGTAATAATATTTCATCATACTTTTTTAAATTGCGATGGCCGTGTTAAAATAAGTCAACATTTTAATGTATTGGTCTTGGCTTTTTATGAACACAGAGTTTTAAGAAGTAGATTTTGAAAAACAGCATGAGACTGTAAAAAAGTGTCTCCAGCCGGAAAGTGAATTTCCAGATTTTGATTCCGATATTTCGGAAATGTTTTGAAATTTCTCTACGGCATATTAATGCAGTTTAAATTTAGTCTACTTTTTATTTGTTTAAATTTAAAAACATAAGATTATTTTCGGCACAAAACAAAATCAGTTAACATTAGAAAAACAAACAGAAAATCTATACAATTAAACCGGAAAATGTGTTACGGAAGTATTACCACAAGAGTAAACAATACTATGATACAATCACAGCGAAACATAACGTTATTACTTGAGGGAAGAATATTAAATAATCACTCAGACCATTGAACTAATGCCATAAAATATGAATTTCTATATAGCCAGAATCTCGTGTAAAAATTTAATTTGGGTTGGTTAGCTTGTTGACTTCGTAAATTTATTATTTTAGACAATTAACATATTACACAAAGTCTTTAAAGCCCCCTACTATTCGGTTCGATTCGTCTATTCATATGAAAAAACGAATGGACGAATATTTCATCCACACTATTTATCAATTTTTATTTAAGGGGGAACTGCACGCAGTATTATGGATCATTTGCAAGCCTTCCGCCGCTGCAATATTATGTTAAAACTATAAGAGATATGTATTAGCTTCAATGTGATTTCAATAGGAAAATATGTATAGTTAGGCGCTAAATGCAGTTTTTTATGAAAAAATCTAATCTAGAAATATAAAATAGAAGTAGATTTGTCCATTTTCGACCACTTTTTGACGCAAATGCCGTCGCATGTATTTTTTTTCCACAAAATGGCTCTTTACCGCCTTGCATTGATCCTTTGCCTACGTAACTGCAAAACTTGAAATGGTACATCGTACTCATGTCTTCGTATTTCTGCAGCGCCCGAACCCTTTTGAACCCATTTTTAAACGAAATGTAATTTAAATTGCCTATACATAACACATTTCTTTGAGGTCAGACGTGCAGGAAGTTTTTTCTAATACGTAGGTACCTTTTCATCTTACTTTGAACTTGACTAGACCTTGTCGCTAGTTTTTCGCTTTTTGCGTGCAGTTCACCCTTAATATGTTCCCATGGATTTCACGCGTTTCAATGTTTGAACATACACCAAAAAAAAAAATCGCCACGCAACGAAACGAACGGATGAATCGGATCCTCCACACTATGCGGACGAATAGTGAATAGCTGGCTTCAAAAACTTAGATTTATGTTGTGTGGATGAGATATTAGATTTAAATTTCTACTTTGTTGTTGCAATATGTATATTGAAGGTTAGATGGCCTTATAATTAGTGATGATAATAGGATCATAGTTAATAAAAAGCAGTATAATTAATATTATAAATCTATATTTAATAGTAAGAAAAACAAGTCAAAACACAAGATATGCTTGCTATTAAGAGCATCGGTCCGCTTAAAATTTTTACGAATTTAAGGTGTTTTTTTAACCAAAACTATAAAAAACTAAGTATAATACTGACAATTTCTCAACGGCATTTCAAAGATAAACAATATAAGAGTGTAGGAAAGTAATTATTTTTGTTAAATTACAACAAGTAAAAATATGACGAACTGCGGAAAATGGCTAAAAATCAGTCAACTTTGCACCATTAAAAAAAAATACTTTCCCACATTCCTACAACAATCTAGATTTTAAATCTTTAAAGATATTTTGATTTAATTGATAAACACGACCAGGGTTTTGATTAAAGCCGGCCAACTTTTGTAACATTTTTAGACAGCGAAAACGATAGTTTAATGTTTTATCTCTCTTGCGGTTGATCGTACTACTCTTTCAGCAGGCAATTGTGACTCGGCTAAGCAGAGACGAATTAGTTTTTTTTTAACAGATGTAAGTTAAAATGAACTAATATACCATATTTCGTGTTTTTATAGCAAACATGGTCTATAAAAATATGCAAACATTTGACATATATATGTTTCCTTTTCTTTTTACATGCATTATCATGTGAAATTGATGAAAGTGATATTTTTATAAAAGAAAAAAATGTAATAAATAGGTATTTTAGAGCGGTTTTAGTTAGGTAATTATTGTTAAGACCATCGGATCGCTTAAAATGTTTAAGAATTTAAGGTGATTTTTGACAGAAACTATGAAAAAACTAAGTTTAATATTGACAGCTTCTCAAAGATAAGCAATATAAGAGTGTACCAAAGTAATTATTTTTGTTAAATATCAAGAAATAAAAATGTTACAAGCCGCCGAAAATAGCTAAAAGTTAGTCAATTTTGCAACATCAAAAAATATTTTATTTTTATTTACCTGTTATAAAAATTTATTTCGCACATTCCCACAATAATCCGAATTTTAAAACTTCATATATAAGTTAATTTAACTGATAAAAACCACCACGGTTTTGGTCAAAAGTCGGCCAACTTTTGTAACATGTTAGGTAATGAAAACTATAATATTTTATCTGTTCGTACTTTTTTTAATAGGTGTAAGCTGAATTTGTCTAATGTATCATATTTCTTCTTTTTAAAACAAAAATGGTTTAAAAAATATTGCAAATATTTTATATTCTTCATTTTAAACAAAAGAAAGACTTAATAATTGTTAAGAGCATCGGACCGCTTGAAATTTCTACGAATTAAAGTGGTGATTTTTTGACCAAAACTTTAAAAAAACTGAGTTTAATATTCACAATTTCACAAAGGTATTTAAAAGATAAGCAATATAAGAGAGTGCCAAAGTAATTACTTTTGTAAAATATCAAAAAATAAAAATGTTACAAGCTGCCGAAAATGGTTATGGATAAAGATTACTTTCGCACATCCCCTCGATAATCTGTATTATAAATCTTCAAAGATATTTTAATTTAATTGATAAACGCGACCAGGGATTTGGTCAAAAGCCGGCCACCTTTTATAACATTTTTCGGACGCGAAAACTATAGAGTTAAGTTTATCTCTCTTGCTTCCTACTTACCTTTCTGCAGGCACTTATATCGGTGCTGAGCAAAGACGGACTATTTTTTATTTTAAATAAATGTAAGCCAAATTTGTATAATGTACCATGTACCACCTTTGTTTTTGTAATTTTGATATTATTCATGTGATTATAAATAGGTTTTTCTACAAACGCCACTAAAAGTATAATTTTTAAGGCAAGTTCTCAGGGTTTAAAATGTAATTTTATGACACAGGTGCTAAAGGTAATGTACTATTAGCATTTTTTAAGTGATATTTTTAACACTGATTTGAACTTTTAATAGTGTTTGTAGTAAAACATAGTTTATGATATACGTACTAAAAGTGATTTTATTTTCTCCAAAGGGATGGGACACTCTGCCTTCGGGGTCATGTTCCAAATTTCCCTCCTCACAAAATAAAAAATCACTTTTAGCATTTTTACAGTACATAACGTATTTAAGCATTTTCTTAATAAAACTTGATATTTTTATACAAGAAAAATTTTTATAAATTCGGATTTTAGAACTGCCTTAGATCAGTAAGTTCAGTTTTGGTAAATGATGAACTTTTTCTGGTAAATATTTGCAGTGCGTTAAGGTTTTAACTATATTTGCAATTTAAAGTGCGTCAGGTGAATGTCACATAATCAAAGTTTATAGAATTTTTATTCCGTAAACTTTCACAATACTTTTGATTTGAGATTTTGATATTTTTTTTCTTCATACGTAACATAGATAATTTGTTTATTAAGTATAAATAAACGTAATAATGCACTTAAAAAATATTAAATAGCATAACAAAAATATATGCCTACCTTTATTTACATAGTTTCATTTATTTTTTGGTTAACAAAATTGGTAGGTACTTAGTTCTTAAAATAAAATTGTTTAAGTTTTGAAAACATTTTTGACCATAAATCTTCATCTGATTTTATTTTTTCATAAACTAATCCTTTAGGAGTCCACACAGCAAAATAACAAAATTTTCTTTTTATTACAAATAGCTGTCCTTGAACTTGGTAATAATATGGATGATTTCGGTTAAGAGTAAAACTGCCATCTTGTATTTTCCCATATTTAATAATTTTTGCTCTATTGCTTTAAGAGGTGAAATCATTTTTGCAAAATATGGATATTTTACCTCAACCAGTAAATTTTTGCCTATAAGTCCATATGGTGTTGCTGCTAAAAATGGATGCTGAGTGTCAATAAATAATCCTGATTCTTTTATTTCCATTTCAAGAGCTTCAGAATGTTCTTTAATGGCTCTCGGTTCGCTTTTAATTCCATACTTTGCACTAACATTTCCAAAAAACTTGTTATAAATTAGATCGAGTGCTACATCATCTTTATCAGTTGTAGCTTTAAGTTTTGAAATTCTGCCAAAGTTTAATGCTGTAAGTCGTTTTCTGCGTTCAGTGAACCATTCGTCACAGGACCTTTGTCGTAATGTTAAGTTAAGTATATTCTGAACTTCAGCTTCGGACTTCTCGAGATTTTTTAAAAATAAATTTTTTAGTTCTTGATACTGGTCGGATTAAGTGTCTAATACTTTTTCTGCATTTGGTCCATAATTTTTATCGGGCTCGTTTTTGCTTTTTTGCCTTTTGTCGAACAAACAATTTTTTTCGCATTATTTTTTGTCTTCTGTGTTTATCTGCAACTTTACTTTTCACAATTTTTTTCGTATTTAGTCCAGGGCTCGTCCAGTTATAGTTTTGTGAAAATAGTTATGGAAACTACCTTTAATGTTGTATGATATTACAGCAGCAGTGCGCCTTAATTGGTAGCTACCTCTGGAGGTAAAGTTAATACGTTTCCCGCCGACAAATTTTGCCACAACATTGTTATACTGTTCACAAAAGTTGTTATTTAAATAGTGTAGCAAACTTCTTGCGTGATATTTGAGACGTATTGTGCATTGTTCTATATCTTCCAATAAACCACATTCTTTCATAAGTGGAATAAAGTTACTTTCATTCTTTTTCTTTATTACAATAGTAATTTAAACAATTTTCGTGATGATCAAATACGTGATATGGACTATTTGCTATAAATTTTAATTTTTCTATTTTAACATTCATCAACTGTTCTTAAAAACGGAGGAACAGGTATATTTTTGGACCTTTTCTTTTTCGTAGTAAGAGCTCGAAGGGTACTACAATAGTTCCTTAAGAGGTTATTGCGACATTTAACTTCGACAGTTACATCACCATAAGGTCTACTTTCTAAATTTTTTTTATAGACGCTACTATTTCCATCGGGACAAGACATTTGTAGATAATACCATGCATTGGTAGACTACATTTAAATCCTTTAACAATTATGTTAGTTTCCATTGCAGTTGAAGGTCCGTCAAAATTTTTGTAACAAAAATGGTCAATTTCCTCTTCAAAAAGCTTACATATTGAACAATATTTATTTTTGATGCCAAGAAATAATATTTTTTGGGTACGATATCCAATCATAGTAGCTACACCAGGTTTTGCGTCATAGCTTGTCTTGTAGAACTTTTTAGACCACGCCCCATCAGCAACAACTTTTATCACTGGACGACCTTGATCGTCCACCTCTTCATTTTCAACTGCTAATTTTGTTTCCTCCAAGCCGGCTTCCAGCATTGATGTCCAAGCTGTTTCGTTATAAGTTTCAACTAGCTCATTATGAAGTTTGCCATATAGTTTCTTGGAAACGAAAGGTATGTCTAGTACGCTAAAAAATTCCGAAAGCTGGCTATATCCAATCCCGATTGAAACAGCGCCGTTCACAGCTGCTGTATTTATATTAAGAATCTTTTTTTGAGGATCTTCAGTTCGCACTGAATAATCAACCCTGAACATTTTGTAACTAAAGGCAAATATTGATACCAATCCAATTCTCTTCACTTTTAACATAAACTAAGTCTAATGTACAAGAAAAGAGCTCATGATGGGGAAAACTTAAAATTTGTTGAATAAACTAACTATTCTTCGGCCAGATTTACATTCAAACTCTTCTTCACTAAAAAAAAACAAAAAAAAAACTTGTTTAATTACGTGCATCTAACACGTAGAACGCGCTATAGAAAATGGTATTTTATCTACAAATCGTTTTGCTAAAAAAAAATAATTTATTCATTTCAACGAGGGTTGTAAATTATAGATCTCAAAAAATCCTTGGAACTACATAAGTATATGTAGCGACACTACACTGATGATAAAAAAATATATATTTAAATTTAAAGCTAAACGAGTTGCCCCTAACAACCTAATCTCTTCTCCGGTAAAGAAAAAGGCAATAGAAATAACGTCTTCTAAGTTTAGTTTTTTTTATTACCATGATCTGCAGTCTTTTGACTTCCTGCCAGATTTAGGTGTTGTCTCTTGGTTAGGAGTATCGCTAAAAAATTAGGAAACATATAGATGATATTTTTTTATATTCATTAAGAAATACTTACGCAGAACGGTTTTGAATGACCGTCTCGTCACATTTGAACTTATTGCCATCATAACTATTAAATATTGCAGTTTGGTTAGGAGTACTGTCCTGACTGGTAGACTAGAGGATTAAAACATTATGACTACAAAAAATATTTATTTTCATTTATCAATACTTACGACGCGAAACTATTTGATAGAATGATCATCAAAATTGTGAACTACTGCAGATGAATGGAAAGCACTGAAAAATATTTTTTTATAATATAATAATCTCGAAGCGTCTTTTAAAAATAATATTTTTTAAAATTAATTAATGATTCCATGGGTAATTCTTTTGAATATTCTGCTAACCTTGTTGTGTCCATCAATGTAATAAAAACTATCTTATCCGTATCTTCAAATTTTATATCAATTTGTCTTTAGATTTTATCTAAGATTTCATAATATATAATTTTGTAGTTTGTACTGAACTGAATTTATTATTTCCATAAGAAGTTTCTAGCTCAGCAGTCGCGCTGTTCTATAATTAGCTCACGTATCTAGAACTGCCGCTGCTTGGGCCGTCGACTTAGCAACAATCGCAAACAAATCTGTATAAAATCACTTGCCGCGGGATTCTTGGCCCTCGTGAATGCGCTTCGCTTTCCGACCGTGGAGTATTATTTTGTTTTATTAGAAGGTGTTCGGCGCGCTACGTTTTTTATCAATCATATTATCATTATTCCTTTTTGAGTGTGGAACAAACTTTCAGAAATATTGCTGTTATTTGCAAATAATGTGTATTTATATAAAACATTATAATCATAGAAATGTAGATAATAAAATGTTTATTAATTTAAAAATATTTTTATTGAAAAACGTATTACCAAAACGGCAAAGTTTAGCGGAACGCTCTCTTCAATCTTATTTGTTGTAGTTTGTAACCAAAATTAGGATACCCGCTGACAAAGGAGACCGAGTACAAGCCGCTATTTGTTTAACTTAAAAAATGTCTACGAGAAATTTCAGACTTTTTGTCAACTTTGGAAAAGCAAAATTGTCTATGAAAAAAATTGAAAGTTACTTCCAGTTTTACCGCAAGTGCCCCCAACTTTTTTATTTTCAACAGGTTCCCATATATTTTTTTGGACTAACGCACTAAAATTAGGTTTTCAGCATTAAATCATATTTGTTTTCAAAATCGCAGCATAGACACCAATTTTTTTAAAATTAAACGTCGTCTCTTTTAATATAAAAATTACAGTGACTATAAAATACTTTCCAAAATAAACTTATTCCATACTTTTTTAGAACATTATTTTGATACTCAGAGAATTTTTTAATTCTTTGACATCTCGTTTAATCAAAAGATCATTTTACTCCAGTATTTCTAATAGCACCTTGTATATTTTTCACAGTCATCTTCGACATAAAAATATTATTTCCAAGATGGCTATATACTAGCCGCTTTTGACAAATCAGAATAAATTGGATTTAAAACATTTAACTATTATATAGTCATTTTAAAAGTAAAGGTTCCCATCATATACATGCATCTTTAAAAATGTCATTTTAAGGCAAAAATGACTGTGAAAAACATAAAAGTTGCGAATAATATCGGAGTAAATTGCCTTTTCCGAAAAACAAAAAGGCGAAAAAAAAGTTGTTGTAGGTGGAACATTAAGTTTATCAGTAATCTGGGTTAGTTTTTCGACTTTTTTCGTATATTTAGGTGCAAATGTGTATTTTTTTCGTTTTTATTTTGGTCTGACAGCGATTGTAACTTTAGTTATGTCATTTATTTATTGATAGAGCATGTAAAAAATGCGACCTTTTAAAATTTCTTTGTATCTCAATAATTTTAATTTAAACAGTTTGATTTTTTTTTGCAATGTATCTAGTTGTAACTTTTAGATCGGAGTAATGGTAGGAATGCTTTTTATATTGTCTGTACAGTTTAACAATTTTAGCCATTATTTATTTTTACTTGATTTTTATGTAATGTATAACTTGCAAAGACTTACACATTGCAATGTATTTTTGTAAACTATCAAAAAGTATTTTTTTGATCAGTGTCGAAACATAGGCATTTGATCTGACTGTTCAATAAACTTGTCCAGAAACGCTACTTTAACGTTTCCTTTTGAATTACTTTGTGGACGTGAACTACCAATAATGCTGAAAAGCTAATTTTAGGCTGAGTACGATAGTTCATAAAAATGCTAAAACGTATTTTGTAAAAATTAACAACAGGGCTATTTCTATCACTAAAAACAGTGCTAATCCCTTTATCAAAAGGATTTGGAAAAGGTCAAAATGCAAAAGCTAAATTCCTCAAGAGCGCTGATCTCCAGATTTGTAAAACTTCGGGAAATATCAAAACGGGTTGAAATTTGAACAAACTTTCTTCTCTGCTTTGAAGAATTACTTTTTGAACTGCAAACATATCAAATTCGATAAATTTACAAGCTCTTTGGCTTCTTCCTCAAATTGATGAGACCCAGAAAGGTCAAAAGCAACCAAGTTCCATTCAAGGGTTAGTCACCCAGGACAGGTTTTGAAAATTAAACCCAGTTTCAACTAGTCACGTGTACATCGTTTTACCCTTTCAGGCTTTCACAAAAATGCAAAGATTTCGCAATTTCTTACAACCTATCCTAATTTGGTAACGAACCCAGCGCTTTTTTGCATCTGTGAGGGCAGTGACACAAAATCGACCAAAAATTTCTATTCTTTTGGTGCCTGTTTCGACTTCTGATCGTCAACTTCAGTCAGGGAAGTTACCCTGAGACAAGAGATTTTGTTTTGAAATAAAATCAAAAGCATTTGGAAAAGAACAAAATACAAAAGGTAAATTCAGAAAGAGCACTAAGCTCCAGATTTGTAAAATTCGGGAAATGTCAGAACTCCCTTTATGCTCCTGCAATCTGGTCTTAAATAAATAACAGTGGGTTCGGTCTTTAAACGTTCCTTATTTAGATCAAGGTAGGATTTACATGGCAAATCCAATTGATCAAAATAAAATAATGATGCCGCTACCAAGTGGTCCCTTACAGCGGACCGATCTTTTGTTTCATAGGAAGCATGATCTCTGCGCATAGGTTAGTGCGTTCTTTAACAAAGTCATTCATAGAGTGTCTTATTAAAACCATATTTTCCACAGAAATGTAAACATGTTTGCCTACTTTAAAAATATGTCTTTCTTTTCTGTAAATCATTAAAAAAAAATGGTCACTTGAGGCATTACTCAATGAAAAAATGTTAACCAAAAAATAATCAGACAATCCATTTGATGAAAAATGCAGCACTACACACAGATTGGTTATTAAACGAATTCTCTATTTCGTCCAAGCATTCAATAAAGGGCTCTCTATGTTCAAAAAATACATTAATAGTCCTAATGTAAAAATTCTAACGGGCTGGAGCAACATGGGGAATTTTTCTTTGCACAACTTTATCCAAAATTATTACACGTTAAGGATAATTTAAGAAAAAGGGGGTATTTCATGTAATTCTTCAAAAAAATTGAACTTGGGACTCACAGAGGAGGCTTTGGACATTATTAAATTTGGTCGATATGTTTAGCAGTGCACAAAAATGGCAAATGGATATATTTTTTTAATTATCTCCCGAACTCCGTTATGTATGTTGCCCGCTCATGACCGCTGCTCCATCACAATTAGGCAATTAAGTTTTCCTTTAAAGTTTCCAATATAGGATCCAAAACGTGCAAAATGTTTTTGGTAAGACTTTCGGCATCAAGTTTTGCAGGTAACAAATAAGTTCAAAAACCTCTACGGGTTGGCCGTTTCGAGAATATCTGAAAATAAAACCATTTGTGACTTTGTTGATACGTCTGTTGTTTCAACAGTCAACTGCTAAATAGGAAGATTCTTGAATTTCAGCCAATATTTATTCATGGCATATATCCAAAATATCGCCTTGGAATCTTAAACAACGTAGATGTTTTTTAATGTTCTGCTAAAGATTTGTCATGTTCAGATATAAAATTTATTAGATCGCAAAACATTTCAGGATTATCAGATTGGTCAGATTCATCTTGTCGTCTCAGAGCTAATTCCACAAAATTTAATGCAGTCAATAATGTTTGAAAAAAATTATTTATTTTTAGTAACATTTTTTTACAAATTTTCGAACGTTTAACCAGTATGGTGAAATCAACTGCTCCCTTAATTTTACTGTGCTCAATAAAGCTCGTTTCGTCATTTTAGGGAGGTTTTATTCTTTTATTTTATTTTATTTTCTCACCTACTTGCACTAGGTCTGTTACACCAATTTCAATTCACGACTTATCCACTGTAAAAAGCATACACCGAAAACGTCTTTTATAGAATTTACCCTGGTTAAATCCTTGTTTCTATATTTGTTTCTATACGATGATATCGTGTAAAGGTCGTCCTTCCCGTTTCAACTTGGTTTTTTCTTCATAAGTTATCAATTCGGCTATTAACTAAACATACTAATCAGATTTGTTTTTTCGATTTTTAACTATTTACTTCTTTCTACAGCATCTGTACAGCAGCGGGTAGACCTAATTTAATGACCGATCATTTGATAACCAGCAAGAAAGAGAAACGAATATCCGTAGCTTCCAGGGCTTCCAAAATTGGCACATACCTTTACTAGAGCAAGCAGCATATAACGCCTGAATATCAACATTCTAGCCTCTCAGATTGAGGCATTTTCCTCTTTCAATTTTTCATTGAAAGTGAATGACCGGGCGTTTAAAGTTATCCTAGAGCTACCAAAATTGGCACAAATCTTTACTAGAGTAAGCTGCATAAAACGCTTGTGTATCAACTTTTAAGCCTCTCAAATTGAAGCACTTCCCTCCTGCAATTTTTCTTAAAAAGTGAATGACCGGGAGTTTAGAGTTATCCTAAAGCGACCAAAATTTGCACAAATCTTTACTAGAGCAAGCAGCATAAAACGCTTGAGTATCAACTTTCAAGCCTCTCAAATTGAGGCACTTCATTCTTGCAATTTTTCATAAAAAGTGAATGACCGGGGGTTTGAAGTTACCATAGAGCTACCAAAATTGGCACAAATCTTAACTCGAGTAAGCAGCATAAAACGGTTGAGTATCAACTTTCAAGCCACTCAAGCTGAGGCACTTCCCTCTTGCAATTTTTCACAAAAAGTGAATGACCGGGAGTTTAAAGTTATCCTAGAGCTACCAAAATTGGCATACATCTTTAATAGAATAAGCAGCATAAAACTGTTGTATCAGCTTTCAAGCCCCTCAAATTGAGGCACTTACCTCTTGCAATTTTTCATAAAAAGTTAGTGACCGGGGGTTTATAGTCATCCTAATGGTTTCAAAATTTACTAATATACTAATACTAAGTAAAAAGGGAGATGGTAGTCAGTCCAACATAAAATAATTATTATGTTTGGAATTTTTATTATTTTAAATTGGCCTTTCATTTTTAACGTAAGCAATCCCGATCAACCAACTGTCACAGTTAAAAATCCTACTTAATATCCAGCATGGCTATTTGGCTATCCATGACACACTTGATAAAAGTAAATATTTGATCATCGAGTATTTGTCGTAGTAATATTTAATTTTTGAGCTTATTTTTAATCGAATCGCAAAAAAGTTAGTACCGTTAGATTCGAAAAAAAAACTCTCTTTTCAAAAAGTGCTTGTCTAAAAAGGATCGCCATTTGAAAAAGATAGTTAGACACAAAAATAAATTCTTTTATTCCTAGCTATCAGACTAAAACGTAGCGATTGTATTATTCTGTCATCATTTCAGGTCCTTCGATTAATTTGCGCCCGGTCATGGACAGCTAGATGTAATTTTAAAAATGGCTATAAAATAATCAAGTAGGCGTAAAAAGTTTTTAAAATGTCACATTCTGATTCAGTTTTAAAATGTCTCAGGAATCCAAAAATGTAAAGATATACAGAGTGTTCCAACAAAAATTGGAATGAGATTTTTCGAACTTTGAAATACTTGTGAAAAAATATTTCACCTTTTTAACAAATTTTGTTTTTCTTATTAATAGCACAGCCAGATTATTTTATATTGCTTAGGGTTTGCAGTTAAAACATAGAAAAATTTTTTGGCAAGCAACCTTTTATTTGCAAACATTTTTTGTGAAACCAGCAGATCTACAAAGGATCATGGTATCTAATAAATGTTTGAAGTTTTCTCCCATGAAGCATGTCGATACTGTATTTTCATCCCAGTAAGAGAGAAGTCCCTCAATATGAAGGGCCAGAAAGTTAATACTCAGCCGTTTTATGCTGCTTGCTCCATTAAAGATTTGTGCCAATTATGGTAGCTCTAGCATAACTTTAGATTCCCGGTCACTTACTTTTTATGAAAATTTGCAAGAGGGATGTGCCTCAATCTGTAGGGCTAAAAAGTTGAAACTAAGTCATTTTATGCTGTTTGCTTTAGTGAAGATTTAACTTTAAACCCTCGGTCATTCACTTTTAATAAAAAATTACAAAAGGGAAGTGCCTCAATTTGTGGGGCTAGAAAGTTGATATTCAGTCGTTTTATGCTGTTTGCTCTAGTGGAGATTTGTGCCAATTTTGGTAGCGTTAGTATAACGTTAGATCCCCGGTATTCGCTTTTTATGAAAAATTGCAAGACGGAAGTGCCTCAATGTGTGGGACTAGGAAATTGATATTATGGCATTTTATGCTGCTTGCTCCAGTAAAAATTTGTGACAGTCTTGGTAGCTCTAGGATATCTTTAGATCCTCGGTCACTTGCTTCTTATAAAGAATTGCATGAGGGAAGTGCCTCAATCTATAAGGCTAGAAAGATGATACTCTGTCATTTCAACCTGCTTACTTTAATAAACATTTAAGTCAATTTTGATTGGTGTAAGATGACCTTAAACCCACGGCCATTGCAAGAGGGAAGTCAATCTGAGGGACTAGAAAGCTGATAGTCGGTCATTCACTTTTAACGAAAAGTTACAAGAGAGAAGTCTCTCAATATGAGGGGGCAGAAAGTTAATACTCGGCCGTTTTATGCTGCTTTCTCTAGTAAAGGTTTGTGCCAATATTGCTCGCTCCAGGGTACCTTTAGACCCCCGGTCATTCACTTTTTATGAATAATTGCAAGAGGGAAGTGCCTCAATGTGTGGAGCTAGAAAGTTGATACTAAGTCATTTTGTTAACTTTAAGATGTCTTTAAACCGCCGGTCATTCACTTTTTATGAAAAATTACAAGAGAGAAGTGCCTCAATTTGAGAAACTAGAAAGTTGATAGTCAACTTTATGCTGCTTGTTTTTGTTTTTTATGGAAAATTGCTAGAGGAGAGTGCTTCATTCTGTGGGGCTAGAAAGTTGATATTAAGTCATTTTATGCTGTCTGCTTAAGTGAAGAATCAAGAAAATTTTGGTAGCTTTAAGACGACTTTAATTCGCCGGTCATTCACTTTTAATGAAAAATTACAAGAGGAAAGTCCCTCAATCTGAGGGGCTAGAAAGTTGATACACAACCGTTTTATGCTGCTTGCCGTAGTAAAGATTTGTGCTAATTTTGGTAGCTCTAGGATAACTTTAGATCTTCGGTCATTCACTTTTTATGAAAAATTGCAAGAGGGAAGTGCCTCAATCTGTGGGGCTAGAAAATTGATACTAAGGTATTTTATGCTCTTTGCTTTGCTGAACATTCAAGTCAATTTTGGTAGCTTAAAAATGACTTTAAACTCCCGGTCATTCACTTTTAATGAAAAATTACATAAGAGAAGTGCCTCAATTTGTGGGGCTAGAAATTGATACACAACCGTTGTATGCTGCTTGCTCTAGTCAAGGTTTGTTCCAGTTTTGGTAGCTCTAGGATAACTTTAGACCCCCGGTCATTTACTTTTTATGAAAATTTGCAAGAGGGAAGTGCCTAAATCTGTGGGGCTAGAAAGTTGATACTTAGTTATTTTATGCAGTTTGCTTTAGTGAAGATTCAAAAAAAATGAGAGCTTTAAGATGACTTTAAACCCCCGGTAATTTACTGTTAATGAAAAATTACAAGAGAAAAGTGCCTCAATTTGAGGGGCTAGAAGTTGATACTCAGCCGTTTTGTGCTGCTTGCTCTAGTAAAGATTTGTGCCAATTTTGGTAGCTCTAGGATAACTTTAGATCCCCGGTCATTCACTTTTTATGAAAAATTGCAAGATGGAAGTGCTTTAATTTGTGGGGCTAGAAAGTTGATATTAAGTCATTTTATGCTGTTTGCTTTAGTGAAGATTCAAATAAATGTTGAGAGTTTTAAGATGACTTTACACCCCTGGTCATTCACTTTTAATGAAAAATTACATGAGGGAAGTGCCTCAATTTAAAGGGCTAAAAAGTTGATACTCAGCCGTTTTATGCTGCTTGCTCTAGTAAAGATTTGTACCAATTTTGATAGCTCTAGGATAACTTTGAACCCCGCTCATTCACTTTTTGTGAAAAAATGCTAGAGGGAAGTGCCTCAATCTGTGGGACTAGAAAGTTGATATTAAGTCATTTTAGGCTGTTTGTTTTAGTGAAGATTCAAGAAAATTTTAAGAACTTTAAAACGACTTTAAACCTCCGGTCTTTCACTTTTAATGAAAAATTACAAGAGAGAAGTGCGTCAATTTACGGGGCTAGAAAGCTGATACTAAGCCGTTTTATGCTGCTTGCTCTAGTAAAGATTTGTGCCAATTTTAATAGCTCTAAGATAACATTAGATCCCCGGTCATTCACTTTTTATGAAAAATGTGCGTGAGAGAATTGCCTCAATCTGTGGGGCTAGAAAGTTGATTAAGTAATTTTATGCTGTTTGCATTAGTGAAGATTCAAGTAAATTTTGAGAGCTTTAAGATGACTTTAAACCCCTGGTCATGTGAAGGGCCAGATAGTTAATACTCAGCCGTTTTATGCTGCTTGCTCCAGTAAAGATTTGTGCCAATTATGGTAGCGCTAGCATAACTTTAGATTCCCGGTCATTTACTTTTTATGAAAATTTGAAAGAGGGAAGTGCCTCAATTTGGGGAACTAGAAAGTTGATACTCCGCCGTTTTATGCTGCTTGCTCTCGTAAAGATTTGTGCTAATTTTGGTAACTCTAGGATAACTTTAGTTTTCCAGTCATTCACTTCGTATGAAAAATTACTAGAGGTAAGTGGGGCTAGAAAGTTGATACTTAGTAATTTTATGCTGTTGGCTCTAGTGAAGATTCAAGTAAATTTTGAGAGCTTTAAGATGACTTTAAATCTCCGGTCATTCACTTTTGATGAAAAATTACAAGAGGGAAATGCCTCAATTTGTGACAAAAGAAAGTTAATACGCTGCCGTTTTCTGCTGCTTGCTCTAGTAAAGATTTGTGTCAATTTTGGTAGCCCTAGAACTTCTAAAAACCTACGGTAATTCGGTTTTTATTTTTGCTGGCCATCAAATTACCGGTCATTAAATTAGGTTTCTCCTAGACCAGCCGCCCCTGGACAAAGCAGTGTTAAATGAATATAGACTGGCTTTTAAATGCTAAATGATACAAGCATACAAATCTGATGTCTCAGAATTGTATGCTTTGTATTCATCCTGCCTCTTTTCCTTCGTTGTATGGACATATCCGTAACCTGTGCCGGCCAAAATATACAGTTGTTTGTTAAAAATATATATTATAATTTGATGTGGGGGAGTTAACGTTACTTTGGGTTCATTATTGCTATGACTTGGCCGTGGTTCCTCTTCTATTTCTTCTGCTGTCTCAGAATCGCCCTGTATTGGTCCTGCTTCTTTTCCTTCGTTGTTGGGCACATCCGTAACCTGTGCCGGCAAAAATGCATTATCAATAAAAATAGTATTATTATTAAAGGGGTAAATTCCTGTAGCTTTAAAACCCGATACGCAGTTTGTTGAAAATGAAAAAACATATATTTGACCCAAAATTTAAACAGTCATAGATAGTTATACATTGACTATGGTGATTCATTAACCACGATTTGCAGGCATTATTATGGTGAGACTTTAAAGGGCCATAGACAGCTCTGCCAGAGACTGCAGCTAGTGACTTGTATGAGAAGGTAAAGTTAGTAAGGTAATATGATTCTCTCGAGCCTTTTTTATAGAATGGTATGAAATATGGCTAACATGATTGTCCATTACAAGAAGTACATGTAACTCTGTCATTGATTGGGTGTTCGATATAAAATGCTGAAATATCTGTGCGAACACCTCCGATGTCCTATACCCAAAGGTGAAGCCACGCCAATAATTTTCTTGGGAGCCCCTTTTAACACATGATCTTTAAAAAACTTTCTCGCAAATATCAGTAAGGGCGGGATATTGTTGCTATTTGCATTAATTGCACCACACATTGTGACAAAAGCCCCTCTTTCAATCAAATTTAGTTGTCCCGCTTGCCGTTGTCCTTCATTCATTGCGATAACTTTTCCTGTCTCTTGAACTGTGGTAAGATGAGTTTCGTCGACTTTATATTCTATTACTTCGAAATTTGTAACTATCTATAACTGCTCAAATTTGCAAAAAAAACTTGTCAACAATTGGTTTATTAAAACCCATAGCACGTCCCAAAGAAGTAGCTTCGGCTTTTCGAATAGAAAGTGGATTTCGTTAAGGATAATTTTGTCATCCAGTACTTTCCTGCCATTTTATTTTCCCGCCAAGATTGCGGAATTCGCTTTTGGTTTGCTATCGCGAACCTTATCACGCCTTCTGGGAAAAGTTTATAGTGCAATTTTGCCCAAATTTGCAAGTAATCGCACAATTATTTTCTTCGGTAGAAGAAAATATTTTATTGATCGTATAGTTAGGTGATAATCCTGTTGTGACCATGGTTATGTCATTCATATTCTCATTCTTAAATTTTTATTTGTATCTCCTTAAAGTGGTTTTAGGTATATTATGACGTTTTGCAGCAGCTTTTGTAGAAAACACGCGATTTCTAATACTAATTAAAGCTTCTTTCATCCTTTCTGGAGAAATTTTTCAAATTTTAGTCTATTTGAGCTTTGGTCTTGGAAGTAGGGGAAGTCCCCCAAAAAAAACGTGGCAAATTATTTTTAACACATTAAAAGTCGATACAATATATTAATTTTCAATATTAAATCTAATTCGTTTCAATAAAAATTATCAATAATTGCAATGTTAAATTTAATGCATTTCTAGTATTGCCGCTGGCCGCTAGTCACAAACCTAGAGGCAAACGCAAAATGAAATTATATACGTGTCGATCCACCAACAGAAGAGTCACGTGCGAGCTCGGTAAAAATCTTCCAGCGAGAAACGAAAACAATGCCTGAAAATAATGCGTTGCTATGGCAACGAGAGTATCGCATGTACGAAGACCGCTCCTCTAGGGAAGAGCCACAGTTTAACGCTTCCGCTCGTATTGTACGTAAAGTAGGACGTGCTTTATTCAGTATTTTATCGGCGGTCTTTTATTTTATTCTTTGGAGGAGTCGCGCGTGTATGTGGTTGAAAATTAATTCGTTTGGGCCCGATAGTGACATTGTTTGTAGTTTGTTAGAAACTCCATTTTCCCGTTGGAAAGAAGATGACGAAAAGGACCTTTTAATTACGGGTCGAAAAACAAGCGTGCTGACAATTAGTGCTAAAATTGGCCTTACTAATTCTGGTAAATCCTACAATATTCATTTCAAAAATTCTTGATTTTCTGAATTTAAGTGGCTGTTTCATTCATTCAATACTCACAAAAGATAAATTATCCAATATAGATTAAAAAAAAGACATACTATACATAATCATAACACACGACAAACAGATTTATTAAATACAACTGATATTCGAAGCAATTTTGCAAAAAAATCTTTATTATATAGTGGTATATTAATATATAATCAATTACCAACACATTTACGCAGAATAAAAACTTAAATAAAATTTAAAAAGGGAGTAAAAAAACATATTTTATCGAAACGTGATTTATAGAAAAAATAATTTTGACTGTGCTAATATTATTTATTTTGTTCTTTAATTATTATTTATTTTGTTGTTTAATATTATTCTTAATTGTTAGTTTGTTATAATATTAGTATTGTTAGAATTCCCTGTGATGAACTTATATAGTTGGTTGGGAATGTTGAGAATAAATAAATAAATAAATTTGCAAAATATGTTTTGCATGCGGTGCCCATTTTAGACCTTGTCTGTCCTACTTTTCTCTAACACTTCCCCAATTTTTTTACCCACGAGCCGCCACTGAAAACGAGTGGCCTCTGTTGCTTACAAATAATGTGACCACTGTACCACTGTATGTTAGATCAATAATAATTTTTCTGTATTCTAGTACACTTTCTCTAAATCTAGAACACTATATATTGAAATTTACTACCAACCCCAGTGGCAACACTGCCGCCGAAATCAACTGGTCAAGTTGATTGTTCAGTCGAGGTGAGATGACCGCATAAATTGACATTTTTGTGCAATAATATTTGCTCCTTCCGGGGTGAAATTTTTAGTTGCAAAAAATAACTGTAGGGGAAGTACGCCAACAGTGGCCATAGCAGGTACAGTGGCTACCTGTTACGCGCGGAACACAATGGCACAGATTAATACCAAATTGAGCTTCCGAATATGTTTTAAGTAAAAACTACTAAAAACTAATCTACAAAAACGATACTTAAAAAGGAAGTACACATTTGTGGTACAAAAATAGGTGATAATTTTTATACTGGAACTAAATAGTACCCTTTATAACCTATATTTCAAAAACGTATCTAACAAAATTTCGAAAAACACAGGAAGAAAAATTAAGTTTGACGGAAACGGATTAACTTTCATTGTTTTCCCGGCTTTAGTAAATTTGTGTTAGAAACTTACAGTGACTTTACCACTGTATAGAAACTAATAACTACAGTGGATAAAGTCACTGTAATTTTCTAACACAAATTTACTAGACAGCATACTTTGGGTTCTTTTGAGGGTTCATTATTGCTATGATATGTCCGTGGTTCCTGTTCTATTTCTTAAAGTAAA
This sequence comes from Kuschelorhynchus macadamiae, assembly GCA_030620095.1. Taxonomy (NCBI): domain Eukaryota; kingdom Metazoa; phylum Arthropoda; class Insecta; order Coleoptera; family Curculionidae; genus Kuschelorhynchus; species Kuschelorhynchus macadamiae. The sequence goes on from JAUTXW010004560.1 coordinate 764,003, forward strand.
GACAACTCCACCACATCAAATTATAAGTCCAGATGCTGCACGCCCTTACCCAAAAGGAAACTTGAAAAATATAAAAATACAAAAAAGGCAAAAAAATCTACAGAAATATTAACTAGCAAAGTGGTGACGAAAGTTTATCGATATGATATTATCGGTGAATCATTAGATATGAATGATCCAACAGAAATTACAGTTGTTTTAGTCACATATCCTACCCAAAAGCAGATTAAATTTTGTACGGGTTAAGTAACTGAAGTCGATGCTGTAAACAAAAAATATTTTAATACATTCTTACTTAAAAGACGAGCAAACAAATTTTCATTTCCCGATGTTCCAGATCAGTCCGCTGTAACTGAAAAAGACGTCGTTATGATATCTCCAATATCAGTGGGTGGAACTGGAAGAGTTTAGCGAAGCGTTCAATTCCCAGTGGATTTATCACGTTTTAATCTGTGCTAATAATGAATGTTTTCATTTATATTCTTATTTACATTTTGTTACTTTTTTTAATAAAGATGATATTATGATAAATATAGAACCTGGCTACTATACGTTATATTTTAGGTCCACTGTAGTTCACTATACCTTACTGGTTTGGTAAAGTGGCCATATGATTCTATGTTTTAAAATTTGTTTTTCCTCAAACTTGATTAAAATATTTTAAAAACAAATAATAGTATAAAATCTATGCAGGAAAAATGTATATTTAATTTACATAAGCTCTTCTAAATATTATAAATTTTTGAAATATTTTAAAATAATAAAGAGTAGCTACCGTTGGCGGACCTCCCCTATCTATTATCTTACTGAAGGGGAACTCAGACTTGTTTTCTTTAATGTTAATATTCTCTCGACAATGCCAATCATTGTATATATGTATTTTCCGTTTTATTTCTCGTCGATCAGCAAAGTTTACTGAACAACTCGGTAAACTTTGATTTTAGTGAGTAGCCTGTTTGTCCGTCCTGGGTGAAATTTCTTGACGCATCTGTAGTTTTGTCGAAGAGGAACTGAGGTCTGTTATCTAATTAGGAATTGATTGCTATTTGCAAAACTACTGTTTTAAAGCAGCTATTTGGCCGAAGCAGCTTACCTCTGCTTTCTGTTTTAAGAAGTAGCTGCTTATTTAAAATCGCGATCACCTATATTTATCCGCACTAGTCCAATAGCCGCATCCACAACCACTGCTTCGTCGACCGCCGTTGCTTCGCTGGGGTAGAGACATGTACCGGATTGCCGTCGCCGTTCGTGGGTTAGCAATTTAACAGCAAGGATCGAAAACAGTCGAGTGAAGGATGAAAGGAAAAATTGCGTAATATGTAATAGCAGGGTTTTTGCGGTCTGTATTATGTAGTGAGTGAGTAGATATGTGGATGTTTAAATAAGCTAGTACATCTTGCATATTCGTTTATTTTTTGTAGTATTTAATCTTGAGATTTAAATTGGGTGTGTAGTAAATAATTTATAGTATTGTTTTACTGGAAATTATAATTTTATTAACATAACCTATTAGGGTATTTAAAAAAACTAAATAAAAAACATTATAAAACTCTGAAAACTAATAATTTTCTTGGACATAGAACTAAAACGTAAACTTTTTAAAAAAACAAATAAGTAATATCAGAGTCTATATATATTCTTTCTTAAACTAATAATATCACAGAAACACTACTTCTTCTATCTACTGTTGCGTGGCAGACTTCGACCTGCATTTACCAAGAAACAGCGGCTTGTTTGCCGCCAAGCCAAACCTGCTGTGCAACTGTGCGCGCGAAATAACGACGGGCGATACGGCGACGGGAGAATTGCGAGCTCTGGCAAAAACTGCTTTTTTGAGGCAGCTACTTGAAAGCTGCTATTTCAATTCAAAGTAGCAATAACTGCTTCAACTGCTATCTAAAATTAGTCGTTTTGCCAACCACTATCTTTAATGTTAATATTCACTCGATATTGCCTACCTGTTTCCGTCTTATTTTGTTGTTGACAGAGTTGACAGATTGATGTGTTAAATCGCCCAATCGGGTCATAAGCCATTTACAGTAGCCCAAGTCGCAGATTTTGCGAACTTTTAAAATAGTAAGTCTCTCTCTGGGGGACCAGTCCGTAGACGGATATAAAGGCGAATCTTCTTACTGAGTAATTTAGCGAAGTTAAATTTCTATATCGTAATTATTATCCTATTATTTGTTATGAAAATGTTTTACTTAAGTTTCAAAAACTGCAGAAAACATTGTGATTGATTCCATAAAAGCGTTCCTCGATTAATGTATTTGAATCTCCCCAGTTGTGCTCGAATCATATACTGACCAGAGATATCATTTCATCTCTAGGTTCAAATTTGGTACAACATATTGTTACAGACAAATGGATACGGGCCGTAATACAGCAATTCCTTATAACTCAAGTTGCGAGTAGCCCAATCTGTCATCCCCTATCGCTGGTTATTGATTAACCGAATGTAAAAAGTTGTACGTATTTTCAGCTCATCGCTTAAATGTTTCATCTGTTTCTCATTAACACCGCACGATCAAAATTTTGTAAACAGATTTGTTTTGCTTAAAAGAATATTCTAGTGACCTTTCCTTTCTTTTAGTTAACGGTGTAAAAATCAATGATTTGATCAATTGATGTACTGTAAAATGGAGTGACTTTCATTCATTTTAATTTCCAAAAGTGTGCTGTCGAATTATAATACCTATATCTCGTTTTCGGCTTAAATTATTAGTCTATGTTTGGATATAAAAAAGCATCACTAAATACCGTTTTTGTTTAAACTTTTTGACAATAAAAAAAATGGGATGGCCTATGAAGAAGAGTCAGTTTTGCTCATCACACATTTTCAGCAAGATATCAAAGACAGCAGATCTGCAGAAATACTATGGCGGCCAAAGACCTTTTAAAAAACGCTTTTTTGTTAGAGAGGGATGTAGGAACGAGGCAAATCGAAACATACATACAATAATTATTGAAAAAACATGTTTTATTCACGGAAACAAATTAACTTTAAGTAAAATTTGTAAACCAAACTTTTAACATATAATAGAACTCTTAATATGTAGGTAATCAAATAATAAAAACCTCACAGAAATTTAAAAATCGTTCGTAAAAGAGTTTCTACTTTTTTTTCTTTGAGGTGTTTCAGAAGAACCACAACCAACACAAAAACTCTTGATCTAAAAACTCCAAAATAAAAACGTCTAAGTGCTCACTGATTTCCTCAGCGGCACTCTCCCTTGAAAGAAGTCTTTCGAGCACCTCTTTTCGGTTTATAGGAACAATTCCCGCTTTCCTAAATCCGCTGATCAAATTGTTTCTGCTATTGTTGGTCTTATTGGTAGTTTGTTCCCACAATGCTAATACGTGCGCATTGATATGTGAAGCCAAGTTGTCGCCATTGACTGCTTTGGGGTCATAAAAGTTTTTCAGGTCGAGTAATAGGGAGTGCTCAAACCAGTCTTCGAAAATATTGCTCTCGAACCGGCACACAGTGGGGTATTTGATATTAATTTCTGATCGAAATTGTTTTTGAAATAAATATTTCTTAAAACCGTTTTAAATTATAAGCGGATATTAAATCAGTAACAATTTATTATTTTAAAGGGTGAACAGATATATAAATTATACAGGGTTAGTCAAAAATGCCGCAACAGCAAAAATTTCAGAGAGTATTCCGTGAATTTTTTTTTTAATTTTACATCGGAGTTTTTATGTATGCTTGATGCAATAACTATATTTAAAATACAAAAAAAGTTGATTTTTATTTAATTTTTAAATTGTCTACATTTCAAAAACGAAATAAAAATATAAAAATAAAGCTCTTATCTTAGATGCAACAAAATGGACCATATGAATAAAACAGAAGCAAATGCCTTTGCTCAAATTTTTTGAAATAAACATATTCAGCTTAAATGTAGCAAAGAGAGACAGAGGTATAGTAAAAGCATTTGCTAAACTTTATTCATATGACTGAATATTTATAAACGATGTTATTATAAAATGAATAATAAAAACTATACGGTAATGCTACAGTGAAATATGAAAGAAAAATATTAATAAATTAAAAATAGCAGCAGAACAACTAAACATAACAACAGTAATAACAAATACAGTTTACAGTTTTATTTGAATGAAGAAATTTAATTTAATTTGGTGAATTATAATTTAGTCAGAGTCTGAGGTAGATGGATCTGATTCTGAATTGCTAAGATTATCTAAATCAAATAATTTTGCTGGTTCTTTTGGCGGTTTTAACAAATTTTGAACTTCCGTAGAAAGTTTCTTAAATTTTTTTGGAGGCAACTGTCTAAGACTCGTAATTAGAGGGTCTGAAGAGATTAATAAATTATTTAAGATGTCACTGTTTGTAGCTACTCGAGAACACTTTCTAGAATGACCCTGTCTATATTGCTTAATATCTTTATTACGAGCCTCCTGAGCTTCTTCGCTCAGTTAGCCAATTGGTAATAAGGCATTCGCAACAATTTGAGGACCATGTATAAGAATTTTATGCACGGTTGGCGGCATCATATACCACGAGTACAAATTTACATATAAATTTGCAGTTTCAAGATAGAATTCGTTAAATTTTTCTGCATTTATATCAAAACCAGATGAAAGTGTTTGTAAAATCACGTGAAACTTGTGTATTAAAGTTTTATCAATGCCGGTAATACGGGCAGACTCATCTTCATTCTCAAAGAAACGTCTGGCCGTATTACCGTCATTGGTGTTCCCAAATCCTTGTTTGGGCTTATCTACCCAAAGACTCAGCACATGTTTGAATTCGGTTTGAATTTCTTGCTTGCGTCTTGCAACAAGCTCTTTTTCTTGTTGCCCACGGGCTTGATATTTTTTTATACCAATTTTATACGCTAGATGTAATAAACATTCCATGAACCTGATCCACGCGTGCAAGATACTTAAACCGAACTCAAACATTTCTTTTTTAACTTTACCTTGTAAGCACTTTTCAATGTTATTGAAATCCTTACAAGTTAAGTCACATACATAACAACGCAGTGTCGATTTATTTTCTGCAATGGCATTACAAATTTTACCATCTATCATAGTAAAAAGTAAATTATGACAGATGGTAAATTGTTTTTCATTGCAAGAAAATGTTGAAGGGATCAGAGATTGAATTTCTGTATCAACTCTTACTTTTTCGGCTTTAGAACTCTCGACCGTTTCACGTTCAAAACAAAAGCGAATAGGTCGACAGTACCTGGTGGAGCTTGGTCTAGGGTTTTGCCAAAGAATACAATCTTTATTTTTATCAGAATACAATTGTATAGGTACAAGAGACGTAAAAAGTAGGCTCCCATCACTGCTATCAGTAGTTTGAAAACACTGCTTATATTCAGTGGCATTTGTGCCATCTAAACCCCACTTCGAAATTAAATGAAGATTAAAACCATTAGACTCAGGCATACTGTTTAAAACATCTTTAAGTGATTCCAATAATCTTAAGGTGGTATGGTCTAAAAGGCCCTGTAGTGTAATTTTGGCACAAATGTCAGTAACTGAAATGTTTTGTTTCTCTGGGTAGCAGTCTCGTTTAGCTCTCTGCACAAGTGAGTAGCATGGGAACCTACTTTTAGCATTCCGTTGAACTAAACCATACTGATGCCTGCTGAGTTTTGCTTCGGTCATTAAAGAGAGAGCCTCTTCTTTAATCATTTTTGATGTATTCTTGTTTTCATATTCTTTAATTGCCTCACTATATACTTTTGCTTTATTGGGGTTACTGGAGACTTCTCTAAGGATGTTGGATGCTTTACTATTACCTGCTAAGCGAAGCTTCATTTGAGTTGAGTAGGACAACATATCGACAGAGTGTTCCCGTAATGAAATTGTTTTTCTTCTTTTGACGCAACCTGAACTTTCTTGAAAGGTTAGAGTAGGACGGCCACGTTTGGAAGCAATATTTTGATTAACTTCACGAGGATATATTTTGAATTCCATATAGCTTTGAAGCCACTCTCTATTCCTTGCCAAAAATCTTGTTTTTATCCTGCACGATTCAGCCCATTTCTTCCGCAGTTTAAATTTAAATTTGTTTAATTTTGACCTTATTAATGGTAAACACTCTGCTGGGTGATTCGTTTCCTTTTGAATGTGTGCTTGGAGGTCTTTAAATTCGTTGTCCCGGCTTATTTCAGTAATACGATAAAATAAATCCTCCACTTTGATTTTTAAAACAGCTTGATGCGTTTCTGTAAAAGAACAGCCCACATATAGAAAAAAAGAAACAGAGAAAAATATGTACATATTTATTTATTTATTTATTTATCTATTTATTTATTTATTTTTTTATATAGTTAGTTAGAACTTTACTGTAAAGTCATAGGTAGGTTAGAGCTGAATTATTGTAAATGTTAAAAAACCCCCAGATATCAATTTTTTCCGAAATTTTGACAATATTCAGGAATGTATAAAAACAAGACATAAAATTTTAACACCCTGTATATTGAAAAGTATGCATTTCCGGACCTATATTAATTAGAAGTTTTTTCCAAAAAATGACCTAAAAAATAACTCTTTTAAATATTGCCGCGTTTAAAAAAAAATGAAAAACTGTATACTTAGTTGACGGATGTCAGTTTTGTTGGACCAGTTTTTTATATTTTGGCCAAAAAGGAGCAAAAAGTAACAGCCAGTTTTTTCACCATAAAAAAGCTAAATGTTTATCAAGTATTACGTATATAGAAACATAGGGAAATTCAGGGGAATAGTTAACTAAACCTCTCTGTTAAAGTCATACTTTATGTTTTCTACATGAATTTTAAATCCTCCAGTATTAAGTTTAAAAAACTATTATTTCTAAAGATCGCTTCTCAAAAAATTATATAATATTTTAAAATACATACCTACAAGTTGCTCCTCCATCCTAAATCGGGACCCAGTTTGTATGGAAAAGGGACACAGTATCGAGTATAAATAATGTATTTACTGATAAAAATATATAATTAATTTTAGACTTACACTAAGTCGTATATTTGACATGACATCACAACCAAATAATCTAGATAATCAAATGCTTGACAACGCAGAATAAACAAATGCTGTTTCGACTTGTTATTTATGAGTTTTTTTAAAATCCAGGGCACACTTGATTTTTTGATTTTCGATCAGCTTTATATCGTTAACACCCCAGTGTGCGGCAGGTCTTTGAACGGTTGTATCGGCTTCGCTCCATGCGTCCATGTATCATAGAAGTTTATAACTTTGTAGACAACATATGGGTCTAAGAGTTCTCTACTCGCACTGCCAAAAAACATCAATGAAATTGCTTGTTTTGAAAAATGTTTCACGCGCTTTAGATATTTCTATCCACGTTCCGACATAATCTCCTAGCCAGGATCATCCCTTAAATTTCATTGATCAAAATTCCAGATATGTGTAAGAGGCATGTTTCTAAGTTCAACTTCGAGATTATTGAAATATTCGTTGATATTTTTTGCAGATACGTGAGCTCTTTGAGCTTTAATATTGGCGGATGGGATAGATAAATCTAAGTGTCTGTTAATTTTGTTTTTGAGAGTCAATCGAGGGATCTTATAACGCTTACTTGCACCGCATTGTGACAATTGTCCTGCTCTAATTAAACAAATGGCTTTTTCTAATTTTTCTTTACTGTAATCTGAATAACAGCGGCTCCCAACGACTCTTTTGTATAGACCCATAATAATTATTTCTAAAATTAAAGTTTAAGATATAACTGATGACAAATACACACATTATTGCAATATACATGGATCTCGTAAAAAAAAATAAATTTGAGAAAAGTATACATAGATTTAACAGTCTTAATTTATTATGTGGGAACTGAGAAACCGTTTAGTACAGCCTGAAAAGAGACGAGAGGACAGAGACAGAGATTCAAAGTTGACGCGCTCGGTCTATATAAAGCCGGCATCACACGGCAGCGGCCAGTTCTAGAGCGAACTAAGCGATGGTGTGTCAAGAATCCCTTTCAGCCTTGAAAGAATACAACTGAAACTGACATTACGATACAAAGCATGCCACAAAGTTTGAGACATTCAAAGGGCAATTACGACGAGATACAGTGAGAGCTCTAAAAAGTCAGCTTCAACGACAGCAATATAGTTTTCAAAAGCAGAACATTGAAAGCAAGCGTGAAGGTTAGGTACATTATATCCGAAAAAATAGCTTTGAAATCAATACCTTTTACTGATGGTGAATTTATCAAGGAAACGGAGGCCGTCGCTGAAGTATAGTGCTCGTCTCAAAAACAAATTTTTTCTAAAGTTAGTTTGTTCAGTGTTACTGTCGCCAGAAGAATCGAAGAGTTAGCTGCAGACATTGAAAATTCACTAAAAGAACGTGCATCGAAGTTCGTTAACTATTCTGTTACGCTCGACGAAAGTACAGATTTAACTGATATCGCTCAATTAGCTATATTTATTCGGAGCATTGATAATAATTTTGAAATCACTGAAGAGATGGCTGCCCTTTTTTCGATTAAAGAAACTACAAAAGTATGTGATATTTATAAGTCTTTGATGACAGTAATGAGACGATATAATTTAGAATTGACGAACCTTTCTGCAGTTGTAACAGAAGGGCTCGTGGGTTTGATGAAAAAACAGCAGCAAGATCCTCCTTTTATGCATTACCATTGTATCGTTCATCAACAAAATCTTTGTGCAAAATCCACAAATATTGATGAGGTGATGAAAGTGGTCGTAAAAACTGTGAATTTCATTAAATCGCATGGCCTCAACCACAGAGAATTCCAAAATTTTTTGCTCGAAATGAATCGTATGTTGATATATTTTTCTGATGTTCGTTGGCTAAGCAGAGGAAAAATGCTAAAATGCGTTTTTGAACTCAAGAAGGAAATCGCCTGGTTCATGGAAATTAGTTCCTCAATTTAGTGATCTCTACTGGCTGCGCGATTTTGGATTTCTCACGGACATCACGCTGCACCTCAATGACTTGAACACCAAACTACAAGGAAAAGAAAATCTCATTAACAACCTACTCGACACTGTGAAGACGTTTGAATTTAAAGTGAATTTATGGAAAAATCAGTTGTTGAAAACAGACTTTACGCACTTTCCTAAACTCAAGAGTTGCGAATATACACATATGGATAAATATGTCGCAGCACTAGATTTACTCAAAAAAGAGTTCCAATCAAGGTTTTCTGACTTTAGAGATAATGAAAATTACATCAATCTTTGCGTGACCATTCAGTGTATCCGTTCAAGACATGCCAAAAAATTGTCAGATGGAGCTTGCTTATCGAAGTTCGACATGAGTTTTCTTGATTTTTTTTCAAAATATGTCGATCAAAACTCGTTTCCCGAAATCCGAAAACATGCCTAGAAAATCATGTCGCTATTTCGGAGCACATATGTGTGCGAGCAGCTGTTTTATCGTATGAAGAATGTGAACTCTAAAACAAGGTCGAGAGTTACAGAAGCAACTTTTTAACCAATAAAGATTATTACACTTTGAAATTATATGTTTTTTATTTTATTGTTAGGTGGTAAAGTAACGTGGACCATTGTGGCCCTTCGGACGATGTGAAATCGATTTTTGGCCCTTGCCCTAAAAAAGGTTGCCCTTGCATTAAGTAGTTCTTTCAGGCTGAATTTTTAAATATTTTATTAAACCGCCATTTTATTTCGTCATCTTGGATCCCTACCAAAATTTCACCAGTTGATTCCTACATAATACTTGATTTTTATGCAAAATTTGAGATAAATTGGATAAGTAGTTTTTTATTTATATTTTTTTAAACATTTCATTAGGCCTCCATTTTAGCCAAAATGTTAGCGGTTCGTCCCCACTGACCCTTAATTTTTGTCCAAAATTTGAAGTCAATCGGGTACGTACTTCTTTAGCTATGCCGCGAACAGCAGAGCGACTGACTAACGGAATGGAGAAAACATGTTTTTCGGAATCTAGGGACATAAAGATCTAATGTGTTTTTCGGCATCTAGGAACGTAAAGATCTAAGAAAATCTCAGAGGGTAATTTTTTCGTGATTATAAGTATAATTTTACGAGAGAAGTAATATAAGAAATAGCGTGGAAGGAAGGGGATTGCCAGAAAACTTTCCGATAAAATATAAAAGTGTGCAATCATCCCAAGAAATAAATGGCATAAAAGAAGAATGGAAGAAACATTATCTTGATATATTACAAAAAAATTGATGAAGATACTACATTTTATCCAGCCGTAAAACTTGACTTGACTAATAAAAATAAGTATGCCTAGACTGAAAATAGTCTAGTTAGCGGTTTATATACCTGTTTTGAGTACAATGGAATGCATTGCAGCAAAAAACAATTGCTTTACGATATGGTATAAAATTATCTGTTCAACCAACTACTGTCCCGAGAAGAAAGACCAGTATGGGTGATAGAAACAACTCCCGTATTCACTAAGGAGGTTTAAGACTTAGACCGGGGATGCGATTTTGCACTTATCATTCCGTTAGTTAACGAAAATTTTCTCCGTTCGGAGAGCTGTTCGGCATGACAATCGGATTTTCCGATCCTGGTTTGTTAAACACCAACCTACTACTAAAGCCGCCATTTTCCGAATCTGTCAGTTCTTGAGTTTTTGATAATATCTAAATTTACTTTTTCATTTCGTAAGATAAAAAGTAGTTTTGATTGCTTGAGAGCTAAGCCATGATATATTAGCATATGCATCATACCGTAAATAATCAACAGATGCCAAATTATTCAAGAAAATCATGAAAACATGGAACCTCTAAATAGGCAGCGAAGATACGAAACTCGTAAATCCTTCAAATTAAACAAGGTAAGCTAATCTGTTTAAAAAATATTATCTATGTCATATTATTACGAAACCTGTATATTTTAGTTATTAATGAATCATTATTTTTAATTCAGTGCATTCTTCTTGATCATTTTGTTAGAAGTACGGGAAAACATAAAACGCTATCCTTCAAATGTACTTCTTTTCAAGAAATATTTAACAAAGTTGTGAATATTCTGTTTAAATATTAATTACAATATTTGCTATATGGTGCAAAATTCTATATTAGGTATTTTATTTTTAAAAGAAAAGGGACCTATGTTAATATGTATTCCATCTATTCTAATCCAGCACCGCGCCGCGGTTGTTATGCAACCACATAAACATCATACATTTATCCGACTGTGAAACGGGGCGCGCCTTCCACAGAAAAATAATATAATAATATAGGCGAAATGCGTTCCTCGGGAGAACAAAGCGTTTTAAACTTAGAGTAAGAATAAAAATCTTACTCTAGGTTGTAATTGCCCGTTGTTACTGGGGAATGGCCCTCCCTATTTTAAGAATAGGTAGTATTTTATTTATTTTGGTCTCTCGTAACCTAACCTAACTTTTTTAATTCACAGATACACAGTAAACAAGTCGAACAGCTGATGGATCACTTGCGGAAACATAACAGTGGTTTAATAATGGTGTATTTAAGTATTGCAAAATTGAACATAAATACCAGTAACTAGGAAGCAATTTAAGAATAATATTTTATATTGATGGAAAGACTAAAGAAGCAATAAGGGCAGTTGAATCTAGATTATCATAATACTGTTACAGGTAGGCATGAATTTGCATATTTTTAAGCAAATAGAATGTACTTGCTAAAATTATATTTTATTGTCTATGTCGAGGTCTATGTATAACTTGTAAACAAAAGTATTCCTTAACAGGTATTATCAAAGAAAATTTATAGTGTAAGCTATTATTTTCTTTGGTATTATATATTTTCAGTGTTGAGGATGAAATGAAATAATCTTTGTTTTTCTTTAAAAGAACTATAGTTGGAATTATATAATGTTATAATTATTAGAGTATGGAAATAATTAGTTATATTATATTACACAGTATGTGGTGTATGGCACATTTATTGATTATAGCAATATTTTTACTTTTTTGCAGAATATGACCCTAAAAAGAAGGGAATGATACAAGAAATGATGTCAAGTATTTGATACAGTATTTTCATTTACCTTTCACATACTTAGTCAATATAAGGAAGAACAATCACCGAAGCACAATTACAAATTCCTCGATAAGCTATTTTGTTGATTCAAATTTGAACTCGACTATTTTAATTGTAGAAGATATATATCTGTGTAAGTATTAATTGTGATTATTTTTTTTTATAAAGAAACTATAATATTAGACTTAAACAGATTAGGCTAGTATAATTCATAAGCTTATGTTTAGCAAAGTCTACTGCAAAACATACCTATGAGTTCATTATTATAACAAATTATCAGTTTACAGTATCAAACAGAATTTAACACTTGAAACCTTGTTTAATTTGACTAATTGTTTTTGCACTGATATTCTGTCGGAAAACAACAGCAAGATAATGCATAGCAACTCAACTGATGAATGGTGCACTTATTTTTTTATTATGTCATCCATTAAACTTTGTGCTAGACACCTCATTATGTTTTATATGTTTGTCTAATTTCTTACAGTGTGATAGAAATATGTTTGAAGTGTTTGTTTTTCCTTGGGTTTTGCTAATTGCAACTTTTAATGTGTATTTTTAAATTAATCTTTTGTTCAAATCTATGAATCGCTTTTGAAGTTTCACATCACAATAAAAATATTCTATTTAAAAAAATAACTATTATATGACTTAATAAGTTCATTATGTTTAATGGAATTTATTTGTTTATTCCTATGTAAAATTGTACAGGGTGCCTGATTTTATTGGTATTGGTACGTACCTTAGAGGCCTTATGCTATGAGTTATCAGAAAACTTTAAATACAAATGTTTTTGGGTTTGAACAAAATCATCATCATCATCATCATTCATTAATCATTATGGCATTCCTGCCATAAGAGGCAATGTGTAAGAGAGAGATGGAGCAAGCTCCCAATATAGTGGAGTCAGTTGGAATACATTGCTTCTTATGATAGGGTTTTTCTTAAATTTCTTGATTATTTTTAGAGATAAAGGTCTTAAACCTAGTTTATTATTATTAATAATCAGGAAGAAGAGACCATTTGAGGTGTATCTATTATACAGGGTGTGCCTTTTAAAATAATGCAGTCGATGCCTATTTGCTAAATTTCCGATTATCTTTTGTTTGTTTTTCTTGTAAATTGACCAAACCTAAACACTTCTATATTTAAAGTTTTTTGATAACTCATAATAAAGTCTCTAGGGTACTGTTTAAAATATAACCAAACATCCTGTACATAAAATCTGTATAAAATATCAGATGTGTTTAAAATTAAAAAAAACTACATATATATACATAAAGGAACAAAAATGAACCAAACTTAATTTTAGAGAACAAATTATACACCATATACATTATACCTATATCATGAAGAGACCTTATTTTTTGTAAGTTAAGTTAACTGTGTTTACCATTTTTGACCAGAAGAGGTTATTTCAAATCCATTATTATGTAATTCTGGGATACCTTGTTAGGTACTGGAAGAAACTAGGTTGCTAAAAGTACATTTTGTAAGGATATATTAAATATTTATACAGGATGTCCCAAAAATGTTGTATAAGGTGCAGCTGCTGTTTTTTTGTTATAGACTATTTTGTTTTATTAAAGAACAAAACGTCTTGTTTATATGCAATTTGGTAAACTGAGGTTTAATACCTTAAAAAAGACTATACATGTAAAATAAATAAAGTATAACTGACTTAAGTCTATGAAAATTAAGATTACTCATAGTGAAAACTGTATTTTGTAACAAGAAACATTTTTTCTCGATTTTTTCTTCAGAATAACTTTATTTTATAAATTCAATTCTGTCTCTATCTATCTATAGATTTGGTGGTGATCATGGTATCTATTGTTCAGAAAGTCAAGAACTACAACATATATAAAATGTAGGGAATTTCCCTCAAGCTAGTTTTATAAGATTTATGTAGTCCTAGTAGCTACCTCGCAATTCACCCTTTCTTATAGGCTTTGTTCAGTATAATTTTTAGAATACCTAGTGGCATTGTGGATTGTGACGTATATATGACGAACTTAAAGATGGAAATTTTTGGACAATATTTAGATCTCAATTTTTGTTCAACAAAAATTAACATATTTAGTTACGGTTTTCGTCACTGTCTAGCAGGCGCGTAACTAAGGGGTGCATAGGGGAGGCGATGTCTTTTTTTTTTTGGGAAATTGCATGGGCGCCCGCAGAACCATAACTGATGAAAAAAAAAACAAAAAAGGTCATGCATAGTCCATTTGGTATATAAATGTAATTTATATATGTAATATACAATATTTACATTTTCGAGGGGAGGCAAGCGTCCCCCTCCCCCCTTCCCCACATTCAGTAACAGGAGTCTAGGGACGCCACTACGGTCTAGCACTAAGTTTAGAGAGTATTTTGTAAAACACTTGTAAAAAAAAGTTTTCCTTGTTTTTTTTAAAATTCTTTAGTTTTTTTTGTACAGGGTGTTCTCAATGAAATTCTAAATTTTTTTTTAAACATGTTTTTTTTTCTCAACTTTTGTATCCCTTATACTATTATTTCTTACTTCAGTTATGAATAAAGGTAATGTCTCTAAATTTATAAATGGGACTGTTGTACATACAGGGCTTTCATTTATATTTTGACACCTAGTTACATCTTTAATTATAATTTAATTTAAATTAATAATTTTAATTTAATTATAGAAAATTAAAAAAAAAAACTTTAATTTCAAAATTTGTAGAATTATTCCTGTATTATAGTCTATGAATATCAAATATTTCTAAAAATTATTGAAAAGTAGAAAAAACTACATAACATGGATTTTTTAAATGTGACACCTTGAATATTATTATCTAATTAAATTAGTCTTTTCATACCGATTATAAATATATGAGTTCAGAGAGAGAGAGAGGACTAATATCTTTGCCTCTTATGAAATGGCTTTTATCAATTTTTTGGATAATCTTTAAAGATAAAGGTACCAAACCTGATATAATTGCTAACTTCAGATTCATTTAATCTTGCATTAAATGGGGCCAGCTAAAAAAAATATAGGTTATGTAATTTCTTCTATTCAGTAATATTTTGTATTCTTAGAAGATAATAGTGAAAAAACCCTACAATTATTGTGTTTTTATTTTCTATAGTTAAAGCTGTTTCTAGATGTCAAAATATAAATAAAAACATTATACTTATAAAAAACTGTTTTGCATATTTTTTACTTTGAACTAACTTCAAACTCATCATTAGAATTCATTAATATCTATGTAAATTTAAATAATAACAGACCTTTTTACCGTTATTTAATAAGTTTCATCAATTTTTAAACTCTCAAATGACCTTTTGATCTGATGGATCATGAAAGTTAGTTTAAAGTAAAAAGTTCACAATAGAATGGGGTAAGAAACAATTGTTTGATGCATACAAGAGCTGAGAAAAACAACACATCCGGAAAAATTTACATTTTGGTGAAAACACCCTTTATATAAAAAAAGTTTTTTGGTATTCGGGTGTGAATTATCCTGGGTAGAAAAGAACAATATAATATTTCGTTTTGTAATAGTCATTGTGTGTGTGTATAAACATTTTGTGAAAATGACAAGGGCTTAGATAATACTCTGTGTAACAGATTTCTTGTGGCCTTTCTGGTTGAAAATTAGTAAACTTGAATTTTGTCTACAAATTTGGACATCAGTACCTAAAATTAATTAATTAATGTAGGGGTTATGGTTATATTGAATAAAAAAAATTGGGTACTATACATGCTGTTGGTTACAAACACAAGTTTAAAAAGCCATATTTATATGGATATTTTTCATATTTTCTTAAGGGGAATATGCTTCTTAAGTATTGCTTTTAATTTTTAACGAAAATTGGAAATATACCTATTTTATCAATAACGAAGTTTTTTTAATAGCATATTTACAGCTGATTTTTCGAAAAGCAATTTTTTTACAATATTTTTTCTTCTTTTTAGGTATTTCAAGTCACAGTGTGAGTCCTTTGGACCATTTGTAAAAGAAAATGGTGTGTACTTACATATCACCAGAAATCAGCAGCAATGGAAACTAATTTCAGCTTGTAACAACTTGAACGATAAAAACATGTCCAATTGTAATATTTTTTTATTTAGTGACAAATATAGAATTGATTTCATAATAATCAAAATGGAAAATTATTTCATTTATATCTTAAAGATTTATGACTATACTTAAATCTAAAAAAATAATTATATTTAGGCGTTTTATAGATACAGATTTACAGGGATATAGAAAGTTATAGATTGATACCATTATGAAATTAGTTATGGGTGGTATTATATATGGATCTTTAAACAAATTTGCAAAAGTTAAGGTATGATCGTAGAAATATTTATTTTTCAGTTCCAACTATTTCTTTTGGTAGTTATGTAAACTCTCCAAACGTCAATTTTTAGTTTCTGGACGATAAAATTACTCTATTAGGTATAGGATCAACTGTGCAGTAATTTTATAATTTTTAATGCAATAAAAAAAATGCAAAGTAAATTTTCTTCTTCCCAATCATATGGTAATTAGCAGTATCTTTGAAATATAGAGAGAGGGACAAAATATCTATTTTTATTAAATGAATACCCTGTCTATTTTTTACACCTATGAAAAGCTAAAAAATATCTTTCCAAAAAACTTCATGCCAAATTTTCTGATATACCCACCTATGATATTTAAAAAACTAAAATTAATACCTTCCTGCAAATGGCCATATTATTTTTGAATATATAAATTTCGTAACAGTTACAAATAGAGTATTTCTTAAAAGGGCTTCTTTATACAGAGCATTCCATGTAAAAAATTACACTGTGTGTAATATTTTTTAGTACGAGAAATAATAAAAATATTAGAGAGAGACCACTTTAAATGGCAATCAATTTCTCTCGTACAGATTGTCACAACAATTTGCTGCATATTCAAATAATTTATTAGGCCGTCATTTACTTTTGTCATACAAGATTCGGACTAAAATTTTACCAGTCTGTTTCTCACTTGAGTTTTATGCAATTTTATTTCATTAGGCCGCCATTTTGTTTCGCCATATTCGATTTTTACCAAAATGTGTCCATTCCATTGAAAACTTAAATTCAACTGGATAAGTAGTTTTTAAGCTATGCTGCATATAGACAGACTGACAAGTGTGAAAACATGGGGCCCAAGCACCCTAAAATGCAAAGTTCTGCAAAAATGTTAAAGGGTTAATTTTTCATTTTTTACTCTGTTAAACTGATCTAAATGCTGGTGGTTGCCTTTCTTTAATAAGGACTTTTATTTATTTTAAACTTTATAATTAAATGGTAAAAGTATTAACTTCTATTTATTTTTCAAATGATTTAATAAATCCTATTATGTATTTTAATAATTTTAACACAGAATAAGTGTGTAACTTATTTTGTTAAGACCATATTACCATTATATTAAAAATCGTCTTAAAATAAACAATACATTTGGAAAAATAAAAAACATATTTTTATTACCAATTCATTAGATAAATATAGAAAACAAATGTATTAGAAATTAAAGTTGGAAGTTTCATTTTGAAAAAATATTTAATTCAGAATAAATATAACATTTTGACTAGTACGTCTAAAACTAGTCCACTCTAATAAAGATATGTATGCATTTATCACTACAGTACATTGAATTTGTAGACAATAAAGAAAAAAAACTTAAGCTCTATCTCAAAATATGGCTTACTAAAGTATTCAACAATTGTCTGTTAAAATTATTAGATTTTAGTTTAATGTTGATTCTTTAACAAATGTTTGCTTAGTGTCCTATTTATTTAAAAAGGTGTTATGTATCTTAAAATAGTTATTTCCTACCTCGAAATACCTGACAGTGTCTTTAAGAATATCATATTCTCTAATGTCTCTAAAATATCTGGAAATACAAGTGCAAAAATATTATATTACGCCTTTATAATAAGGTATAATAACATTAAAATCTGTTCTGGAAAAGCACAATATAATATCCACTAAAATGTTCACTTTTTTCACTGCACTCACATGTAGCGATTAATTAAAGTCAAATTTAGGTCTCTTGAAATCACCACTTATTTGTTAACTTCTGTTTTATTAGAATATTAGTAGGTATTAGGTACAATATTATTCACCATCACCAATTGATGCCAACAATGCTGCTATATCTTCCATTTTTAGAAGTATAACAAACACAAGTATTAAGGATCTCCAGGCAGACCTTAGTAGCTTCAGATTTTTAACTCTTCATCACTTTTTAATTATTTCCAAAATAATAAAGTATACTTAACTAATTAGGCCAAACAAATGTGTCGTGTTTTGCTCAACGTCAACAAAATAATTTTAAGGTTAACAGTAATTGTCAAATCGTAATGAAAAACTGGCCTACTTGACGTCAAAAAATATATGCAATTTTCCATTTAAGAAATGGATGCTACTTCCAACCTTTGTCAGTTGTTTCGCTAAATCACGTGATTTAGCGATTCGTTTACTAACGAAATGATAAGTGCAAAATCGCACCCCTGGTCTAATTGCCATGGTACTTAAAACTCTTAGTTCGCCAGTTATGTTTCGCATGTCACTGTCATTTTGTAATGATGAAAAATTATTTGTTCAATTCAATTACCTCGATGAGCAACTATCGGTCGAGGGGGACGCACGGATGACGCGGAAGTCGTGACGTCGACTGGCGACCCGATTTGACAAGGCGGCCAGTTTATTGCTTATTCAGATTGACGTTTTCGTTGCGATAGTTATCAGTTGTGTTTTTCAGAGTATTTTTTAACTTCCTCAAGTGAAAGGGGACCAAATTAACCGAAAAACTATTGAAAATAATTACAAGTAGATACAAAAACACAAAGGTTATTTATAAAAATGTAATATTTAACTGAACTGGCGAAGGAACAAAAGGTAAAAAAAGAAGCCTTCCGAAGTTGACCCCCACGAAAAGCTGTATAAAAAAATGAAAAAAATTATTAACTGAATTTTTAATTTGTTACCGTTTAAGCATAAATTGTGTGCTGATTTCCTATTATTAAAAAAGATATTTGAACAGTTAAATAATTATGTTTACTGTAACTAGTATACCCATAGTTAATAAAATATGAAAAATACTTATAATATACATAAGGTGTCCCCATAGTGTGTTCTAGGTTAATATCTTGGTACCGGTTAGAAATAGAGAAGAAATGTGTGGTAGACTATTAAAAACTAAATCAGGAAAGTGTAAACCGTTTTGTTCTAATTTGAACCGTTTAGACTGTTGTTCAAAATTAAAAATCCCAGTTTTTAAATGTCAGTATCTCGAAAACCATTAAACTTAGGCCTATGGACAATATATGAAGTAGACGTAGAATTTTAGATAAAATTCAAAAATGTAATAAAATAAAGGGTGTTTCATATATGAAAAACTATTTAAGTTTTTACTTTTTAAGTATTTAAGTTAGTAAAGTCATCCTATATACTAATATTACGTTTAAACTTTTTTTCTATCTCTAACCATTATCACCAAAACCGAGAACACTCTATTGGATTAAAAACACATTTTCTAAAGTTTTACAACTATTCTTATGCTAAAACTTTTTACAAGAATATTTTTTTGAGACTTTAAAAATACATTATATTTTTTCAAATACGATGCGAACTTTTTGAAATGCACTCAGCAAAAAAACTTGGTTAAAATTTGAACCAATATCCCTAAACAAGTTTAAAATTATAATAACTTATATCTTGATAGCTGCATTTTATTGAAACAAAAAAGTTTCAATTGTGAACAAGAAAAGATTAATATACGTAATTAAACGCACACAGAAGAGATATAGACAATGCCGTGCTAAACCAAGCCGTTCGCCGAGTGACGTTGTGACTTGGGATAGGTCAAGATCGCTCAAGGCAACCTATAGAGTTAGTGGGCCTTGGTTAGACCTAGCCACTTTAGTGAATACGGGGCAAAGGACTTTCAACGAAGAGACGTAGAAATCCTCATGCGCTTGCTAAATGCGTTAATGGACGTAAGGGGTCTCCTCTATAATAAATGTAAAAAACAATAGGTGTATGTGTCTAATTACGAATTTTTCTAATAATTACAAATTATTAAGCTGAGCTGTAGTATTTGCTTCATTTTTTAGTGCAATTATGATTTTAGCTATTTATGTGTACCTTTTTTGAACGCGTGCATTAAATTGTTTGACATTAATGGTTTTCTTTTATTTTAATCTAATAAAGTCTATAGCCGTTTAATAAGGCGCTAAAGTAATGGGTTGACTCTTAAATACTCTAAGGGTTTACTGACGTAGTTGCAGTAAATCAGTTTAGTGCCCTATTGAACACAACTTCAGTGACAATTGGAGAAAAGTATGTATAAATAAAACTTCTAGTTGAGATGCTGTTACTGTGGCGCTACTTCCAGCGCAGGTTGGTTTATTGTTTCGGACTTCGGCTCGGCAGATTCGTCTAGCACGGGTGCTGTTACTGTATATGCGCCCCGGGGCGACCGATTGATGGGCCGGTCGATTCTCGTTCGAGGAATACTGACAATGCTGTAGCACTTTTCCCTTTTGTTAGAATTATAATAAAACCGGTAATAAAAATAATAAGACAGTAAATAGTGCAAAATGTATTCTTTAAAAACTTTATCTTTATCACTTGCTTTAAAGAAGAGTCGGCTGTACTTAAGTTACACCTACGTTAATAAATTATCTAAAATAGTTAGTAAAAAGTAAATAGTAAACTGATTTTCGGCCGATTCGACAGATGAAAGCCAGATCAAAATTAACCCGTCCAAGAACTTTTTGAAAATATAAAAATTTTGATTGATGTTTCAATCATCCGTCTCGGAAATGTTTAAATTATTAGAGCGTGTAAATGGTATATTTTCTTTTCTTAATAACCTTTACTCTAAACAAAAACTGATATATAAAGTGCTGTCAAGACCTATAGCTCTTACGGATGACTCTCAAAATCATAGTGATAGGTGCTGCGAGGTTATTTCAGGAAAGGAGGTATAAGGATCGAAATAATGATCATTATGAGGCTATCAGTGAATATTATCAGACAAAGCATCAGTTGTGGCTGATACCACGGCCTGTCTTTTAATAATTGTTTTCAATCCGAATAACATACAAAACTGTATCTTCTAGAATCACTTGAGATAAACATTGTGCAAATTTTGTTAAATAGTATTCCCCAAAGGCACTTGTTTTCTCGTTGCTAAGTTCATTGTTTCAGACTATAATGAAGCCATTGGGTTACTTATTTTAGGTCTGTAATCAATCCGTTAGAGTACTTGCTCCAAAAAAAATATGTTATTTTGACATTACTTGCCTCCTCCCTAAAGATTAAATTTAATTCAGTGGTTTGGTCATAGTAAACACTCAAAAAAAAAGTGACCGAAATCAGCGATTCCAACTGAAAAATATAAGTTTTAGAGCATCAAATTCTTCGTTCAGGTAGCACATAACCACGTAAAATGTTGTTTATTCCCTAGGCCCATTAACTATAAAGTTACTTCGATGACCAGCTTTCGAGCGAGGGAAGCGCGCGGGGGAGTCGGAGGTCGTGACGTCGGCTGGCGACCCGATCTGACAAAGCGGCCAGTTTATTGCTTATACAGCTTGACGTTTTCGTTGCGATAGTAGTCAGTTGTGTTTTTCAGAGTATTTTTTACT
Source organism: Kuschelorhynchus macadamiae (assembly GCA_030620095.1). Taxonomy (NCBI): domain Eukaryota; kingdom Metazoa; phylum Arthropoda; class Insecta; order Coleoptera; family Curculionidae; genus Kuschelorhynchus; species Kuschelorhynchus macadamiae. The sequence continues at coordinate 785,634 of JAUTXW010004560.1, forward strand.
TCCTCAAGTGATAGTTTTAAGACATTTTAGTGTTCTTAAGACAAAGGTTATTTATAAGAATGAACTATTTAAATAAACTGTTGAAGGAAAAAAAGGTAAAAAAAGAGGCCATTCTGAAGTGGACCCCTACGGAAATCTGTATAAAAAAATGAAAAAAATTATTAACTGAATTTTTAATTTGTTACCCTTTAACCATAAATTGCGTGCTGATTTATTTCCTATAATTAAAAAAGATGTTTGAACAGTTAAATAATTGTGTTCACTGCAAATAATATACCTATAGTTAACGAAATATGAAAAATACTTATAATATACATAAGGTGTCCCCATAGTGTGTTCTCGGTTGATATCTTGGTACGGCGACCGGTTAGAAATAGAGAAGAAATTTATGGTAGACTATTAAAAACTAAATCATGAAAGTGCAAACCGTTTTGTTCTAATTTGAACCGTTTAGACTCTACATCTGTTCAAAATTTAAAATCCCAGTTATTAAATGTCAATATCTCGAAAACAATTAAACTTAGGCCTATGGACAATGTACGAAGTAGACGTAGAATGTTAGATAAAAATCAAAATAGGGTTTCATATATGAAAAACTATTTAAGAGGGTATATAAGCCATTCTATATACTAATACTTATATTTAAACTTTTTGTCTATCTCTAAACATTATCACCAAAACCGAAAACACCCTACTGGGACACCTTGTATGAAAAAATGTACATTTTCTTTCATAAAGTTATACAACTATTTGTCATGCTAAAACTTTTTACAAGAATATTTTGTTGAGACAGAAGAGATATAGACAATGCCGTGCTAAATCAATCCGGTCGGCACACCGAGGTTGGGATAGGTCAAGAACGCTCGAGGCAACCTGTAGAGTTAATGGGCCTCGGTTTATTCCTACGAATAGATAGATACATGCAAAAAAACTAAAAGTAGTCGTAGAGCTCATAGCTCGTAGCGCTATGGTAAGAGTGAAATTTTCTGTACGATGAACCCTCTTGTTGAAAAAAATGCCAAAATGTTGTGTTTTTTTTTGGCTACTAGAAGTCTAGAGGAGCTCAGAAACTAATATTAGCCTTATTTGGGTTGCCCAAAATAAAGCCTCTAGCTTTCAACAGATTATTCAAATTTTTATTTTTTTTGTAAGTGTTATTATTTTTTACTGTTCAGTTCAATAGTTAAAGGTTATTTTTTACGTTTATTTTATTATACAATTATGTATTGGTTGCTAATAGCATTAATGTATTTATAATACTGTAATGAAAAGCTTATTTAGGTTAAAAAGTTTATTGTTACATGTTAAGTATTATATGCCCCTCTTTAAACTGGAGTGTTAGTTTTTGTTTTTTCCCTTAATAATTAAAATAAAGTTTAAAAAAAAATCGTCTTGTGAGTGAGAAAGCAAAAATTAAAGAGAAAAAACTTATTTCATTTGAAACACAAATTTTATATGACGAATGTCCTAAAATAAAAGTCCTCTGATGGATGACCAGGAGGCTGCCCTTTTGCCCTTCACAAAAAAACCTACACATTTTTAAAAACTAAAATGATTAGTAAAATTGAAATTCGTGCCCTGAAAACTGTATGAAACACGATATTTTTATAACACCCACTTTTTCCCCTGCTACTCCGCTATACATTTCACTATTGACACAAGACATGTTTTGTGCCAAGAATAAAGATTTTTGATATTTTCAACATCATGTATAATAACCGAACAAACCTAATGATAAAATAGAATTTCCCTAGAAGGGATAGGTACTTTAGGGTGCAATGATGTTTTTTTGTTAATCAGATATTAGAAAACGATTCAAAATGGGGTCAATCCGCCATTTTTATATAATTTCAATATGCTTGATGAATACTTCCCGCAAAAATTCACAAAAAAATATGTTTTGTCAAAATTTTTAAAAAAGTATGAATAAACAAAGAAACAAAGTTTTGTTTTTGATGGTTTTGAATACTCAGAGTGTATCAGTATATAAATAGACATAATTCAATTGAAAAAGAGACATCAATTAATTGATTTGATACTTACATATGCACGATAGAGTAGCTGCACTTGTTGCTGATCCTGTTATAGCCAAGTCGAATTAGACTTTTGGTTTCCATTAATTTTAAAAAAGCTGGAAATGATTTTATTTTGCCTTTGGGCATCATAAATAAAAGTAAAAGTATGATATTTCCGGCGGTTTCTGACGTGAGTTTAACATTTGGAGCCAAAAAACCGCGAAATGTCGGCACTTTTTTGAATTTCTGAATATCTATAGGCTGATTCAACGGTTTGGTCATAATTAGCATTCAAAGGTAAGCAAATGTTTCCTTTTCTGCTGAAAAGTGCGCAGAACCAAACGCCAGTGGCCCGTAAACGGCTAATCGAAATAAAAAAATGTAAGCTACGAAAGTTATAGAGCATCAAATTATGCGTCAGGGAGCACCTAATTTTATCATTCCTCTCATAGAAGCACGTGAAAAATCCAAAAGTACTCGTAGGGCTCATTTTCCGCCAAGCGGTTTTTCTGCGGTCTCATGACGTTGGAAATCAAAATCACTTAAATTCTTCTGGCGAACTGAATGTCTATGCAATTTGATCGTTCAATTTGGTGCTCTACGTATTATCGAGGAAGGTGTTGGTGTTTGGTGGCTATATAGAAATTGGATCACATATTATTTTTTTAAACTAATTTATCTAAATTTGATCTTATGTGAAGAAAAGTAAATTTTTACTTCAGGATCCCAAGGAATATATATTTGTAGCAGAACTGAGTGGACGCTGGAATTACATAACTTCTCATTTTTGAACTCGGTGAAAAAGTTGCCTGGTCGTGCTTTTCTTCTCCAGACATTCTATAAATAAAATTACAAGACCTCTTTTATTTGGTAATTTTTTACGTTTTTTGCAGTTGTTTTAGGTTGTATATAAGCAAATCAAAATCGGCAAATGAATTTTTATTAAGGACTTAAAAACTAAATTAAGTTTGAGCCAGCCTTCTTGAAAGTAATTTGACCTACTTAAACCTGAGAAATCAGATATTTTTGGCCGTTTTTCTGTATTTAAAAAAAATCAATCTATTAGCAAATTTATGAAACTTATTGGTCCTAATTTGTTCCCTAGACACTAAACTTTTATTTGAACCCCTACAGAAGTCGTTTTGACCATTTACGCCCGCCCGCGGAAATCGACATTTCAAACTCAATTTTTGCGTTTTTACGTAAAATTTCGCGTTTCTTGACTACTTAAAGGTGCAAATAATTCTATAAATGTATAAAGCAGATCATAATCAACATTTTAAAAGATTTAAGAAGTCTTTTTGACCATTTAGGCTTAAAAAATCGTAATTTTTAGCTTATTTTGCGTAAAATGTTTGCAATTTTCACAATCAAGTTCAATTTTTTTGTGTTTTGTTATATTTTCACTAATTGACTTTAGTACTCAAAAACAAACTTTTTAATGGGTTTTAGAATTGGTTTTGACTATGTAATTCTAATGTCCACTAGGAACTATGACACATTTCACGATATAACTACACCAAACACGGACGTCCTATCCTCTATTCACACCTATATGAAAATCACAGGCGACTAAAAAAAATTCTCACTTGTGAAAGAATAAATCGTGGAAAATGTCTTATAAAATAATGTTTTGCTTTCAAACAGTTCGCTTGGATCATTAGCTCTGAGGAGAGCCCCTCCCACTCCTCAATACGTCACTGTAATTCTTATAAATTCTGTGAGCGAGTAGCTTCAGCTTCTACTCTGATCATAATATTGGGGTAGTGTTGCTGTTATCTCTGTAGAATAAGATAAATACACCGTAATTCCGTTAAGAAATCATGGTTGTTGGGTTTAGACCGTGTCATATTGGAATTACTTTCCGACGTTTCGCCTGCGATTGCATAAGTGATCTTCTGCATAAGCAGCATCACTGAATGAACTCCGATGAGCAGAGTTCAACCTTGGTATCTTTTACATTAATCGTGTGTGCTGGTGTTCAGCGACAGCGGAATGAACAATTTTTTCTTACTTATACATCTTTCATGTTCCTTAAGTCTAGTAGATACAGACCGTCCAGTTTCACCCATATATACTTTGCCGCAGAAACTTCTTTTGATTGCAAAGGAATTACATCTTTTGCTGCCCTTGAGAATTGCCCAATCTTTTTGTGTATACTAAAGATTGTGCGAATGTTGGATCTCCGTAGTACCCTGAATAAAAGGTAAAAGTGGACAAGATAATGGTTGAGTATCCAATATTGGTTTAGATCTGGGATTATTATGATACCTAATCGAACGCCTAATATCTTCAATGCAATAAACGCTTCTGTTTTTTTGTTTCTCCCGGAATTGAATTTGTATCACATACTGACAAAGCCCTAAAGACTAATGAATTGATGACGAATTGTTTTTGAGGTGGATGGTGGTGAGAACTAAAATTTAAATATCTATTCGTATGTGTCGGTTTCCCGTAAACAATATAGCCTAGGGTGCCGTTCTCTTTCTTTTGAACTAACACATCAAGGAAGGGAATGGCACCATCTGACTCAATTTCCATAGTGGATTTTATATTAGAATGTGTTGTTTTAAATAATCTAAAAAATAGTTTTTTCTCCACGCGGCTATATTAAAAAAGTATCATCTAAAGCAACATTTAAGTTCTAAAGCAGAGTTTAAAGCAATTTCCTCGAAAGCGTCCATAAAGATGTTCGCTGCCACAGGAGATAGCGGAGATCCCATGGCGGCACCCGAGATTTGCTCATAAAAGGTCTCTTGAAAATGGACTATGTGTTAGTTAATCTTTAAGCTTTAAGGTTCCATTTCTTAAGACGGGAACCCAGAAGTTCTGACTGTTGCTTGGATAAGCCCACATCACGTACTAAATCATTTAATTCACTTTGAACAATCAAATGTGGCTCGCCGGAACTGGGACCTGTGGTAAAAGTGGGATCGATGCACTGTTCTTCTGAGCTGCCTGATGATGCGTTATCTCCATTATCTCTCAAATCAATAGCGTGCCAATTTAAAGGCGCAATAGGCACTGGCAAATTTGCATTATGAAGAACAGGTCGTATGGCAGATCGCAAATTTGGATATTCTATATTGTGCTTTCCCTTTTTGGAATAACCTTCAGTCTTTGTCAGGAAAAAATAACAATCGTCAAAATGCTTGGTGGGTTCTCGCCATACCATTGGAGCTGCAAAAGGCATACTTTTTCTCTTTCCCTTTATCCACTGCACCAATGATACACTACAACTAACACAGCACACATGGGGAGCCCACCGCTTATCTTGATCCCCAATTAACACACCAAAATATTTAAAGTAGGCTTTTTTTACATTTTCAAAAAATGGGCTGGCTTGTGATTTCACCAGAAATTCTCCACAAATATAACAAAATTTGTCAGGAGAAATTTTGCAACTTCGGAGCATTTGACTCGACATTCTCATCTTCACATACACTTGCTTATCGAAACACAGAGAACCACTCAATTCGAAACTGAACAGAAGAGTGATGTTTAACGTTTATTTTATGTCTAATGTTGTAAACAACCCAGTCTAGGTAATTTTTCCGTTATAAAATGAACCCATTTTAGCCGCCCCACAATAAAATTGTTTACCTGCCAATGTAAAAGGTTCTAATTAGGCTTTTAAAAAATGGTACGTATTAGGGCTTTCCGAATATTTTTTTGTATTATTGGGAGGGTATTTCCATTGTGAAAATAATGAGCTGGCCTTTGTTAGAAAAATCTTGTCGGCCAGTGAATTAGATCGTCCTGTGAAAGGGTTTAAGATGTTGACTGAATATTTACTTATTTCGTCAGTAAGTCCGTAAAATCGAGGAATCATCGAGCCATCATCATCAATCAATCAGAAGAAATTGAAGCCATTGTCTTCAATTTCTTCTTCTCTAGATGTGGCAAATCCCAGATATTAGTGTAAATTTTCCTTTCAATTTCTTTAGTTGGATACATTAGTATTGTCATATAGCTGTCATCTTGAAGCAATAATATATCTCTATTTTGTCTACGTAGTTGTTTTTGTCCATGACCACCGTTGTATTTCCTTTATCTGCAGGTAGAATTATAACATCTTTTTTGTCATTAAGGCTCTTTCTGCGACTGAAAAAATTGGGTTTTGGTGGTTTAGTGCTGCTAAAAATGTTTACTGTTTCATATCGAACTGAATCTGCCTGTTCTTGTGGTAGTTTTCGGATGCTGTCCTCTACACTTGCTATTAGGTCCTCCTGGAATGGTTCTTGGTGCAATTACCAAATTATGTCCTTTAGAGAGAGCTGATTTTTCTGCTTTTGTAGTGGCTGTACTGACTGGTGTTTGCTGAGCAGAGTGTCGAACGTCTTCTGTTGTTTTGCTGTCAATTGTTGGTAAATCCTTTCTGCTTGCTAGAAGGTGATTTTTCCCAATGTTGTAAATGCATTGATTTCAAGCGCCAAAAGTTTTGGTATCTTTTTTTATGTCCTCCCGATAGAGGTTTCCTAACCCGAGATTGATGCAAGAAGCTTGGTATCATTTACATTAATCATTATTATAAACGAAAAATTAGGGAATCAATTGAAATTATCAAGCACCCTAAAAATTTCAATAGCTACGCGAGTTACATGCTACATCATGCGTGGAAACCAATCGTCACAGTGAGTCGCGCGTCGAAGGGCACAGGTCGGGTATATAAATACCTGAACTCTGCTCATGTGAGCTCATTTAGTGTTCTTGAGCAGTGAAGATTCCTGAAGATGCTTCATTTCTTAATTGACTCCAGCCGTGAAAGATTTCCTACAATGTTATTAAGTGTTATGCTATGATGTGACATCAGAGAAATTATTAAGTACTTGTTACTCGATACTTAAAATTATTGATACTTTTTAATACAGCAGAGAACCACAAATTATCGATACTTTGTAGTATCATTGCATCCCTACACGTGGAAGACAGAAAATTTTAATAGGTCCTGTTTTTCCCACATACACCTCTCCACAGGAGCAACGAATTCTGGACCACCTTAATCAACAACATCATAATATTAAATTCAAAATGGAAATTGAATCTAATGGAACGATTCATTTTTTAGATGTAAAGACGTATTTGTTCAAAGGAAGGAAAACGGTACATTAGGACATTCAGTGTATAGAAAACCGATTCATACAAATAGATACTTAAATGCAAATGTCCACCACCATAAAAGAAGTCGGTTATTAACTAACTAATATTAAAAGCAATTCCGGTTTCTTATCAATATTCTCTAACATCGGAAACCTCGAAACTAGAGCAAGCTCAAAGAGGAACTAGCTATTACAGTGAATATATTACGCGTTCAATTAAAAGATTTAGTAATCCAACTCCCCGAAAGGAGACTGATAAGGAACCACCGTTAGGTAGTGTTGCTCTTCCCTACATACATGGCACTACAGATAAAATAAGACAACTACTTCGGCGGTCCAACATACCTATAATCTTCAATACACATAAGAAGATTAGACAATGCTTGCGATCCCCGAAAGATGTTGTACCTTTTCAAACAGAAGTAGTACATAAAATTTCTTGCTCCCGTGAAGAAGTGTGTGGGGGGAGAAACAAGACGCTCAATATTCACTAGAGTTAAGGAATATGAACGATGTATTAAAAAGAAGAAAATTGTTCAATCTGCTGTAGCTGCCCAAGTAACACAAAATAGCTGATGAGCTTTTTTGTCTAACAGTTAGCCATAAAAGACACATAAAAACCAGAGATTTGTCAAATGTTGGCAAATGATTCTTGGTTTGTTTTCTAGCCATGAAAACTCGCTTCAAATTAGATTTTTTGGCTCCAAAAGTAGCAGTTTTTAATGTAGATAGGCAATAGCATAATTGCCAAAAAATATCTTTTATGGGGTAATTAAACCTCCAACTTTTTTTTGTAATATTGGATGGCCAAAAAGTAAAATATCTGTCAATTTTGTTGCCACAACATAACCAGATATATTCTAGTAAGTATCGAAGTTAAATTATAGTAAGCATAGCTGTTTAAAATGCCAGAATATGGCATTTTTAATCAATAGAAATCGAGGTCAGAATATAATTCAATGTAAGTAGGCATTTTTCCCAAATTCCAACCAAACATATTTTAGCAAGTATTTAAGTTTAATTATAGTAATAATAGCTATATAAGGATGCCAGATTATGACATTTTAAGACAACAAAAATTCAGAGGAAAAAATATGACTTTTATTATCATATTTTTGTTTCAAAATTAAACTAGAATTGGGTAGTTTTATTTCGCTTATTTTTGCTATAGTATTGCCAAAATATGCCACATTTTCAAATTTACGTTTATAACCTATAAAACTATACTTAACCAAACTGAAGATATATTTAGAAAAACGAAATATAAATTATTTACCATACAAAATTTCTAATAAAAAGATTAAAAATTCCACCACATATTATAGAAAAACGCCGTCTTGGGGTAAACGTGGTTTAATTTTGTTACGCTGGCTCCTGGATCTTAAATTAGCCATTTTTTAGCGAGTACTAAATGCAAACCCAGTAGGCATTTTTATTGACAAATTTTTAGTAAATGTTCCTACATTTTGGCTACATTTGAAAATTTTTGCCATTTGATAAATATTTGCTTACAAAGTGGCAAGGAATATTTGCTTAAAATATAGCCCAAAGCTTTTTATGATCCGCCATGATTGAAATTAAAATAAAACTAATTTTCTAGCAGCCATTACTTAGCCACTTTAAACAAACATATTCTTTCTACCTATAAATACATATTTTCATGCATATTTTTTTTTACGCCAGGAACAATTTTCTTAGTAAAATACCTTTCCAAAGTAAAAAAAAAAATATATTTGTAGAAATCGAAATTTTTAGTTTCAAGAAGGGGCGCTTGTTTTACATGCCTATCTTAGATTCTTTTAACAGTAAGTGTTTTTTGTCCCTATCAACCGTCAAACCATGATTTGTTATCTTTGCATTTCCACTTGGCTCATAAATTCTTACACTGATTGGCTCTGTTAATACTATTTCTACATAATTTGAAACAATTAATGATTTATTATATAAATGAACAAAAGGCAAAAAATGAGAAATTATTTAGGTAAATTTCGGAAAAAAATGTTACTAAAAAAAGTTCGATTTTAAAGTCAAAAAGTAGCTAATAAGCCCAATCATAAAATCAAAAGAGAGGGTCGTATAATTGCCAATTGGCCGTTTTTACCCCATTACGGCCAAATTATTATTTCCCTCTTTAGCCATATTTCCGTCTTTATACTGTAATAGAACTGTTATTTTGGCTAGCCATTTTAGCTAATTAGCCAGAGATATTAGCCAATATCACAGCATCTTAGCCCGCATATGATTATATGTGCTACTTGGGTGAACACCAGCATACCAATGGCCATATTATAAATGTAAAAGAAACGAAGGTTCTAGAATCGGTTCCAAGATTTTATAAACGAAAAATTATTATAAACATTCAAAAACCTTCAATAGAGATACGGGTTACAGCCTATATCACACGTGGAAACCGATATTAACACAGAGACACGGTTCGGCGGGCACAACTCGCGTATAAAGCCCGCCTGAATATCTCTGAGCTCATTTAGTGTTCAGATCAGGAGTAAAGATCCTTAAAGATGCCTCGTGCAATCGAAGGCGAAACCTTGGATAGTAATTCCAATTTGACACGGTCTAATCCCAAGAACCATGATTTCTTCAAGGTTGATGTGTTTTTTATTTGTCATTTTGGAAATCGATTACTTATAAGATAAATTACCGGTCATTTTAAGTCATTTACGCGATCGTTTTTCAAAATCAGTCAAATCGTTCACTTATAAAAGTAAATGAACGCGAAACACTTTTAAAAATTGGCGAATTTCAGTCACTTTTAAAAATAATTGGTCATGTATGAAAGTGGTTTAAGATTACTTATACCTACGGTTATTTTTGGAAAGTGACGCCCAACACAACTTAACGTTCACACTACTAAGCAGATGCATGTGTTCCCCAAGACCCATTAACCGTAATGGGTCTTGTGTGTTCCCCACCGCGAGGCCGTATTAGTCGATAGCCGACCTGAAATCACTTATATTAAAGGTGTATTTCGTCTCTCCAAGCTAACATATGAAAATGTTACAATGTCAAGACAAAAAAAACTAATACCTACTCTTTGATTAGGATCTACTTTAAACAATTGGTGGTGGGATTCGAATAGTCGACTTATACATAATAAAGGTTTCTTTGTTTTTTTATTGCATAACTATTATTATCATTATTATTTTTATGACTTGTTGTCTCACAGTATTCCTATGGTTGTATTTTATACTGACGGGCTTATACCAAGTCAGTACAAAAAATAAAAATAAAAAAACCAAATGAAAAAAAAAACAACTATTATGTATTAAGAAATGATCTAACGATGCTACATATTTTCAAAATGACCGATTTTTGGATGTTCCTGTGAATGTCTGTATTAAGTCCTAATTGAGCCTAATGCGGTGTAAACTTTGTTGGGGTGAGACCTGTTACTGATATGACGAGAAGAACAATGATGACTCTTTCCTGTTTCCACAGCCTTTTTACTTCCATTGCCAAGTCGGTGTATTTGGCGATCTCACCGTATTTCGCTTGGATGTTCTCGTCGTTGGGGACAGCCATGTCAATTAAATAAGTGATTTTCTCTTTTTTGGATTGAAAGGTGATATCGGGTCTGTTTGCGGGGAATATTTTATCTGTGTGGATGTCAATGTCCAAGTAGAGCTTGTAGTCTTCGCTTTCAAGTATGGATGTTGGTTATTTATTTATCCTTATCTGCCATTTGAATTTTGGTTTTATGTTGTTGGTGTTTCTGTGTCGTAGCGGGAGTTTCTGATTGTTCTGTGTTATCGTGGTTACAGCTGCTGCGTAGGTCACTGTATGAATGTCCTCAATTGTGCTCGCATTCGTTATGTACTCGGGAATTATGTGTTCGTTGAAGTTCTTTAGGATTTTATGTGTGTCCCGTTTGAAGATTACACGAGGAATAGGAGCTCTTGTTGTAGGATCGGAACCTGACCATTTGTTTAGATGTGACTTCATTTCTACTTTGATTGCTTGTGTGAGAGACGGTCCGAAGTGTAGCTGTGTATATGGTGCTTTGGGCGAATGATTCACTTGTCCTGTGCGCTGTATGGTGCTTGTCATATGTCGTGGGTTGTTGCTGGGTGCTTCGTCCCACCTGAGCATTGAGTAAGGTTGCAGATCCTCTTGTACAAAGTTGGGCTGGTTTGTAGGTGGGATCGGTTCGGCATCTGCCCCACTGTCCCCAATGTTTGGTTGATGATGAATGTTTAGTTCAGCAGCTACCATTGCTTTGATGTTTTGAAATGCGAGTGGAGAGACCTTACTGGTCTTAGTGATGACTCTTTTTGATCTATTATTCTCTGTTCTGTGATAAGTGATTTGTATTCTGGATATTGTACTACGGTGGACATAACGTATTATAAACAAACCTCAGAACCATATTGTATATAGGTATATAGCAAATTAATGCTGTTTGTGATAATAACGCTTTCCTTTTAAATGCTATAAAAACTTTTAAATTTTAACTAATAAAAAAAGTTTATGTCCGTATCCTGATGAAATTGTCTCAAATTTGGTAGCGGTGTAGTAGGAATGCATCACCGTTCGATTCATTTCATCTGTCCATTTTAACCTTTTCCTTGGTTTACCTGCCTTGGTAGTTGCAGGTAGTCGTTGCGATATATCCGCTATTGTAATGGGCTCAAGTTGTTGTGTTTGGTTAGCATCTGTGACAGATTTATTTGTGAATCCATTTGGGCAGCGCATAATTGGTTCGCTCGATTCTGTAATGCGGCTCATGCATTGCCCTGCCTTTCCCGCCTTGGTGGGTGCCAGCTTAGCCGGCAAAACACTTTCGGGGGGTCTATTTTCCTTTGCCTGGTTGGATCGTTTCGGTCGAGCTGTCCTTTCCCGCAGCGTCCTCGACCGTTACGCTGCTCGCCCGATGCTTTGTTGTTTGGATTGATGTTTTGTGGTGTTAGAAGCTCAAAGTGTCTCGACTTTGGATCGCCTGTTAGTAGAAGGTAGATCCTTTTATTGTGTATTTGTTTGCCTATTATTGTTGGTCTCTCTTTAATGCACATCTGTTTTGTTTTTGGTTTTGAGAAAATATGGAAGATATGCTTCTGGGTTTCCGAGAGAGCAAATATTTCTAGACTCGTTCCGTATGTAGTGGTTTTGCTCATGAAGTTATAATAGTTGTCGAAGTCCTTCATGTCGTCGTCGTGAAATAACGAAAATATCTGAAGTTTCGACCAGTTTTGACGTAGGTATTTCAATGCGTTTTCTCGAAGTTTGGCATGATTGATTTGATGACCGTATATGTGCAAGCTGCCTGATCGGAACAGACAACTTCCGTCTCCAGCAATGTCGGCTCTGATGAAATTCTCGGGAATAGGTTCGGCTGTAGCAGTTTTTTCGGCAAAGGCCCACCTGTTCAGTCTTTCGCCGCCACCGTCCCGCATGCTGTCACCTTCAGCAGTGGCTCTAAAGGTGCCCTGGCGATCCCCAGGCTGCGGCTCTTTTCCGAGGCTCGATGCTTTCTCCATTTTCATGGGTGTGCCACCATTTGACCCTGGTGGTTTAGGTAACTCGTGTCCGTGGACGCGTCACTCCCCAAGCAACTTAACCGAGGTTAGTTGCTCCGTGCGGTTTCAAAGTTTAGGAGGGGTTTAGGGTGGCTAGGGTGTGGGGAGGGCAGGGATACTGTGTATTTAGGACAGCGGACAGCTGGACGCCGCTGACAGTACGGACTACAAAATTACCGTAGCGTCCTCAATACTGCTGGATGCAGTACCCAGACGGTCAGACTTATTTTCATTATTAGTATTATTATTATTATTATTATTATTAATTTGTTATTATTACTATTATTATTATTATTATAACTACATACTGCATAGATATTATTACGATTACCTATGGTGGACATAGACCCATATTGTATATAGGTATATAGCAAATTAATGCTGTTTGTGATAATAACGCTTTCCTTTTAAATGCTATAAAAACTATTAAATTTTAACTAATAAAAAGATGTTTTTCCCCTAATGTAACTTAATGATACGCCACTGTGTAGGAATATACGCTATGTTGCCGTATTTTTATTATTTTCTGGGCACGTGTCATATTTTAGGTTAGCATTCTTAAAAATTTAAGGTTAATATAAATGTCATCTCGACATTTCGTGAAATAATTGACTTCAGGCAGTCAAATCTATATTAAAAGATGTACAGTTAATTATAATTACGATATATCAGGTAATACCTGAAAATCACTTTAATTTTCTTCTTATTTTCAGAAAATAAGTTTAAATAACCGCGAAAATTTAAAAAATAACAACCAATTACAGAGAAATTTACCTCGTCACCATCGTTACGTGTAAACAAACTTAAACCAATTAGCAGCATTGTTTACATCACATGACTTTGAAATCTTACACAATTGGTTGGTGATTACAATTTAAATGTCCCGCCAATGGCAAGGTGACGTTTCCGGTAAATATATGTCAATTCGGCAACAATGTTAAACGCATGTTCAGTAGCGATTCTTGTCCTTCGTTCCGTCTACGTATGTTTCCTTAAGCACAAACGTGAGATGCGATAAATGTGAATTTTAATTAATTTGATATCTAGTGCAATTTTACCATATTATTTGGATTAACTTTTAATGATAATAATCTTGATTTCCAACAGCAACTAGTGACGCTTGTCCAGAAAGGTAAAACTGTTAGGAGTCAAGGTAGCTGTTCCTAGCCCACGCCATTTTCTTGTGTTGCCGTGAATTGGTGTTTCGTTTGATAGCTAATCCGAATTTTAGTGTTTTTCTTGTAGAAAACCCTTTTAAAGAAGATTCATTTTAACTAAAGAACATTAGTCTAGTTATGAAAGGCAAGTTAGGGCCAATCATTTAATATTTTGGATATGTTTTTCTAATATAATTGGAGAATCAGCCATGAGGGCCTTGCCGTTGCCGAAGTCAATTATTTAAAGTAGTTTTGTAGGTAGTTTAAAATTTATATGGACAGTTGATAAATAAGTCTACTAGAATTTGAAAAAAAATATGACCGTGTTATTGTAGGTAGGAAAAAGATGCTTACGCAATAATACTACTTAATAATGGCCCAATACTTTGAGGTATTGAGTCAAAGTGATGGCAGTTTGGATCAAACACACCAATTTTTCAACGGGAATCAGGAAAACGAACGTACTCAGGTTCGATACGTCTTAGCTGATGATAACCCCCAATTCCAGACCCAACAGGTAGGTAAGAGTATTTTTTATTGAATTGCTACCAACTTTGAGTCAGTTTCATATTTCTTGTACTTCCATGTTGAAAATGCTACCTTTTAAAAGTTAGGGTTCAATATTATTTTTATGGTATACCTACCATATTTTGTCTAGCAAAATATGGGGAAATATATAAAGAAAAGTTATTTGAATGCAAATTAAAAAAAAGTTATCCGTTTTAGTTGCATATATATTTTAATTTATATGTTATATACTCTTCAGTTCTTATTCGTGTTTGTTTTTAATGTAAATATATATTTAGCTTATGTTTTTTTTGATAAGTTGCACTTAAGTTTAGGCATTTTTTTAGTGAAGTACATTTAATAATGCAATTAAAAAATTCAAAAGTTTAACTATGTTTAAAACACTGCTGTCTTGCTCAGAAATGAACAACAAAATAATTAATGATGCAAATATCTCCATGACATGACAAATTTACATTTTTGACTGAACATAATTTAAGGATTTACGGATGGGTCTAGGGGCACTTTATTAGAAACAAGATTAGCTATCAATTCTCAAAAATATTGATTTTGATTGAAGAAATTGCCAATTGCTTTCCAGTGTTTTAATCTACTTTAAAGTTAAAAATGTGGTTTTGTAAAACATGGTACTTTAGTCTGTCTCAAAAGGAGATCTAGGTATGCGGAAAAAACAGTCAAGATAGGGTTTTGTCTGTTAGGTTGAATTAAAATTTGACAATAAAAGTTGGCAATAAAAATTTTTTAAAAAGAATATTCTCTGAAGCATATTCAGAATCAAGTACTTATGTCTGACAAAAGTTATCTGTACCTCTGATGTTACTGATAATACATTCCCAGTTCTTTTGGAAAAAAATTGATAAAGGTACAAGAGATTTTTTTATTTTTATAATTTAAATATACTAAAATAAAAAATATAAATCAAATATAAATTTAAAATCCTATATTTAAACATTCTATTTTGCCAATTAAAGAGTAATAGCTGGTTGCCCAAAACTTTTAATCACATAATAAATTTAATTGACTTCTAGAATCATTTTTAACATTGTCAATCTTATGGGCTCTGTCACACTTTAAGCCATCTGATTAGTTGATGCCTAGTTAAATGCTTTGTGCAACCCGCCATAAGTCTAATAAAACCACTTACAGTAAACTCTCATCGGGAAGATATGGGAAACTGGATTCTCAGATGTCAGCTATGATTATGGCACCGTCTGTGTTATATAGTTCTACGTAATGGTCTTGCTTGTTACAATTGTAAATGAAACTAGGGCAGTAAACCAGTAAAAATATAATGATTTTATGTTTAAAAAGCCACTGGTTATCATTGGGTGAATTTAGGTAGGGAATAGGGTTTTTATAAAATTGGCTGCTTACTTTTAAGGTAAAACATGGTAACAACTTTTTACAGTTTTTTAGGAAAGTACCTAATAATAGTCTAGGATTTATTGTTAATGCAATTTTTATCGAAAAATTAAATTTATTGAAAGATAAAAGATTTTTGAGATTTTGAGAATATATTTTTGATAAAATTGATATTTTTGAAAATGTGTAAGTCACTAAATTTTGTTTAAAAAAAGTTCTTAAGGGATAAAATAGTAAGTCAATTTACTAAATCTATTATCAATTGCGGTAAACAAATTTCCTGACAAAAACATAATAAGTTATGTTACTTTATATTGTCTGTGTGGGAAATATTCTTTTCCAAAGGAAGAATTTAGTAAGTTGGCTTACTATACTGTCAAAGGGTTATTCAAAGTTGAGGTAGATTACGCTAGTAGGATGATAGTTGTCATTTGTTAATATCCACCACTGTTGTTGTCTATTTAAACAAGTCTGTTAATAAGAATGAGTGTCCAAGGCGTGTATGTGGACAATAAGCTGACGTGGCCTGATCATATCAATTATATTTCTAAGAAACTTAGCTCAATTTGTTTCTTGATCATGCAGATTAGGGATACAGTTAGGAAAAACATTTTATTATTGATGTATAATGGACTTTTTTGTTCAGTAATGGGTTATGGTCTGCTTCACTGGGGAGAATATTTATTATTCAGGAGAAAGCAGTAAGGTATATAAAAAGACTTCCCCCTTATAAACTTGCAGGGATGCTTTTATTTATTTGTAGAGTATACACACCCTGTTTTCTCTATATTATTATATACTTCAACTGGTGCAATACATCAGGCAACATTTAGGTGATTATAGGCAGAGAGGTGAGATTCACATACATCTTACGAGAACCAATCAACATCTAGAACTGCCTTTTAGTCGACTCATAGTAGGACAAAGATCTTTTGAATACCTGGGTCTTAAATGTTACAGTAAGCTTCCATGCTCTGAAAAATCAGCAAAGTTGAAGCAATTTACTAATAGGTCAAGAAAAATGTTAATTGTTAATTAAAGCTTCTTGGTTTTTTTGCCTGATAGTCTCAGTGATGTTTTCTGAATATTTTATGTTAAATGTAGTCTCATATTTTTACTGTGTAGGACTTTTTATTATTTAGCATGTAACTATGAATTTTCATATTTTTACTTTTTCACATTTATCGTGTTGGTCAAGTTATAAGTAACTATGTAATTTGGCTGTTAATAAACATTTGTATTTGTGTGTGGTGGTTGACCTCTTTGGCAGGAAGCTGTGTTGCTCAGTTGGAAAGATCTGAGTATCAAGAAAAAATGTTAGCTCTTTCACCAGGATTTTTTCTACATACTTATGTAGATTGCTTGTCTAACTTATGGGCCTATAATTCTGTGCTAATTGCTTATTTCCCTTTTTAAATATAGGTATAACCTCAGCTGTTTTCCAAGCATCCAGCAGTTTTCCTTTTGAGGATATGTCATTCATAACTTTTTAAAGAGGCTTTGACAAAAACAGGGGTTTGAGAGCTTCTTCAGTTTTCTCTGGGGCAAGACCATAATGTATGTTATTTCAGCTTGTGAATATGAGCTATTTGGTAATGTTGACCCATTTGTTGTTCCTTTATCTTTTACAAATATATCCTAAAATTGTGTTGCAAAGCATTTTGTATGATCTTGAAATATTCTGACTTGTATTTTGTATTTGTATTTTAACTTTTACACTATTTTATTTCACTTTTAACTTGATTAGGTATGTTGTAGTATTATTCTTAACCTATTATATTATTATATGTATTTTACTTTGATAATCTTCGACGAAACACATGTCACACTGTGATCTGTTTGTGAATAAAGGAATTTGAATTTGAATTTGAATTTTGCCTTTCCCTCTTCCCTGCACCGTTGTCAACAAGATTGAATTTGTTTAGTTTTGAGCTAAAAAGTAAAAACTTGGGAGGGTAATTTTTTTACAGTTACAATACTTTTCCTTAATGAAGAAAGAAAAAAAGTAAACCGGGCAAATATTTATAGTCAGCAAGAAGTTAATATAACATACAGGGTGTTCCTATATAATATACAGGCATATATAAATCAAAGGTATGTGTTATAAATTGTTGAATGGTTATGGTATTTATTTTAACTATTATTAGGTATTAACTAGTGTATCAAATGTACTTTACTTGAACGCAACATCAAAAATATTCTTTTGAGAATCGACTGACCTTAAGCAAAACATTATACTGTAGGAGACAATAGACTGAATATATGCAAAATAATACAGTTTTATTGTGTCCAAGCTCAGGTGATTGTGCAATTACCGCATGACATAGTATGATCTATTAATATTTTTTTCTATAATGTCCAATTGCTTCCTCCACAACAAATTATCCTCCACCAGTACTCCTAAAATTTTTACTTCCTCCCTTTGAGGAATAGAATTGCTATTCAGTGGAATGTAAAGCGATTCATCAGGATTCCTAAATCAAACAAGTACAGTTTTGTCACTATTAAGTTTCAACCCATTTAAACTACACTAGTCAACCATTTTCCCCACAACCAGGGTAGACTGATGAGAAACCTGCTCTATGTTAAGACTTGAAATGATACATTATGTATCATTTGCATATTGATAAACACCATTTGTGGTCATAAACATGGAAAGATCATTGCCAAATGCAACAAAAAGCATTGGTCCCAGTATAGACCCTTGTGGCACACTGGGTGCTACTTCAGTCTTTCCAGAAAAAAACAAGTCTTCTGTACCTGATACTCGAGACCTCAAGCATACCCTCTGAGTTCTGTTTGTCAAATAAGACCTCAAAAAAGAAAGTCAGATTCCACAAATTCCATAGAGTTCCAACTTTGTCAACAATAACTCATGATCAATGACATCGAATGCCTTCGAGAGATCAAAATAAATTCTGGCAACGGTCATACACTAATCTAGTTCATCAATTAAATAATTAAGTGAATCCATTGTTGCATCAGTTGTTGACAAGTCGGGCAAAAAACCATACTGAGTTGGTGAGCATATATTACTTCTCTTAAAATAACCCAGTAGACGTACATATACAGCGAGCCCTAAAATTTTGGAAAATACTGAGAGCAACGAAACCTGGTCTATAGTTATCCAGATCACATTTATTTCCCTTTTTATAAATGGGAGACAATTTGGCTTCCTTAAGTTTATGTGGAAACACTCCCTGACTGAAACAACAATTAATCAAATCACTCAAAGGGTAACATATTATGTCTGTGACAAACTTAACAACATTAGTAGGAATCTCATCTGGTTCAGGAGAGTGTTTAGAAGGCAACTTCATAATAATTTTCTGGATTTCAAGATGGTCAGTAGGGGCAAGAAAAAAACTACCAGTTGTGCTCAATATGGATGTTATTTTGTCCTTGTCAGAAGAACTTATTTTGTCTCTATTCTTATTTACCCTAAACTGAGAATTAAACATTTCAGATATATCTGCAGGATCTGTTACCTCCTGATTATCTTTGTTAACCATTACAATAACATTAGACTACTAGTTCCCTGTAAACTTTTAAAAATACTCCATGTTGTTTTGGTTCGAACCTGAGAGTTTATTATTTTATTTTCATTATGACTAACTTTCACATTTTGTATATACTGCTTATATGTTTTTTTTTTCCTGTTTATGTCTATCTAATACATCCGGGCAGTTGGTCTGTTTATAGAGGTTATACCAATCCCTTAAATTTAGTGAACAGTCTTTAATTACTTTTGTAACCCAATCCTTATTTTGATTAGAATTTACTGTTTTTTTTTAAAGGAAAATTACTGTAAAAAAATATGCAAAAAAATATATTATACTTATCATTAGCATCATGTGCAGAACAGACATCTTACCAATTTTCAGATAAAATCTGTCCTTTGAAGTTGGACATATTTTTCCCATACAACTTTCTTTTAAATGTTGTTAAGATAGGCTTGTACGATTTTGTAGTATTTATTGAAAAAAGCAGAGAGTAACGATCAGATATATCAGTTTTGTATACTGCTACAGCGGTTTTACTCTCTTCAATATTCGAAAAGAAGTTATCTATCTGGGATCTTGCACTACCCATAACTCTGGTGTAATCATTTACTTGGGAGGTCAAGCCATAGGTTGAAAACAAACTTATTAATACAGTTTGGTTATTGCTATGTTCTCTAAAGTCAACGTTAAAAGTTAAACACTTCATTTTTTGTTAATTGAAAAAAATTCCTGTATTACATCACCCAATTTATTAGGACAAAAATAATTTACTAAAATATAATTTTCCAAAGAATACACTTCAACCCCATCGCTGGTCAGCCAAGTTTCATTTAAGCACAAAATATCCAGCTCAAGTTCAGCCAAAAGAACATTTAGTTCATTAAACTTATTTCTTATGCTTCTAATATTTAGATCCAAGATCTTAAAAGCACCAAATCTCTGATTGTGTCCTGACATGAAAAAGCTTTTACCCAGCACCCTTATTTATTGCTTTTTCAACAGTGTCAGTCACTACCTCAACATTCTTTACTTTACTTTACAAATGCATTATTATCCAAGAAACTTAATTCTACTGACAAAGCTTTCTTACAACTACTTTATATATGACGACTTACAAAAAAATAAATAAATAAATAAAATGTGACATCACACAAGAAGTAAAATAAATATTTACAATAGATGTCAAAAACTGTCATTGTAATATTCTTCCAGGCTATAATATGACCTGCATAAAAAAAAGATTTTACCTTTCTCTGAAATTGCAAACAATGTAGCTGTCTAATTTCCCAGCTCAAATGGTTATACATCTTAATACTTTCATATATTATAGATTGTTTGGTCAAAGTCAGTCGAGGTTTAAAAAGGTGTATAGTTTGTTGGTTATTCTGTCGTGTGTTATGAATATTAGATTCTGGCACAGTACCAAAATACTTTTTGTAAAGTAGGCACACTGTTTCCAGGATAAATAAAGATATCTACAACTGTTAATATACCATGCTTAATAAAGAGTGGTCTACAGTGTTCTCTATAACCGGACTTGCACATATATCTAATAGCTCTCTTTTGAATAACAAACACACTATTAAACAATTGTTGGTTGCAAAAACCCCAAAGTGCTATGGCATACTACAGGTGCGACCGAAACAATAAGAAGTACACCATTCTTGCCGTAGAAATTCCAAGTTCAGTTGACACCACTCAAACTGCAAAACAACCTGAAGCCAGTTTACTATTTAAATTCATTATGTGTTCTCCAAATCTCAGTTTGTTGTCTATTACTAGTCCCAAAAATGTAGTAAATTTTTTTATTTTCAATATGCTTATTTTCCAAGATGAAGTTGTCAAAGTTAAAACCAAATGTTAATATATTGGTCTTATTAATGTTAAAGCAAGAATTTGAATCACACCACTTTTTAAATTTTGTCAGATCGGTGCATATAGTTGTTTTAGGATCTTCATAATTTTCGGAGTGCCAAAACTGAGTGGTGTCATTCGCGAAAAAGGTATAACTTCCCTGAATATCCAAGCTGGCCAAATCATTAAATACAGGAGGAACAGCATTGGTCCGAGCACAGAGCCTTGAGGAATGCCATGGCATGAAAAATAAGGGGGCAGAAACGTTACCCCTTTGTCATTATCTGCTAAGAAAACTGTATCGAAGTTGTCAGAAGTATCAATTTGTTCTATTGGGTTATTGGTTCCTTTGAGGATGACATTTCCCAGCTCTTGTTCTTTTTAATCGGGTTCCGTGGTCAAATTAGCAGAATTCTTTGCAATAGTTTTATGGTTCTCCGTCAGCTTTTCATTGTCAATTGTTTTAATAAATATAAGATTTTTGTTAGCTGACTAAAGAGACTAAAGCACCATAAATTGACGAGCAGATATCTGTATTATCTAATCTATGACCGATTTGAGAATTTAAATCTATAAACACACAAGCCCTTTTGATACTGCATCCATTCTTAAGCATACATCTCTTAATCTATTATTAAATTTACATATTTTAGCATTAATTTCAAAATCATTTTTTACATATGGTACAGAGAACAGTAAAATATTGGTGTGTGCACAAAGACGTGTTAACTAACAGTTTAAAAAATGGATACCTATTATTTAAAAAGTCATTAGACCCACCTAAAATAAGTATAAGGTCTTTCAAATTATAGCTCTTGCTCAAGAAACAAATATCCTTGGTAACGTTGTTTAAACATACACCCGGTTTGAATCCATATTACGTGAAGTCAAATACTTTTTGAGTGCAAAATTCAAATTTCTTCCGCTGTCATCACCAAGAATAAGCAGTTTAGGGGAAGCTGATTTATTATGTATTTAACAGGCTTTTTGAACCTCTTCCACACCCGGACTATTATTAATAATTTCATCCCTGCATAACCCTTTTCTTAATGTGGTCGACGGCTCTTTCAATTTATCCCTCAAATATAGGATATCATAGTTTGCCTTCTTCAATTCTTTAACATAACCATTATTTTCTTCTGTTAGTACCTCAATGCTTGTTAACATATTATTTTTTAAACCAATTAATTCACTTAGCGTGGTTTGAAGACCCTGCATTTTTATTTATAACTCCTCTACTTGAGTTGAAAGATTTCTGCCTAGCAATTTTAATACCTCCTTGTCTAGGATTGAAATTTTGAGTTTAATTTGTTGAAACCAGTCTTCATACTCCTTCTAAACGTTAGTTACAATATCAAACTCAAACTCAAAATATGCTTTATTGTCTATAAACATAACAATTGTTGTCGACAAAGCTTGAAATTAGTCTGTAAATAAAATAAAAGCAAAAAGGGCTGCAAACACAAAAAGATACAGCCTGGAACAAATAAAAAGTTAATAACGAGTAAATAAGAACTAACAAAGAAATATAAACTAACAAGAGCGAATAAGACCATTAATACAAATAAAAAATCAGCAACACAATATAGAACAAACAAAAACATACCTTTTATTATCAGAGAAACGGAAACAGTAACTAATTCAATTTAAATCAAAATTATCACCTTATTCAATTAAATCAAAATTATCACCAGTCGATAATATGCTTTAGTGAATATCTTCATATTCTTTTGTTCCTATTTTGATCCTGGCTGTATATATATATATATATATATATATATATATATATATATATATATATATATATATATATATATTCTAATTCTTTATGCAATCACATGGGTAGAACTTTAGACTTGATTTTTGCTGATGACTTTGTTAATGTTATAACCTTCTATGAGGTTTTGCTTCGGTGAATCGATATTCATGTTCCCAAGAAAACCATGGTTGAAGTACCCAAAATGGTTTGACCTCCCATTGAGAAGGCTTATTGGACAAAAGAATCGCCTATATAAGAGGTATAAAAGGACTGAACAACAAGCTGACTATCTGGCCTATTCGGACATACGACGTGAAGTAAAGTTTCGAACTGACATGTGCTATCTTACATATGTCACGCAAACTGAATTACTTATTCCGGAAAATATCAAGCACTTTTGGTCATTTGTTCGTAACTTAAGAAGAGACTCTGGTATGCCTAGTGTTATGAATTATGACGGTGAAGAAATTATGGGTTCAAATCACATCGCTAATGCCTTTGCAGCCCATTTTCAGTCCTGCTATTCACACCATGAAATTTTAGATTTTAGTCAGATCAGTCCCGTAAGTTCTTCAGGGAAACTACTAGCGACATTATTTTACAGAGGCAGAAATCTGCACTAAAATGGATGGCCTTGATGTTTCTAAGAGGGCTGGTCCTGACGGAATTCCCACTATCTTTTTGAAAAGGTGCTGTCAGTCGTCTCAACCGCTATGTGTAATTTTTCAAAGATCTTTTAATTTAGGTTCATTTCCTGATATTTGGAAATTTTCTACACTGCTGCCGATCTTTAAATCCGGTGATAAAAGCGATATAAAGAACTACAGAGGTATCTCTTTGCTTTCACATATCCCAAAGCTGTTGGAGGCAATTATCACTGATCATTTACTTGAGTCTTTGAAACACTACATTACGAGTATGCAACATGGTTTTTATCGCGGTCGCTCAACTACTACAAATCTTGCGATGTTCCAAAATTACTTAATTACATCTGTTGAAGCTGGCCAACAGATTGATGCTGTTTACACGGACATATCCAAGGCTTTTGATAGTGTTTGTCATCAGCTTTTATTATTAAAATTGCAGCAAATTGGTCTTTCTGGAAGTTATTTGGAGTGGATCAGATCTTATTTGTTTAATCGTCGACAACAGGTCAACATTTGTGGTTGAGTTTCTAGGGAGGTTATTGTGACATCGGGTGTCCCACAGGGTTCACATATTGGTCCAGTGCTCTTTCTACTTTTTATAAATGACATAGTATCTTGCTTTAGAGCGTCCAAGTGTCTTTTGTATGCAGACGATTTAAAATTTTTTGCTCCCGTTTACACTGACTCAAATGCACTGCAATCTGACATTGGAAGGCTCGTCAACTGGTGCAGCACTAATTATCTCCATCTTAACATATCCAAGTGTAAAGTGCTCCGTTTTCATAAACGCATTAATCCTGTTCTCTCCTCCTACTTCATAAATGATGTAACACTAGAGGTTGTTAGTTCTTACACTGACCTAGGTGTTATTGTTGATGACAAACTAACATTTAATCTGCATATTGACAGCATTGTACTCAAGGGTTTTAGATTGTTGGGCTTTATAAAAAGGAATACAAGGCATGTGACGGACACCAAAGCAATTGTCTGTCTGTATTACTCACTGGTACGGAGTGTTTTGGAGTATTGTTCAACAATATGGAGTCCATCATACCAGTGCCATAACGATAGAGTTGAAAAAGTACAAAATAGATTTGCGAAATACCTCTTATATAAATTTAATTTTCCATATCACGATCTATCATATAACACTAGAGCTCTTCTATGCGGCCTTCAAACCCTTGAGTTTCGGAGACGTAAGGCACTTCTTGTCTTTCTACACAAGCTAATAAATGGAGACATTGATTGTGAAATATTGTTGGGGTCGGTCTCATTTCTGGTACCTATTAGGAGAACAAGACAACCTCAGCTATTCTTTGAAAGATACCACCGTACAAATTATGGGTCTGGCGCATTTATTGACCGACTAGTGTGTAATTACAATCGTTATTTCGCAGAATATGACATCTTTAGACTTAGCACTTTGCAGCTAAAAAGGCAGCTAAATGGATTGCTTTTGTGAGGTTTTTTACACTTCGTATTCATATGGATTTATGTATTCCTTTGTAATTTTTTTTTTGTCTGTAAATGTGTATTTGTGTATCAATTTTTTTTCTCTATTTTAAATGTTTGATGTAGTTACTGTTTTTATTGGGTCTCTCGATTTTGACTTTTTTATTTTGACCTTGTTTACGAATCCGTACCATTTAGAATGTTTAGCATTCTGTAGTGTACGTTTCAGAAGGACCACTTGTCCGATGCGTGCATCGGCTACGTCCTTCCGAACAAACAACAACATATATATATATATATATATATATATATATATATATATATATATATATACATATATTATATATATATTATATATATTATATATATATAAGAAGTTTCATCTATTTGAAGTAGTCTACTAAATAAAATAATTTTTAACATCTCCTTGATATGTACTCGTACAGATGTTATTGCCTTTGGAGGTCACGTGACTCTTCTCTCAGACTATGTAATGTAAATAGAATTTATGTTTAATTGTATATATATATATATATATATATATATATATATATATATATATATATATATATTTGATATTCAAATACAGTTTTTCTTTATATTTTTTCTGTTACTTTGCAATGTTCTAGGTTTAATTTAGTATTATTTACGTCCGAAAATTAATTTACAGGAAGAAATTAAATTTTTTTTATTATACCTATTAATTATATTTTCTTACAGAAATTTATGGTTACCAGGTTAGGATCGAAGTGAGTAAAACCACTACAGTTTTTTCCTTCGAGAGTCCTGTGAGAGCTAAATAAAAAAAACCTAATAATACAATTTTATTTATTAAAATAATTTCTCCCTGCCATATTCTACTAAAGATATAATTTTTATTTTTAAACAAACTATCATGCAAAAACAGATTGTGGCCAAAATTATATTGTCTCATTCAGACATTGCTATAATTTGTATTGCTATGGTGATATTTCTGATGCTTGTATGTATATTATGTATATAATTTTTTTTATTAAATACGTATAGTAAACATAGTTAAAATAATAAAATAAGATTAGCAGGGACTTATTATCAAAGTAATAATGCACTTAACCTCTGCAAAATTTTCGATAGAAATAAAATATGGGATAAGCAAAAAAGCTATTTAAATATTATCAAAAAAAATTCTTTATCTCATTATGAACTAAAAAAATCAACATTTTTCTTATTACAACTGTAAGAAACACCCATTATTATTATTTAATAAAAAAAGAATATTTAAACTGATTTGAGAAAAATAAAGCAATATGCCTTCAAATATCACTGCAAAATAATATAATATAGTATAATATAATATAACATAATATAAATATATATATATATATATATATATATATATATATATATATATATATATATATATATATATATATATATAGTAAAATACTAGTTAATATTTTATATTAACCAGGTTATGGTATTGGACAATCCCAAGCCACAAATTCAGGGAGTTGTCATTGACCAAGGTCACATATATCAAACAACAAACCAGCAACAGCACTTTAGTGCTGTAGTTCAAGCAAATATGAACAACCAACCAACACCACAAATTTTCTATATGGAGACTAACAGCAATCCAAGTGGTGATAATATACAAACTGTTCAGGCTGTTATTGAACAAGTAAGTTTAGTAGATTAGCAATTATTTTTACATTTTAGAAAATGTTGAGAGAGACTTTTGTCAATGCTCAAAAATACGGACTACCTAAGGTCACATTCAAAAGTATTCATTGTCTTC
>JAUTXW010004561.1:600000-813842 GCA_030620095.1 Kuschelorhynchus macadamiae
AAAGGTAAGTATTTGGTCCTAGTCGCGCTGGTTTTGGGCAACAAATCTAATTAAACGCGACTGTTATATCCCACGTGCCAGGGTTCAAAAAGTCTGTATTCGGAGTCTGCATTGTCGTATCAGAACATACTTTTTGTACATTTTAACCTTTTGGCGGCTATATCTCCGAAGCGGTTTTACTTGAATTGAAAATGGACGAGATCGAAGTTTGGGAAGTATTTTTTTTAATTTTTAAACCTCTTTTTTTATCAAAAACAAGAGTCTATTGAGCGTTCTCTGGTGTCCAAACGGTTTAACAAAAAAGATTCTGAAAGAACATAGATAAAAGAAAGATTTTCTCTTCACAAAGTCTAAGCAAATTACGATTATCGCCGCTTGTTTGAAAACATTCAATTTTAATTTTTTTTCTGATTCTTTTGCTGTCGTTCGCTAAAAATTAGTTTTATTGAAAAATGCCGTAAGACAAAAATAATGTGGAAATAAAAAGGTATAAAACTGCGTTTAAAGTTTGAAGCTAAATGTTAATTTATTTTTTTCCCGTTTGGAGTTTTTCCCCGGCTCTGACGAACATTCAATTTTATTATAATTAAGCCATACCCTTTGATGCTGTTTTTTCGAAAAGCACATCAATGCCTCTAGGTCCTGCCAAAAAAAACGACACAATCGGATAAAAACTAAAAAAGTTACAATTTTTTGAAAATTTAATGGGACATTTTTAGTTTCAAGCTCAACATAATGGAAACTATTTACTTTTTTTCACAAAAGCAAAAAAGATTTAAAAACCTCAGTATATTTTATTCAACTACTACTACATTCCGATTTACTATTTTAATATGCACATTTTTTAAAGAAAATTATCACTTATCAAAGTTGCCTTGAAAGACCTCGGCTGGGCTTTCCTGCCAGACGGTTATTGTGTTTTGACAAGACAAACTTTTTAACACATTCATGTTGCTGTTTACGGTAAGGCTGCCGTTGTAAAGTTACACAAACAGGCATTAATGCAACCACTTAAAAAAATTTTTGATGTCATTTTTGGTTTCACGTAATCATACCTGTTCCAATATACGTACGCGTACGTATATAATATATATTATACGGGATGCCACGAAGGAGTTTCTTTTATTTTCACAAACTTGTGTAGGCTTACAGTATACAAGTAGAAATTATTAAAATATTGGGTGCATTTATACTTGTATTTAGTATCAATAGATACAAAATCCTCAGAGCTAATTAAGGCTCCGTTAATATGTTTAACATACGGAGTGTAATAGTATTTAAAACGAATTGTATTTGTAATAGCACTTATTATGTTATACAGGGGCAGTAGATTTACTTTTAAATCTTTGAAAATTATGATTTGAAAGCAGTAACTTTTTTCTCAGTGAAACATTTATCAGTTTAAGGCATCGATTAGGGAGTTTTGGGTAATAGGCGAAACTTTGTTTTCACAGCTGCAAATTTTCAGTTTTTTTTCCTACTGGAACTTAAAGTGTCGATTTGGGGTTTTCGGTAATAGATAGAATATTATGATTTAAAAAGATCTAATCGGAACTTTTGAACTGTTTAACTGTTTTAAATAAGGTTTTTACAGTTTTATGTAACTTTTAGAGAGATAATTTATATAAAAAAAATGACAGATGACAAAAAATTGTACGTTTTGAACTGCTTAAAATTTTTATTTACGCTTTTCAGCTTCATGTAATGTTACTGGAGTAATGTATTTAAGAAAAAATATTTTGGAAGCTGTCAAAAAAATTCCCTTTAACTTTTAGATGCATAATTTATTCGGAAAAAAATATTTTGAGAGCTGCCAAAAAAATTGTTTTTGCCCAACGTCTGAATTGCTTAAAACGTTTAAGTACAATTTTTACAACTTCATGTATATTTCAGAGGCGTAAAAAAAAATGTCTCATAAGTTTGGACGGTTTAAACTTTTTAAAAATGGTTTTCACAGTTTTGTGTAACTTTGAGTGGCGTAGTTTATATAAATAAAATATTTTGACAGCTGTTAAAAAAAACCCTTTTCCCTGTAACTTTTGAACTGCGTAATTTTTTTAAATACCGTTTTTACAGTTCAATGTAACATTTATTGCAATAATTTACTAAAAGCAAATGTTTTGAAATCTGTCAAAAAAAATGTTTTCTTCATAATTTCTGAACTGACCACAATTTTTAAATACGGGTTTCATATGTCAAGATATGTTCTATTGAGGTAATTTAATTTAAGAAAAATGTTGACATCTGTAAACAAAATGTTTTTCCCACAATTTCTCAAATGCTTAAAATTTTTGGATACGGTTTTCACAGTTCCATGTAACCTTTAGTGACGTAATTTATTTTAGAAAAATATTCTGGCAGCTGTCAAAAAAAGTCTAGTCTCCATAACATCCGAACAACAAATTTTTTTAAATGAGATTTTTACAGATAAATGTAACGTTCTGACGTCACAGCTGTCAAAAAAAAAATTTTTTTTCTCGTGATTTAATACTTTTTTGTTATAAAATCAAGAAGCTAATTTATGTACATATCGTATTCGGCATATAGGAAAGAACTGAAACTTGCTATTATAACAACTCTCAATAATATAGAAAACATATAAAGTGGGATAATAGGTGGTGACTGTTTATTTAAATCATAGCCCAACGGTTATTATCCACAAAAATAATGTAATAAAGGCGGAGAAAACATCAGAACCTGAGATATAGCGTGTTAAATTATTCCACTATTCCATCCAAGTGGTGATGCAAAAGTGTCGTTCTAATTTTTTGAAATACCCACGATTTTACAATCTTTTCTGAAAATTATTGAGTCGAAATTTCTTCCATGATCTGAATGAAGCTCCAATCAAATTCTTTGCCCACTGAAGATTTCTCCTGCCAACGCTAGGGAGACGGTTCTGGTTGTTTAAAGTAAATGCTTCTTGTTACTTGCTAGTGGGATATATTTCTTGCCGTGATCAGGCTCTAGAAATGACCCAGCAATTCCCATTGCCATCGTTTCGATTGAAAAAACTGACATGTTTTTCCATTAATCCACAAGATCTTTCCTTGCGATCCTTACTTACAGTCACATTTTAGCCACCATTTCTTATTATCTTCATGATAGCGGTCTCAATAGAATCGTTATCGAACTTCCCGGGTTTAATAATATGTGCACTTCGAAGCTTCTATCTTGTAGTTTTTCCAACAGGGTGCCATTTGATAGTAATGTTTCTAGTGGTTAAACAGAGAGCGTTAAAGCAAGTTCAAGTTCATAGTAATTTACTTAGTAAGACCGGAAAATACAGTTTTTTTTTTGGACGAACAGACAAGATTGGGAGTCTGCGACTCCAAAAATCAGTTACACAAATAAATAAAACACGTTTCTTTATAATATTTATAATTATAACCAAAAACCAGGCAAATCCCAAAAAACAAAAAGTCAGCTATTTTAGTCTCAAATTAGTAAGTTGTTATTTCGTTGCTATAGTAATATTAAACTGTATTCTTCTAAAATATCCCTATCGATTTGCATACTATTATTTAGTTATTAAGTACAACGACCACAACGATGTTATTCTTCCCTCCCTAGTCCGGGAAGCACATATTTCCCGCACTAGACCAAAAAAGCTCTACTTTCTAAAAAAAGCGTCCGGGAAGTGGGTACTTTCCGAACCCACTTCAAGCGTAATTAGGAACTGATATTTACGTATGTTCCATTAATTGAATTTTTTCGAGGTATGTACACACCATGCATAAAATAACTTATTATAATTACTGTTACAAAAGTGTAATATTTTGATTGCCGTTATTTTAGTAATTAAATTAACATTAAAAAAAATGTTTCTGAAACTTCAAGTATATCCGTCATCACAGAGTTATTAGTTTTTTAATTTCAAATTTTTATTATGTATGCCGCTTATTGGAGGTGTTTTGCACCTAAGTTGATGCAATTCAAACTTGTTAAGTATTTTTCAAATTCCAGCTCAAAAAGTAGTATATATTAGCACTAGGATGGTAAACTTTGGAAACTTTCACGCATACTCAGTTCCGGTGTCAAGTTTTAGGGCTAATCTCTATTTTCAACAGAAAAAAAATCTATTTTTGAAACAAATTGTTGTGATATTCAAAATATTGGTATAGATTGTTGTGATATTCAAAATATTGGTATAGATGTGCGCGAGTTACGTTTTGCATAACCGCTGACTTCATATATTCTACCACCACGTATGTAAGATAACGAAATGTTATAAATATAAGTGACATTCATTTAGAGGACACTTCTGTAGTAATCCTGACTGTAAACGTTTAACTGTTTAACTCGTAATTCAAATCGATTCAAATTTGTTAAATTCGATGTGTTTTTAAGAATAAAATTGATTTTTAAAAACGTCTTTCCTTCGGCCCGACATTTAACAACATAGGCTCAATCCGGCTGAGAAAAATTCTGAATATACAAGTATAATTTTTTTAACAATTTGATCAGTTTTCTTAAAATATGTTTATTCATTCCTAAATTGAAACACATAATTAATAATGAAGCGTTGATTTAATTAAAAACAAAAAACAAATAGTTTTGCTATAGTTTGTTGGCTGTCAGAACTATGAGTAAGCTCTAAGCCTTTATAAATGAAGTCCGCTTGACTAGCAAGTCATGTTTACTTTATATCATCCATATTATATTTATTTAATTTTTCTACAATCTATATACAGGGTGCGCCAAACTCAGTGGCGGCTTATTAGAAGTATCTGGAAAACTAGTTCTTTTGAAATTATTTTTAATTGTGCGGTGTTGCTGCTTTTACCTTAAACCGGTGGCAATGGATTTTCTAGATTTTTGTATTTCTCTGATCATTCTAAATATCTTTTGTGTAATATTTCCTATACCTAAATTTAACTGTTTTCGAGAAAATTAAACTAATTTGACCGGAAATGTCAAATTATAACACATCCTGTCAAACCAATGACATTTTTTGGAAAATAGTTAAATTTAGGTATAATACAAAAAATATTTAGAATGTTCAGGAAAATACGAAAATGCATCCTGTATAGGGATAAAATGACGCACCCTGCATAGCGATGAAAATTATTTTATTTCAACCGTAAAATGTTTGAAACTTTACTCATTTTTACTTACCTTAATTCTTCATCTGGTGCTATATCCTTTTGGGCAAATAAAGCTATGCGAGGAAATCTACGATCATGATGCTCTATGAATACTTTGATAGGAAATAAATTAGGATCGCAGGAATGATTAATAAATCTTGCAAAATTTCCATAATGTTTAGCATCTATACAAAATGAATCAGTCTCCTGAAAAAAAAAATATCACCAGCAAATAGAGATAACGTTATGCACAAATAAAACATAGAATCGGAACGATATTAGTTAAATTATATACATCAGCTATGGTATTTAACGAATTATTATTTCTATTAGTTATATTTTTGAGAATGCTGTTCAGCATATTTGGTACAGTAAAGTACTGTTCTATGGTATGATCATAGTTCGATACAGTAAGTTTTTTTAACTAAGGTAGCCGGTAACCATATTCTTGGGAAGTTTTTGGCTGACTGGAGGGGGGGATATTTACTAATAATCCAATGTGTGAAGATAGATAGACGCATATTTTCTGAATGTGCATTGTTTTTTCAAATGTATGTCGCCAAGACTTGGAAGTCTGGAAGCACCTTTATAACTTTATGCGTTACATCTTTTGAAATATTCATATGCCTGACAAACTGTTTAAAAAAGACCGTCTAAAATGCAAATGAAGCACACGAAATATGTCAAATGTCCCCAAACGTCCCCAGACAATCAATTCTGTATAACTAATATATTAATTGCTTTTTTTATCTATGATCATACTGATCGGTACTGTGGTTGCTTTAAGTGAAGACCCGAAATCCCGCTTCAATAAACTTCCCTGTTTATTGAAGCGGGATTTAATGACTTGCAGAAAAAAAGAAGTAAAGGCACTGGGAACACATAATCGGGACCCTTTGGGAATAAAGGACCGAACAAAATGGGAGGCCCTTGGTCTTCGCATTTGGACGATGAAGGATGTATGTAGGTCGATGCTCGCGTCTCCCTGGCAGGAACGACGAAGGAGGGTATAATGGATGATAATTCATTCCATGGTAGCATCTGTAAAACAGAGACACAATTCGATGATGCTCTAATGATGCACGCTTCCTTGTGAAATTTGGATCATCAATCAGGTGAATAGCTGTTTTTCGGACAGAATTAAAGATTGAAGAAAAGGCTGCTCCCCATATGTGCCAGCAATACTTAAGACTGAGTCTGATTTGCGAAGTGTAAAGGGTATTCAAATTGGCAGAAAAAAAGTATTTTGGAGCTCAGAAAAGGAAATCCAGTTTCTTCGCGGCTTTAGTAGCAATTGAGGTGAAGTGATCATGCCAGCGAAGATCTTTCTAAAAGGCTAAAACAATCTTTCACTTCAAGCATTTGATTATTCATTTGAATGTTATGGGTATTGGGAGATGATTTGTGAGATAGTAAACATGGTTCCCATTCTATGATTTTAGGGAGGTCCTCGGTTATGGATAAAGTCATTACCCTACGCCTACCATCAATTTTAGTCTTGGAAACAGGTTTGTGAGAATGTATGTTGTAATGGAGTATTCTAAGGTCAGCATAGCTGTGACTAGGATTGCTGGCAGAAGAAAGCAGAGGACAAATAGGGTAGGTACCAACAATGAGCTGCGTGGAACGCCTGCGATGATTTAGTAAAAGTGAAAGATAGGTGAATGGCCGCAACAACAAAACTGGCAATCCAAGTACAAAGTTTTGCAGGAAGGAATTTGTTAAAAAGTGCATCATGCCAGGCCTGATCGAATACTTTGGGTATGTCCAGGAGGATAATAATTTGGGCTTCTCCGTGGAATTCGATGGATTTATTCCAATTATGGATTATGAAGATAAGAGTTGCTGTGGACCTTTGGTAGAGGAAGCCATATTAGCGCTCGTGGACAAGTTTATACCTTTCAAACTAATTTAAAAGACCATTATCGATTTACTTCTTCTTTGCCTTAATCATAATTGGAATTACGGATATGGGTCTGTTAGAGGAAAAGGGAAATGCTCTTGTCAATCAAGGCCAGAACACTTTTTGACATTAAATGGTACTTGAATCATATTTTTTCAAAATATATATATATATATATATATATATATATATATATATATATATATATATATATATACTGGGTGGTCCTTTTAAAGTGTTACAAAGCGGTATTTTTTCCAGATTCGTAATCTCCAGAAAAAAACTACGTGATAATCAATGAATAATTTAATGTCACTACGCTAAATTCAACAAAATTAAAAAGAAAATCAACAGAAGAAAAAACTGATATTAGGTACATGATTTTATTTTATCAGATGTTCAAAATGACGGCCATTTTGTTCTAAACATTTATCAATTCTCTTTAGAAAAGAATTCCCCACTCTGAATAACATATCTGGGGTGATTTCACGAACTGCACGCGTAATCCTTTCTCTCATGTCTTCGGCTGTAGTTGGAGCAGTCACCATGACTTTTTCTTTGACAAAACCCCACAAGAAAAAATCAAGGGGGGTTAAGTCTGGCGATCTTGCAGGCCAATTTACTGGTACCCACGTCCAATCCATCTGTTAGGGTGTCATTGAATATAGCACGTGTTTCTCGACAGTAATGTGGTGGTGCGCCATCTTGTTGGAACCAAATTGCTTCACGTTGTTGCTCTGGAATATTTGGCATTAATCTTTGCAAGTCATTTCGAAGGAAATTGCTGTATCGCTGTCCATTAAGATTACCATCGAAAAAATGAGGTCCAATAACAACATCGCCAAATATCCCACACCAAGTATTTATCGACCAAGGGTGTTGATTTGCGACTGTTCGCATCCAGTGTGGATTTTCTTCAGCCCAATAATGCATATTGTGACGATTGACTTGACCATGCTTAGTGAATGTTGCTTCGTCAAAAAATATTATGTTTTCCAGTGAGTTGTTTTCATTGATCCATAGTCAAAACCACCGACAAAATTGCACCCGTCTCTCGAAGTTCTGTCCATACAATTCTTGATGTAAGGTAATATGGTAAGGATGAAATTTAAAATTGTGCAAATTCCTGAGAACAGATGTTTTACACATCCCGGCGTCTTTGGATAGTTCTCGGGAACCAATAGGAGGGTTGAGAGCTACTGTTCCTAAAACTCCTACCGCCATGTCGTCGTTCGTTTTGGTTTTCCTCCTGCTGAGTTTTCTGGATGAGAGTTGGCCGATCTGGCGACTCCTAGTCTCTAATCGTTTGAACGTCATGTGAGATTTTGGTGGTAAGTGGGGAAATCTTACCGCCCAAAGTTCAGAAGCATTGCGATAGTTTTTTCTACATTCTCCGAGAATTAATAACATGTCAACTTGGCAGTCGAATTCATTCATTTTAAGGATAGGTAGTTAAAATCTCAATTAAGATTATTAAATACGAACAGAAATAACACAGCTAAATAATAAACGAACATAACTTAAAAAAAAACAATAAACGAACACAATGAACACTTATTTTAACAAGACGCTTAAACTAAAGACTTTAAACTCGAAGATAATTTAAGAAAATTACTGACAATTCGTTCGTTGACATGATAACTGCAATACTGGCGGCTGGTGAATCATCGCTACATAATCTAACTAAAATACCGTATTTTTTTACTCAGTTGACATGGTAATTCTCGGAGGATGTAGAAAAAACAAAGACAATGCTTCTGAACAAAATGGTTGTCATTTCGAACACCTATTATAATAAAATCATGTACATGTGTATCACTTTTTTCTTCTGTTGAATTTCTTTTTGACATTAAATTATTCATTGATTATAACGTAGTTTTTTTCTGGAGATTACGAATCTGGAAAGAAAACTGCACCTTTCCATTTAACATTTAAAAGTTCCCTAAAAAGTGGTGACTGCTTCAACTACAGCCGAAGACATTAGAGAAAGGATTACGCGTGCAGTTCGTGAAATCACCCCAGATATGTTATTCAGAGTGCGGAATTCTTTTCGAAAGAGAGTTGATAAATGTTTGGAACAAACTGGCCGTCATTTTGAATATCTAATAAAATAAAATCATGTATCTAATATCAGTTTTTTCTTCTGTTGATTTTCTTTTTAATTTTGTTGAATTTAGCGTAGTGACATTGATATTGACATTAAATTATTCATTGATTATAACGAAGTTTTTTCTGGAGATTACGAATCTGGAAAAAAACTGCACCATTCCATTTAACATTTAAAAGTTACCCCCCGCTCCTAAACAGTGGAAAAGGCTAAAACATTACTTACTCCGTCAAAAAATGTCCCCTAATGACCCATTGCAGCCCTAGAAATTTCATTTATTTTCAATCAGCCGTTTTCTCAATATCGCTTTGTAACATATTAAAAGGACCACCCTGTGCATATATATATATATATATATATATATATATATATATATATATATAAAAATACGGTTCGATGTATTTGGCCCTAAACTTCACTTGCCCAAACCTACATTACAGTCGAAATCCCGACACATTGGAATGCATGGAATTCGTCGTTGGCCTTAAACGTCGAAATACATAAACATGCACGCCAATGACGTAAGAAACTTCTGTCACTGTTGCGAAAGTGCATTATTGTTCAAATGAAGTACATATTTCCGACAATATTAGAAATATTGTTTTTTTATTTATGTTTGATAACGTCTTATTAATATTCCTGAATAATAAGTTTTAAATGTTCTCAAAGAATTACCTAGTTTATAAAAATAGCACATAGCTACGTATTAATTCTACTGCGACCGTATCAGTGTTAGGATACAATAAAATAAGTTTTACTAACATGATGAAAAATGCCTGTAAATTATTAGTTGGTTCGGTTGTGAAACGTGCAGAAATAATATGCAAGCTTTTACTGTGTTCCCGATATGTCCTGAATTCTCAGTTTTTCGCCCATTTAAATGCATTTTCAAGAAAGAGATTACTAGAAAGTTAGATTCAGCAATTTAAAGGGACTATCAATATTAGGACAGCAGAAAGTATATTGTAATGTACAAATTTCATATTGGTAAGCCACCTAGATTCTTTTCTTGCATATAAATCTATTTTCTTAAATGTTCTTCTTCGGATTTTCTACAATATATCGGTTTTTTAATGTATAGTGCACACTAAATGTTAGTTAAAAGAAAAACTTCGACAAAAACATTTGTATTTGGTTGATAACATGATTATGATATATAGTTGTGTTTGCATTTTTAGGAAAACCGAGTAAATTCATGGATGTATCATCCTCCTTGGCAAATCAGCGTATGAATCTCAGGCAACAATAAAAAATGAAAATCAGCTTTGCATATAAAATTATGAGTAGACAGACATAGCAGTGAGGAATGGTTCCATGGTCCATCTGAGAATAAATATAGAACTGCTGAGGTAATTCATGTCCCAATAATTAGATATTTTAATAATGAGGCATTTTTCCTTTTCAAAATATTTTCTTCTTACAAAGATCACTTTTAGAAAAATTTGTTAAATAGGTAGCAAAATAAAGTGCTTTGAAGATTTATTTCACATGAAGAGATCCATATACTTATCATTTTTAAAAAGATAACTATTACTCTCATACACAGCCGTGCTTACCCTAGACTTGGCCTGGGACAAATTTATTTGGGTCAGTATTTTCAAAAAAGGCAACCTATTTTGTTAATGTTTACAACATTTTAAACACTTGTGTCTTCGATTGATCTTCTCTATTTCTTGAGTAATTTAAATGAACAGTTCATTTATACTAGGCTCTACACATAAGCAGGACGTAATCTGTATATAAAAGTTAACATAATCATCTGGGGAACAGAATTCTCTTTCAATAAGAATTTTTTGGTTTACTTTTATGCTTTGAATACATTTTATTTTTAATGGTAATATATATAATTTTATACATCCGACTAGAGGACCCTTATGAAATAAAGAAATTTGGTGAGGTGTCATAACCAAATCATTCCTACCCCTGTGTTGATATTATTGGAGATATCCCTATTTCTAGAAATTAAGTTTCCGTTGTTTAAAAAATACATTATTTATACACTGAACGAAAGCATCTTGAAAAGAGTTGATAGTGTTGAAGACTTTGAATTCCAAATTTACTTTTGCCAAACACATAGATAATATCACGATTAGGGCAATAAAACTATTAGGCTTTATTTTAAGATGTCTTTGACCTTTCAGCAATGTGTATGTTCTAATAGAGTATTTTATACTGTGCCATCTGGACTTGTGTAATTTATTTAAAATTCTTAACAATTTTATTAAGTCACCTTCTCTCTTATGTAAAATAAACTTTCATGTTTCTGTCAGATCAACAAGACAGGAGCCATTATTTCAGACTAAGTTCCACAGAATTTGATAGGTTGCACTTTGGTTTTGTAATTTGTTAAGTCTAAAAATGTTAATAGCTATTTTCTGTTCATCTATTTTTATTTATTTGAAAAAAAGCAAACATTGTTTCTTACAAAAACAGAAAAAAATACACAAACAAAAAGGAAGTGTTATGATAATTAAAATCATTTAAATTTTCCTCTACACTCTACAAGGTTTTCTATGAGAGATGCATAAGAATTTATGTATAGCACAAATATAATTGAAATTTTAATGTAACTTAAATTCTTTATTGTCTAAGAATTCTATCTTATTGACAAATCTGATTTAGATATTGAATTAAATTTGCTTATATAAGTAAAAAATATTGATCTCAATTAAGATGTTAAATGAATGGAAATAGCAATGATATGTGATTGCCTTGTATGACCAGTTTGGATGAAATAGGAAATATTCAGGATGTTACTGGAGTGGTCCCATAGCAAACATTAAATATATCGGAATGATGCCATACACGTATACACGAGCGCGAAAGACAATCTATATCGCGTTCACCATATTGCCAGGAAAAAAGTATGCATTTTAATATGGTGATTCTGGCAAAATTTCAAATGCAATGGACTTAGGGAGTCGAAAATTTTAACCTAAGTTTAGGCCTTATAACTTGAAATTTTGTATAAAGAAAACTAACAAGGATGAAATAAAAAAATAAAAATTACTAAATCAATATAATAAACAACAAAAAGTAAACAATAATATTTTATTCCCATGTATGTAGGTACCCATTATATAAATGTCTGTTTATGATAAAGTTATTAAGAATTAGTTTGAAGATGACTTCATAAAGTCAAATTTTCAATGTGGAATAAAATTTTTACTTTTTAGTGTTTTTTTTTAAGTCCGTTCTATTTTTTATAAAAAATTCTGTTTGGATAACAACGCTTTCTGAAGTAGATATTGTGAAGTAACTCCCCAGAAGCGAATCCCATACCCTGTGTCTGTGAAGTCAAAACCAAACTTATTCTTAAAAACCTAATCACAAAAATATATTTATGTAATGAGTGTTTTGTTTTACTATCTCTATTCTTTGGTGACTAAAATTTTCCAGATGGAATATATTATTTTCCAATTTTAGGTGGATTTTTTGAAGTCGGTTTTATTTTTTTATACATTTTTTTTATTTCATCCATTTTAGTTCTATTTATACGAGTTTTATTTTAAAAGTCATATTTAACAAATAATCTATGTAAATTCCTGATAAAATGGTGAACGCTTTTTTACCATGAATAAATATTTAATATAGCGTCATACTTTTTTACAATATGCTAGCTGTGGGACCACTCGGGCAATATTCCGAATATTCCATGAAAAGTTCATCGAAATTGTTGAAACCATCGCAGAGTAATCGTTGTACATACATAAAAAAATGCATAGGGTGAAATTGATAACCTCCTTTTTTGAAGTCTGTTAAAAGTTGCATTAATATTTGTGACATGGCAAGCTAAACAAAATAAAGGAAATGCCTGTAGATCCACCATTTTTTGTCCAATTGTAAATATTTAAAAACTGACATTCATAGAATTTAAAGTTTTATCGGAATGTAAAAATGCATAGATGGCATAATTTCTGATATATTTATAACATGTGTAAGATAAAGCTGGAATATACATCCACAATTAAGCATTTAGTTTGATCATTTTTTTTGAAATTATATGGGCTCATTATTTAAATATAATATGTAGTTTTTTTTCGTTTTCTTTTTAAAATTCAAATAGCGTAAGTTCACCAGTCCTGGTTATTTTTCGAAGTAGTGCCATCTATTTCATTCATTTCTTTTCTTTTAAATAAGTGTAAATGTTTTTGAAAGTAATTAGGAATTTTCTTTATTTTTAGTATGCCCAAGGATGACCATTATGTAATAAGATCACCAACAAGATCTAAGCTCCAGAAAGTAAGAAAATGATATCATCTTGGACTGTGTCATTGGTTAAAATCTGGCCTTCTTACCAACTAGACCGATTCAGTTATTGCCAGGGGTGAGGCAAGTGAAAACAACCCCTTTGTGAGTTGAGAAAACTGATTACATCATAAGAAGATAATATTTGTTGTATTGTGTTTAAAATAATATAATCTTAGATTTAGATTTATTCTGAAAATAAGCTATATAAGGACTCATTCACCATTTTGTGAAGTAGGTTTTATTTATGCATTTACAATGTGTTGGACTTATTTATGAATAGACTTTTACTTCTTAAAACTTTTTATTTCTTTAAATTTTTTATTATTTTATTTCCTAGCCGTAATAGTACACTCAAATAATCTATGCTAATTTAATTAAAATTTGGATGATTAATTGATGTAATTGAATAAATTAGTTTTCTTTATATTAAGAGTCAGTTTAAAATTATCCAAAAACCATTTAACCTTATTTATGTCCTTAATTAATAAATCCTACACTTCTTCCCATATATTACTGGGGAAAATCAAAATGGAGTCATCAGCATAGGCAACCACTTTACCCCCTTGTGCCAAGAATACAAAGTGTTGATATATGTGTTTAAAAGCACAGGACACAGCACTGTACCTTATGGTACTCCAATTTTGATTTCTTTAACCTGACTCAAAGCTCCTACTTTAACATAATTAGATACATTTTGAAAACATTCAACATGGATCCTCCACATCATATAGCTATCCACAACGTCCAGTAGCATAACCTGAAGGATTATGTCAAATGCCTCACAATAATTAGAAACTTACACAGATGTATAACTTTTACAAATATGTGTGATTAAATACACAAAATGATTTAAAGTATATCATTTTTTAAAATATAGCTATTATTATTACATCCAGGGTTAGGCTAACTCTAGACTGGGCTCAGAAAAAATTCATACAAACTCTCTACATAAACTTAATTAAAGTTATCATAGCAAGAATACAGTTGTCTGTATTTTAAAAACAAGACAATCTATCTTGTTAATCTTTTCAGAATTTGAAAAAACACCCCAGTATACATAGAAAATAATGGATTAAAAATCTACAACTTCTGCGTTTACCAATTTTTTTCTACCCCTTTCAACAAAAAAGTTAAATGGAGTTTTAATTAATGATGAATCAAAATTCGTATGCAATCATAAAACGATTACTTCATTTTGAAGTATTCAAGATTTTTGTATAATTATATAATATGATTTGTTCTCAAATTCCAATGGGATTTGGTTATATATCCTTGGCACAATTCTGACAAATAATGACATTATGCCAAAGTTAGTTAAGTAAGATATGGTTTAAACTAGATTTTTCTCAATTAAAAATTATTTTACTTAGTCGGACATTAAACAAAGCACTACAGGTATTATAAGGGATAATGCTTTTAGTCAATGTCTATCCCTCTTGAAGCACTGTCTCAACCGTAGGTATTATTAGCCTTATAGTATGATACCTTATATGTACAGCTGATAATTGTGATATGCCACTATTACTAAACTATTTATTTAGAAAACTTAACATTTACTTGAATAAAGATTCTAAAAGATACACCATAATTTTTTTTAACAATACGCAGTCTTATAAGTTTGGTGGCCAGTTCCCAACATATGGTAAAGTCAACGATAAGGTATTTTTAAGAAATTCTATAAGATTAGGCTATAAAAGTTTGTATTTTAAAAGTTAATTGATAAAATAATTTACAAGATCTAAACTACTTTATACCAGTTAATAAACCTAAGAATCTGAAAGCATGAAATTAATTGAGGATATCTTCGGAAGACTTTTGTCATTTATAATTATATCATGTACCTAACTTTTCCTAAACCATACTTAGATTTAAAAAAATATTGAAGGTGTGATGTGCGATATCTGGCATACTTACTAAATTAGCTTATTACTGAATTGTGTATACCAACTCGAGAAAATATATAAATAGGCCACAGTTAATATTTTAAAATATGGGGAAAAATTATTCAAATCACTTTAGCTGTATATCTTTAATCAATATACAAACTATGTGATACACTTTACAGCAATAAAAAAATTTATTCAACATAGAATTAAAAATAAAGTTGACACTACATTTATCATATGGTGCATCTTTTTTAATTCTCAAACTACACACTTTCTCAGCAACAGTAATTATAAATGATCCACTTTATGTGACAAGCATATTCAGTAAATTTAAAGGTGCAGAATTTGAAGCTTCCATATAATAAAGAGGGCCAATTATTACATTGATGGATTGGGCTATAATTGGGGCTATATGACACTCGGATCAATACACGTAACTAAAGTCTTTTCTTTCTTCCTATGCAAACAGGGCAACAAAGAGTACTGAAGTATGACTCTAATATACACGTCACTAATATCTGCAATGCACATATGAGCAGAACTAACTTCCTAAACCTTGTCTACGATACCTATATGAAACATAGAGAAGACTTGCATTGGTCCTAAAACAAATTACAATTAATAAAGTACCTGCATGAATGACAATCTTAGGCAAAATCATTAACAATCTTATAAAACACTAATCAATATGTGACTGATAAAAACTGATTTTTAGATAGGTATTTGCTTAGGATCAGGATAAAAAAATAAACACTAAAAAAAGTTGAAATTGTGTGTCTCAAAAAGCTCACAAAACAAATTAGTTAAAAGATATATGTTCAAGCTTCAAGGCTTTTGTGGATTTTTATATGATCTTTTGAGTAACACTTTATTTTATCTTTAGGTAGGGAACAACATCCACATTAATAACAGATGGGACTCAATCCTATATAGTAACAAATAAGATTAGCTTACATACCCAGTTTAAAAGTAGAAGGTTTAAAATCATCTGAATGCAAACAAGTAATAACCTCTTCCTAGGCTTTCCAACAATTTTTTTTTCAATATTCAATCTCCATTATTCCATTAAATAGAAATTATCCTGTGATAAACAAATACTTTATAATAAACAAAAAAAAACAGTCAAAATATTTTCACTTCAAAGTTAGAATGCAGGCAAATACGCTAACATCATTTTTTTCTTGGTGTGGTTTTGATTAACAATGAATAAACAATATATTTATTTTTATCAATAAAACTTGACAACACAGCAGGCCCATTTAAAGAATTTTTAGCCAGTAGCGTAGCTCGTCAATTCGCTATTTAAAGTGTCGGGCTAGCGCCGCATTCCGCACATTCCAATCTGTCGGGGTTGCGACTGCTAGGGCCAGTGAAGTTTCGGTCCACTAACTGTTTGGGCCGGTGTAGTTTAGGGGAAAATACGCTCTACCATATATATATATATATATATATATATATATATATATATATATATATA
The DNA here is from genome assembly GCA_030620095.1 of Kuschelorhynchus macadamiae. Classification (NCBI taxonomy): domain Eukaryota; kingdom Metazoa; phylum Arthropoda; class Insecta; order Coleoptera; family Curculionidae; genus Kuschelorhynchus; species Kuschelorhynchus macadamiae. The sequence goes on from JAUTXW010004561.1 coordinate 616,712, forward strand.
TATATATATATATATATATATATATATATATATATATATATATATATATATATATATATATATATATATATATATATATATATATATATATATATATATATATATATATATATATATATATATATATATATATATATATATATATATATATATATATATATATATATATATATATATATATATATATATATATATATATATATATATATATATATATATATATATATATATATATATATATATATATATATATATATATATATATATATATATATATATATATATATATATATATATATATATATATATATATATATATATATATATATATATATATATATATATATATATATATATATATATATATATATATATATATATATATATATATATATATATATATATATATATATATATATATATATATATATATATATATATATATATATATATATATATATATATATATATATATATATATATATATATATATATATATATATATATATATATATATATATATATATATATAGTATATATATATATATATATATATATATATATATATATATATATATATATATATATATATATATATATATATATATATATATATATATGTATATATATATATATATATATATATATATATATATATATATATATATATATATATATATATATATATATATATGTATATATATATATATATATATATATATATATATATATATATATATATATATATATATATATATATATATTTACAAAAACACAAAATTCTTGAACCAGTGTGTTTGTATATTGTAGGGTTTTGTTCTTGGAAATTTACGAGTGGATTACATAAATTGTATATTGTATGTCACAATTATTTATGACACACAATTTGAAACCAGTCCATTAAGCAGTTTTTCAGGCTGAATTTTTAAATATTTTAATAAGCCGCCATTTTGTTTCGCCATCTTGGATTCGTACCAAAATTTTACCAGTAGATTACTACATGATACTTGCAAAATTTTAATAATTTTTTTAACATTTCACTAGACTGCCATTTTGTTTTCTATATTATATATTATTTTTACCACAATTTTATCAGGTTATCCCCTTAACACTCTTAGATTTTGACCAAGATTTGAAGTCAATCGGGTAAGTAGTTTTTAAGCTATGCCGTGAACTGACAGACAGACAGAAAAACCGACATGCGGATCGACGGAATTGATAAAACCTATTTTTTGGCATCTAGGGACGCTAAAACGTAAAGATGTGTAAAACCTGAGAGAGTGATTTTTTCACGATTACAAACATTTTATTTGGCCATCTTGAATTAGTACCACTATTTTACTAGTTGATCCCTATGCCGGACTATATGTTCTGGAGTAGGGGGTCGTTGGGTACTTAAATATATATTTATTTTAATTTTGCGACGTTTTAAACAAATACTTTAATTAGTGAATCAATAATGATGTAATTAATAGCACCGTACAGTTGTTAATGTTCGGTGCTAATATTCAATATGTTCAATATTAACTCTTTTTTACATAAAATTACAGTTACTTTGTAGTCATAATTGTAGTCATTTCCTTTTCGCCTTGATTCTATATGTATTTTATATTTTGTATGTATATGTATTTTTTATTATTAACTCTTGGCACGTGAAAAACTTAACAATATGTAAGCGCAATGTAGCAGGAAAAGATAGCAGTCGATTAAAATTTTGTACGATTCACAATGCCTAAAACAGTAAATGTAAGTGCTAGCCGGTATTTTCACTTCCCCCAAAGGAATGCTTTTTCAAATCAGTCACATTAAATAGACAAAAAATTAAATTATCTATAGGGTCGTGTACAGAAATTGAAAATTACTCACGTTATTGTCAAGATCGAATAAATAACTATCGTCCTCCCTGTGTTCCGCATCTGTATTTGTCAAAATCTCACCAATATATTCACAAACGTAGTTTCCGGTGGCAATAAAGTTTAATGATCGTATACTCCAACCTTTTGATGAAGTTTTTAATAACTGAAATCTTTGTAATAATGGTTTCTGGACCAATCTGTTCATACAGAGAATCGAATTACATGAACACATGTCATTACATTCAAAAATTAACGGCGGATCTAAAAAAAACAGGATATATATGTATATATATATATATATATATATATATATATATATATATATAATATAGGAACGAAAAAAAAAAGGGAAACAAATGTTCCTAGTTTTCCCTTTCACTTTTTAATAGATAAAAACAATAAAACTTACCACAGAAATTAAAATCAGGCAACAACTTTCCCTGGTCATCATACCAACATTTTGAAGATAACTTTGCACATGCGCATTCTAAAGATATACATCTATCATCACAGGAACATGATCGCAATGCTGATATTTTCATGTTAATTTGAACACTGTCAGAACCTAGACAATTCTTTTTAATGTACGTGTAATTTTTGGGTTCTTCTTCAGAATCGATATTATTAAAGCACTGAATAGGACTTATCTCTCTTCCTTTGGAAATGTCGCTAAAGTAAAGAAAAAATATTTAAAAATTGACTAAACAATTTCTTAATTGAAAATTACCGATTTTACCGAAAACAGGAATGATCATTTTTTTCATTCCTAGTTCAGTCAAGTAACTGAAGTGGCCTTTCCACATTTTCAATATATATGAACCAAAATAATGCCTCAAAACTTCAATAACAATTCTTTTACCCAAAACGCTACAAATATCAGTAAAACTTTAAAACGCCTAACCTATTTTTAGAAAAAATATACAACTTCGAAAGTACGTCTTTTATCTTTTTATAGATAATGAAAATAATGTTTTTTGTAATTTTGTAGTGTCATATCATAAAGAATTTTAAGAAGCATGGTCTGGTTAGTTGGTCATACGCCTTATACATGCTTTAAAATTTGAGCAAATATTAATTAACATTTTTAAATACTATGTCTGAAGGCCATGTACTTAGTTCACAGATATTGACACCAAGTTGCCAAGCAGAGAAATGTGGGAACAAAATAATTATACCTTCATCTTTTTTGTTCAGATTTAATTAAGACATTTCATAAAAAAATGTTTTAAGCAAGAACAAAACAGTTCTAGAACCACAAAACATGAATAAATATATATATATATATATATATATATATATATATATATATATATATATATATATATATATGTGTGTGTTTTTATTCAGGGTGTACATCCGTTCACTACTGTCGTTCTGAAAAGAACCGTTTTGCTGACGTTTCGCCAAAATCACATTTGGCATTTTCGAAGCTTTCTTTCTCGCGTCCGAATAGAGTCTCTAGAATAGAGCCAATTCTGGAAGATTAGATTTTACTCGTATCTATTACCAAAAACTCCATATCGATACTAGTAGAAAAAAAAATTAAAAATTCACAGCTGCGAAAACAATTTGCACACCAAAATGGTTCCTAAAAATATCTAAATTTTATTATGCCGTTCTCCAAAATACTCTAAATATAGTTTCTGATGCCATAAAATTAAATTAAATTTACCTAAATAAATACTTATTAGTTTTTGACAACGGCTATAATCAAGCTGAGTTTGATTGAAAATCAAGGCAATTTGATGATAGGCCCTTTTTTTAAGATTTAGGTATGTCGCAGAAACAAAGAGTAAATGTAAAGGTTGTAGAATAACTTTGGTTATATTCGGCTTGAATGGAAAAGTACCCCGTCGAATTAAGTTCAGTTTTAAAAATTATAACTTTTTCAGTTATTATCCGAAGGATCAAATTTTTGGCAGGAACTCGAGGCATCAATATACAAAAAAAATACTTGTAAACTTCACGAGTTAAGGGTAATTTATAATATATTTACTTGTTAACGCAGATAAAAAAGCACCAAACGGCAAGAACATTTAATGTTTTACACGCAAGTAGTTTTTTTTCTAAAGCATTTAGCTGCAAACTTGAAGCGAATTTTTTTGTATCTTTTTGCCTCTTCATTAATTTTGTCTTATGAATTTTTCGCAAACTACAACAAACAAATCAGAAAAAAAGATTTTTTTTAAGAATTAAAAAAAAAATTTTAAATCATCGGCGATAAATGTAATTTGCTTACACTCTTTTGAAGATATCGCCCCATAGAATTTTTTCACTCATCTCTGCTGTTTGAAAATTCTTTTTGTTTTTACCGAAGACTTAAACTCTTTGGCCACCAGCAGGCGTTTAATGGATTTCGACCAAAAAACGAGACTTACAAATAAAAAAAAAAACTTCCCAAACTTCGGTCGTGCCCATTTTCAATAGGGTGGATGATACCATAAAAAGGGGCGTTTCTTAAAATTTTTTAATTTTCCTGGAGAGTTATCATGTTTTTTTATAAGAAAAAGGGAAACTCTATGCAGCGAAGTATTGTTTATACCATGAAGACTTTTATTAAATGAAAATCTTTCGATAAATTGGATCTTTCGGTACCTCTGGAAAAATTTAAGCACATGTGCCTCGACTTGTATTTAATGTGATACTCTATTTGTTGTTATGTCTAAATTATTCTCTTCCTTTGTCACGATTAAGATTAAAATCATTGTAAAATATTATCGAAAAAATGGTGTTGCCATTAATAAATAAATAAATAAAATTATTTATAGGATCTCAGCTTATGATCATGCAATATAAACAGAAAAGCGGATATTTATTAGATAAGCGGCGATTGCGAAAATGTAACGGAAAACACCTGCAACTGCTACTATACGGGTAGATATAAAATGAGCAATTCCCATGAGTGCAATAACAATTACACCCAGGTCGAACTCTGCAGGCTGCCCGCTAGAATAAGAATTCACCCTGAGCTCATTTCAGGCAGATCAACTGGATTTTTCTCAATTGGAAATTAGACCACTGGATCTTTCTCAGTACCCCAGATTTCCCAACTTTAACAACAGTTTTATTAAGTCAAAATTACTTTTATTTTCATCTAACAACGGAGTCTCTAGCATGGGAAATAAGGTTACGGGTAATCACAACTAACCTGAAATAAATCTTTCCGCCTGGGATAAATGAGAATAAAACAAAAACTTCGTTACACCGGTCAAAACGATACGCACAAAACTAAATTTAAATATTTACAATAATGTTATTTGGATTTTATATATACCCTAGATTAGGAATTTTTTAATATACCCTGGATTAGAAATAATTACATACATATGAAAACTACCTACTTGTTTAGAAGACTTGTCCTGCGAAGTGAGCCAGCCGACATTACAAAATGTAACTGAGAATTTAAAGCTAGTGGAGCAAAGCATAATCCATCTTTTGGAGCACAGTTTAATGGTGTCTCCTTATTTTTATTGATAATAGAAATGTTCGCTTTTCTGGATAAAAGCATAATTACACAATTATAGTGATCCTCCCTGGAACTTATATGGCTATAAAAACAAAGAAAAATAAATGTAGCAGTTATTTATACCATGGCTAATTGTAACTATAGTTTATTATTAACTCTCTCTCCAAAAATCTTATTAGTATTATTACCATTAAAGATATTTGCAGGTAAATCTAAAGTGATTAGTTTGCCCTTTAGTTACTTGACAATGAGGCATTGACGCCTGTGCTGGATATTATAACTGGTATGTATAATTTATATAATTTCTACTTTCTCCTTTTGCAGGCATTGCATTTCTTTACCTTCTCTTTCTAATTCCAGGCCTATCTATAGTTGGTTGTGTGGTCAGGTAATGTTTTAATACATTATTATATTTTTTGGCAAAGGAATTGCAAAATCAACTACAAATATTTTATTTTCCACTTTAAAAGTCATTAAGTCGGGAATATTATTTGTAGAATCCGATTGATTAATCGGCTTCGGCTACATTCGGCTATTATTTCAATGTTCGGTAAATAATTGGCTTCGGCCAAATTTTAGCCGAAGCCGAAGGTGCACGCCCCGAAATAAAAATTAATATTATTATATTTTTATTTAGATGCATACATCTTATTTAAAACAATCTCTGCTTTGAGAAATGCAGATATATTTCATTATTTTAGTCCTTGCGGAAACATTTTTATCCACACCTCCCACCTGTAGCTAGTGAACAGTTATCTAGTTCAGCTGGCCAACTTTATGCTGACTGAAGACATAATATAAAACTATTTAGTTCTAATTATTAGTTACCCACTTTTTTGATCTTTAGTTATTTTATTATTATTACTTACATACATATGATTTATAATTTGTTTTTATTGTTTTATGTTTACCAGAAACTAGAATGCTATTTGTTTTTAGTTTCCTTGTAAGAGGAAAGTACCTATTGTGATCGTAAAAAATCATCCTCCAAGATTTTTTTATAACTTCATGGGTCAGGGTCCCTAGATGCCGAAAAAAATGTTGATTCCGATGGTCCGTCTGTCTATTTTCGGCATAGCTAAAAGGCTACTTATCGGATTGACTTTATATTTTGAACAAAAATTAAGGGTCATATGGGGATGATATGATAAGATATTGGTAAAAATCCAATATTATGGCGAAACAAAATGGCGGCCTGATAAAATGTAAAAAAAATTGTTACTAAAAAACTACTAATCCAATTTACCTCAAATTTTGCATAAAAATCAATTGTGATATAAGGCTAAATTGGTAAAAATGTGATGAGGAGCAAATATGGACAACAAAATGGCGGCTTAATTGAATGTTTAAAGTATCACTATCAAAATACTACTAGTCCAATTAAATTGAAATATTGCACAAAAAATGAAACAGGGATGAATTGGTTAACTTTTGTCAATTTTATATGTCAAAATGACTAAATATTTAAAAAGTCGGTAAAATAAAAAAATCTATTTTCTATAACAAAAACCTTCTTTTTATTAAGGTAAATAATAGATGTGATATTTTTTTTTACCTATTATGTAAATGAATTTACAAAAAATGAGAGATATATTGATTCGATAATCATGCCATATTCCAAAATTTCCCTAAGTATAGCACTTATAGATTACCAAAAGGCGTTACCACTTTTGGATGGCGGAAGTGCTGAAACTATGTACTGTTGAGGTAGATAGGACTAAATCCCGGAAGCATGTAAGGGCTTCATCTAAACTCACTCAATAGAACACTCAATGCTGTCGTTATCGTCATTAAACGTGGAATACTTCTAGGAGATGCACTCAGCTTTTTATAGTTATGGTCTCAATCCTTCTATAAGTCATCTGTGATATACGGATGACTTAAAACTATATGCAAAAACCTCTAGATATATAGAAGATCTGTGAGGCTTTCACGATAGCCAGATTTACCGGAACCAACACTATGCCTACTTATGCTCTATATGATCCTCCAAATTTAAATGGATTAGTTAATTGGTTAAATAATAGTAAGTGATTGACGCGAATGGGTCTATTGTTTCATTTTCTATACGGGCCAAGTATTTGCTGTAGAGGGACTTACTACGTTATTTGGACATAAGTCGCATGGGAATCAAAATGTCGTTTACGGAGTTAAAATTATAGTTGGAATTTGAAGTGTGTTTGCGGTAAATCTGGATATCGTGAAAGCCTCACAAATCTTCTATATAGTTTTAAGCCATCCATATATCACAGTTGAGATTGAGACCATAACCATAAAAAGCTGAGTGCATCCCCTAGAAGTATTCCACCTTTATTGTCGATAACGAGAACACTGAGTGTTCCATTGAGTAAGTTTAGGATAATCTAAGTGGGTCCTTACTTGCTACAGGGATTTAGTCCTATCTGCCTCTACCCTATATAGTTTCAGCACTTTAGCCATCCAAAAGAGTGGTAACGCCTCTTGGTAATCAATAAGTGTTGTACAGGGTGTTCCAGCGAGGACTGAACAGGGACCTATTTTCGACCTTCCTTGTATTTTGGAAAAATTCAAAATAGCCAATCGATGTATTTTTTCTTGTAGAATCCAAAAATGTCATCGAAAAAATATTTGAACCAGAAACGAATCGTTTTTTATACGATTTTTGGAAAGAGTGATTTTTTTTATGTCCGTTCTGATTAAAAGATTTGATTTTGCGATAGCTGTTTATATTACATTTTAATGTTTTACAAACTAAAATTTTAGCTTCACCTGTTTAAAATATACGATAGGTTGGTATAGGTGATCAAAGTAAAATGACGTTTGAATGCTTTGTCAATAAAAATTGACATTATTTTAATTATTGTCGAAGTCTTCACCTAAAAAATATATATTTGACTCTGATCGAAATGAAATACTCTTTGGACCTGTTTTTTTATCATTTTGTAATGTCATATAGTTGACATCGATATTGACACCAAGTTGCCAAGCAGAGAAATGTGGGAACAAAATAATTATACCTTCATCTTTTTTGTTCAGATTTAATTAAGACATTTAATAAAAGAATTCGTTCAGAACATCAAAATTATTACTAAAATAATATTGTCGTTTCCAAGGTACGGTACATTAAAAATTTATTTTAATAATTTACGCCATAGTTGTTTTATTAAATGTTGTGAGTACAAAAATATTTTAATTAATTAATTGTTCAGTAGTTAAGTATTATGAATGTTTGTTTTGTACATGGTAAATATTTGCGTATGTTGTTGAAAAATACTAATCCATGTATTATGTATATTTTTTAGACACGCAATAAAATGCGTTTTTATTGCCGGAAAAAAAGTTTCATTAATACATCAATATTATATATATATATATATATATAAAAATCGATGTTTTACTAAATTTGGGTCTTCACTTCTCATAACGATGGAGGTTCCGGGTAAAGAGAACTTACCGGTTGTTTAACCTTGATATTCGATTCATATCTTTTTTATAAGATAAATTACATATAAAAATATAGTCCACTTTTCTCTAAATCTACAGCAGATTTAACAGTAATGGGAAACTTAGTAGGAAATAAGAAAGGAAGCAGCTGGCTGGCTGGCTGTACGTACAATCTGCATTCAAAAGAAAGCTAAGGGTTAAGACTTCACGGATACTTTTAAAAAAGACCTTTTATTTAACTAACACTATAACAATTAATATTACTTAAGTTTATTCACAACCGATTTTACTAGTCTACAAACCAACACTTTACATAAATAAAATTGCTAATTATCAACAGACATACTACTGTTTATATCGTTTTTTCTGAAGATATCTTACTTGACTATAACTCTTACTTACAGAGGTGTATCGCCATGAACATTTAACGCATTGATGTCGCATTTTAGATTTAATAGTAGTTCAACAATTCGAGTGCTGCCTTTAAACGCAGCCCAGTGCAACGCTACATTATGTTCAACATCTCTAAAAATAAAATCAGAATAAGTTAACATTACATCAAGCAATTAATACTGAAAATTGTATTTTCTAAAATAATACGATTAATATTTGAAATGCGTTTTAATTATATTCAGTTCAAATCAGTCATTGAATATAAATACGTAAAAGTAAAATACAAAAGTTTTTTAACTCAAAGATTCAGTGCAAGTCAGTCATTGAATATAAATACGTAAAAATAAAATACAAAAGTTTTTTAACTCAAAGATCTTTAAGGGAAATAAAGATTAATTTTATAAAAGAATTTCTAAATTGTGTCATACTTTTAAAGATCTGCAATAAAGGAATATGGGGCATCATATCTTCTGGAGACTGATTCTTGCAATGTATTATTTTATGTTAGTTGCTCAGTTGCTCTTTTAAAACAACGTTGTTAGCAAGTTAGAAGTATTTCATAATTTTTTTTAACTGTCAAATATTTTTTAGAAATATTTTATCAACTGTAAAGGTTAGCCCATTGCTCTAATCAATTGCGCTATCGTAACACTGATATGCAATTCATTAAAACTACACATATTCAACCCACCAGTATCATAACCATTGTTGATCCTTCCTAATATTCTAACCTTATGACGCGGCCTTCCTGAATGGACATCTGATATTGCTGTTAGGTTCCGTCCATAATAGTAAATTTATAATTTTTACGTTATGCCCGTATAAGCCAAATTTTTCATAGCAGTATCAGTTAGTGAAATATTTTTTTAGAAATATTTTATCAAGAGTAAAAGTTAGGGATCAACAATGGTTATGATACTGGTAGGTTAAAGTTGCTCATACCATAACTTTTAATACTGATTAAATATTGCTAAAAAAATTTTCCACAGTTTAAAAAAAAACCGAAAAAATACTTTTAATAAAAATGTTTCTTATGCGGGCATAACGTAAAAATTATAAATTTACTATTATGGACGGAACCTAATAGCGATGTCAGATTTGAGGTCCAGTCAGGAAAGTCGCGCTATAAGGTTAGAATATTCGGCAAGATCAACAATTCTTATGATACTGGTGGGTTTGAATAGATACAAGTTCTAACGAATTGCTTCTTAGTGGTACGATAGCACAATTAGTTAGAGCATTGGGCTAGAGATACAGAGGTACGGGTTCGATCCCCGCTCGTACCACAATTTATACTGCTGATCAAATATTTCTAAAAATAACAAGTTATAACTTAAGTCACTAGCAAAATTATGTCTAATATGGCAAATATGTTAAGGAATATATAAAAGAAATGTATCGCACTACATTTGCCCCGCTGGACCCTCGTACGCCATTCTTGACCCTAGGCCATCAACCATTGTAATCTTACAAAATAGTACTCTCTCCGAAAATGAAATTAAGCAGTAAGGCATTCGAAGAGTAGACGCGAAACTGCCTCATCTTCCTGTGCATATCCTACGTATTCTAAACATATTTCTTTAGCTGACAGTGGCGGGTCAGAATTTCGGCTACAATCTTTCTCGATATTCACTAGTTGTGTCGTTGTCATCTCTTTAATAGAATATTTTATAATACCGCAAGTATTTAACCCACATATGAAATCTATCTACATATTTATATTTAAGAAACATCCACACCCCGTCAATGGTTTTCTAATACGGGTTTCTATGCCTATTGGTCACTTATACTGAATATGAATGTAGGCAAATTACACACTGCAGCCAGATCATTTTTCTGTTTTTGATTATATATTATTCTTTTACGCAGTAGTTTGTTTCATCAATTTGGCCAATTGTGTAGGTTTTGTAAAAGACCTAGAGGAATACTGCTTTTAGAAGATGCATTTTATGAATTCCCACATGCAAGCATCCTTTGCTTAATCCCATACCAACCGATTTAAAACTTATTATAAACTACTGTTTAATTGAAACTCGAAAACCGAATATTTTTTGGTAATTTTCAAGTTACAACTTTTAAATAAAATCAGCCACGGAATGCAGTTTTCTACATTAGATGGGCTGCTGCTTCCAAAAAAAAACATTATTTATCCACTACTTTCGAATTTGGTATGTCCATGGTGCGTAACGAAACTATAATTTTTACTAATTAGCTGTTTGGAAAACATTTATTTTACTTTCTAAACACCTAAAAATGACTAGCTTATTTGATTTAATTACATGTACCCCCAGCACATTATAAAGCCAATCTAAAATCAATTTAAAGAAAAATTTAACCCCGGTAAAAGGCTATGCTCGCTTTATAAAATACCTTATTTATATTTTTATAGTAAAAATTCAAGTTTTTTTCCTGACATTTTTCTATAACTTCCTTTATCATTATTTTTAAATTATTGGATTTAATAGGTTCATCACTAAATGTGAAGCATAAAGGCTGTTGCTACCTAGAATGAAAACCCTGCTTCATACATATATTAGTACAACCTACAATGCCAGGAATGGGACCAGAACTCTCAATTCCTTCAATCATATCTTAACTTTTGTTATAAAATCACAGGAGAGAGGCATCTCGTCGAACGTCAATACACAAAATTTTTGTTTTTGGTTCATTGTCTTCAGAGTCTTTTAAATTCAGGTACAAATGCTCCTTCGTGCCCGGCCTAACTGGAATTTTGTTTCTGTTTTAATTTGAGATAAGATTCAGTTATAAGTTGCCTCATTCACATATTCAATAAATGGTGTTTCCTTGGCTACATCTATAGGTTTTAATTCATGAAAAGAATCTTCTATTAAAATGCTTTACAGTAAATGTTTTACTTTTCCTACTGGATGTACGACCACAGGATTTGTGGTAACTTCTGTTACAATCAGACTGATAGTTACTAGATACCATTTAATTCTTAAAAAGGAAAAAACCCCATTCGAAATTTTTATATAAGAACCTAGGAAAATTAAAATAAACATATGTTCAAGCAACACTTAGAATCTTATAGAAGAAAGGAGTATACATTTATTTTCACCCTCAATTTATTACGTTTAACTTTACGCAGCTTAAATCATCATGTGAAATTGCTGATTAGCTCCAAACAAGGAAGTATACAAAATAATACCAAATTCTGTTCTCTTAAAAGTTGTAGAATTACTCTCAGTAACACTTAATATACACAGGCTTTTAATATATTTTTTTAAATATCATAGGACAATAAAATAATGCAACGAACTTCCAAATTCGCATGTTTTCGTATTATGTAGGGGTTGGTGGTGTCTTTTGTGTTAATCCTACATGAAGAAACAAACCAAAAATTTCATTACTTGACAAAAAATTTCTAGGTGTTCAAAAAACTAATTATTTCTTGAAATTTAAATGAAAACCTATTTTATTATTATAAGCAACAAAATGGCACCTATACATGCTTCCTTTTCTGTGCATTTAGAGATCTGGATCAGGCAGATTTTTTAGCGTTAGCAAAAAAGTTAAAATTCGGTGTAGTTAAAAAATGCTTTAGTCCTGCAGTTAATGCCACTTTTGGCACTTCGTTTAATATTCATAAATTTTGTAGCAAAAATAATCAAAAAAATTGTTCTCACATAAAGATAATCTATATATAAACTGTTAAGTAGCTAATGATCTCGCTAAAAACTGAAATGAACTACCGGCCGGTTGCACAAAGCTCAATTAAAGTTTAGAATATTTAACGGAATGTTAAATTTGACAGCGAGTTCCTAAATTTCTATAAGCAGCTTGTCAAATCCGAAAACTCGGTTAAATCTTCTAAACAGCAATTAAGTTTTGTGCAACCGGCTGTTAAGTTTTTATTTTTTAGGGTTTTAATGATAACAATCCTTGCTTCTTGTAATTTATTGTAATTATTGATAATTAAAATATATAACAACAAACTATTTAAGCGCGATTTAGAGAAACTACGCTCCAGTTTAGACTCGGTTTTAGCCTTCATGCAACATTTAACAAAAAAAACGCTCAACAAGCTAACGCTGTAATTAAAATCTATTTAAATTTGAAAACAAATGACGTTCTGGTGCTCGTTAATTAAATGATCAGGTGAAGAGTCACTAACGCTCGCCAAAAAAAATGCGCTACTAGGGCTACGCGAGTTAAATGTCGGGCCGAAGGAAAGACGTTTTTAAAAATCAATTTTATTCTTAAAAACACACCGAATTTAACAAATTTGAATCAATTATGAGTTTAACAGTTAAACGTTTACAGTCAGGATTACTACAGAAGTGTCCTCTGAATGAATATCACTTATATTTATAACATTTCGTTATCTTACATACATGGTGGTAGAATATATGAAGTCAGAGGTTATGCAAAACGTAACTTCTCCACCCCTAGAAGAGCATATAAACTTTTAGAAGTTTCTATGACCTAAATTATTATATTATCTTCATTATTAATATTTTTATTCTTATTTTGTTTATATTTCATATAAATAGGCCATAAATACTTCCATAGTAAGATTAAAATTAAAATACAAACTATACTGTATAGTAAAACGGTCCAAAAACTTGTTTTATTGTAGTATATAGGGTTATTTAATAGTTTAGTATTTTCAATTTTTTGAAAGTTAAGTTCTTCTTGTAAAGAGTCTATTTTATTAAAATTTACATTATTTAAATTGAACAGTTTTACTTTCTTATATGGAATTTTATTTGTATAATTAAAAATTACTTTTGGCAATGGAATATTCTGAAATAAGCGTTTATTATTTTTATAAGCTTGTATAGTGATATCACCTAATTTTAAACGGCAAGGAAAGCTTAATTCTAATAAATAAGTTCCATTAAATAGTACGTTATTTTGCAAATTTTCGCACGACTCTATTCCTATCAGATCATTAACGGTAACTAGTATCCATTTATTTTCATCAATATTTTGAAGTTGCATATAATCAATATCTATGGGTCTTGGATTACAATTAGAACTATTATGTTGATATCTTATTAGTTGAATTTCGCAAGGAGTATTTTTATAGAGGTTTTCCGAATGGATATGTGTACATAGATATTCATTATTAGACATATATTTACATGCTTGATTCGAGTATCCAAAATTTACTTTATTTATTAGTAAATACTCGAAATTTGGTACAATTATTTTATAGTATTTTATATCATTCCTAGTGGGTAAAGGAAACAATTGATATAAATTATAGTTATTTTTCTCTACCAAAGGAATTTCTACAATAAATATAACGTCCTTATCTTTGATGTAACTCTTTATTTCTAGCGTGTTTTCTAACTTTAGGATATTATCTATAGATGGTTCAAATGGCAACTTTTCAACTCCTAATTTGGAATTTATCTCTTGTAATTCATATATAAACTCTTTAGTGTTTATTATAGCATTGTGAAAGGTATTTGACTTTGCAAACGTAATAGCTAATTCTACTTTTTCTAAAATATCATAAATATTTTGATAGAGGGTAGTTATTTGAGTAAATGTCATTTGAATTCGGAATAGTTGAACAAGATGAGTTTTGTCAAGTTCGATTCTATTTATAGTTGTTATTATTTGTTTTACATGTGATTCTAAAATATTTTGATTATGTGAAACATTTTTAATAATAGTTTCAAAATTTTGTATTGATTTAGTTAATAAAGTTGTTTGTTTAGTCAAGGCAAATTTTAAATCATGTTGATTTTTTATTAATGAGTCTATATTTTGGTCAATACGTTCAGCGTCATCTTGATCCATGTTGCCAGTTATACTTTTAATTACAGTACCTAGTATATTTACTAAAGCTCGTTTTTGTCGTAATTTTGTTGGAAAGATTTGACTTATCTGATTATTAATTTTCTGTTTTAAATTATCTGCTATAACATATGAATTATAAAATTCTAACTTATATTGCATGAGATTATTTATATTTTCACGAAGTAAGTTATATTTATGGTTTATGTTGTCAAATTCTTGTATTAAGTTTGTCATGTCAAAAATTTGAATAAAAGTCCAATGATTAGTGACCTTTTGTGCATTTCCTACTCGATAGGGAGGGATTCCTGGGTTATTATTTAAGTTGTGGTATCTGGAGGTATCTCCTTGGACGTAGGACCATCTGTAACAAGTGGCTTTTTTAATTCCCTTATATGTATAATTTCGACCTTATCGGGATATTTTACATTTTTTATTTTAACCCGGTTATGTTCTAACATTTCAATAATTACGTAGGGTCCACTAAATTTGGGTTTATTTTTATTCCTAGCTGACATCTTTTTATAAACTTTTTGGTTTACTTTCAAATCTATACTTTCATTACCTTTGACGTTAATTTTTGCTAAAACTCTCTCTTTGCTCTCATTCGTTTTATCAGTTACTTGTTTATACATAGTGTCGATTTTATCTTTATGCGACGAAACGTAATCAGAATAAAACGTAGTAGAAATCAAGTCGAGATGATCCCTGGAATTTGTATGACCTAGGATAATCTCATGAGGTGTAAACTTTGTTACACTGTTTATGGTTCCATTGTAAGCTATGATTGCATAAGGCTTAAGTTCAGAGACGGATTTGTTTTTATCTTTTTGTTTTAAAATTCGAAGATGTTCAATAAGGGTAAAGTGAAGACGCTCGACGGGGGAGTTAGATTCATGGTGTCTGGGTGTAGTAAAATGTATATTTATTTTTTGAGATTTTAAGAGTTTTTTTTAAAAGTTCATTATTAAATTCCCCTCCATTATCACAAGTTATTATTTCAGGGCATCCAAATGAAAAGAAATTAACTAACTTGTCACAAACGGCTTTTGCATTCGTGTCACAAGGGTAAGCTTGCCCGTATTTTGAGAATTTGTCAAATATAGTTAAGAAGTTTTGGGTTTCAAAAACAAATGTGTCAATATGTATCATTTGAAAAGGTTTACTAGGAGTTTCTGTTTTTGTGAGAGGTATATAAGATTTAAGCCTACTATATTTGAATGTTTGACAAATATTACAATCATTAATGTACTGGGTTATGTCAGTTTTCATTTTGGACCAAAAGTAAATTAGTTTTAGGCATTCATACGTTTCATTTATGCCTCTATGATTTGTTTTACCTTGATTTTGGTGTGTTATTATCAACATTTTTTCTTCTTTATCCGAAATATTATTTAGCAATTTCGAGCATATTACTATTTTTGGTTTATTAAAATTTTGTAAATAAACGTTAGTAAAAATTGGAATTAATTCTTTACTATGAAAATATAGATAACACGTTTTTTCAGGTCTTAAATATTCTCGAATAAACTTTTTTATTACATCTGGGTTTTCATGTAATTCCACATTATTAATTAAGTTTTTCTCAAGTTTCTCTGAGTTAAGTTTAATTTCGTGATGCGGGGATTTTTTAATAATGTATTGTAAGGACTTATTATTTACCATTTCATCAAGATTGCTGATGCCATTAGGTTCCATATCAGCTTGATTACTATGCACGGTTACATCAGATGTCGAAGGTGGCTTGACCTGAATGTCAGCAATAATGTTTATCTTTTGCTTACTACAACTGGGTCTTTGTTCTTCGATTGCATCATCATTTATCGGGTTTTCAGCAAGATTTCGCAGGAAGTCTACGATATTTTTATCAGTGTCACCCGGGTTATTAATTGTTGATTCATTCTCATAGACATTTAATTGTATTCTAGATAAAGCATCTGCGTTAGAATTTTGAAGGCCTTTTTTATAAATGATTTCATAATCATATTCTTCTAATCGTAAACGCCATCTTACTAATTTTGAATTGGGTTCTTTTAAATTAAAAAGCCAAACTAGAGGTCTATGGTCTGTGTAAATGTAAAATTTGCGACCGTATAAATATGGACGAAAATATTTACATGCCCATACTATAGCTAATAACTCTTTTTCGATTGTTGAATATTTCGTTTCAGTCTCGTTCAAGGTTCTAGATGCATATGCTATAGGTTTATCATTAGGGATAGTTCCTTGGGATAATACCGCGCCTAATGCAAAATTGCTTGCATCTGTAGTTAGAAGGAATGGTTTAGAGAAATCGGGAAATTGTAAAATTGGGGCATTTATTAAAAGGTTTTTGCAGTGTTCAAATGTATTTATAAATTCATGATTATGTATTATTTTTATGTCTTTCTTTAAACAACTGGTTAGGGGTTTTGTTATTTTAGCAAAGTCTTTTATAAATCGTCTATAATAACCTACTAAGCCTAGAAAAGATTTAATTTCTTTAGTAGTTGTAGGAATTGGAAATTTTTTTACAACTGAGATCTTATCAGGATTAGGCTTTACTCCGTCATTACTTACAAGGTGTCCTAAATATTGTACTTCTTTCCTTAAAAATTCAGATTTATCAAGTTGTACCTTAAGATTGGAATCTCGCAACCTGATAAAAACTTTTTTTAATTTATCTACGTGTTCTTGAAGACTTGTACTAAATATAATTATGTCGTCAAGATAAACAAAACATATTTCATTTTGTAAGCCACGTAAAACATTATTCATGACGCGTTGAAAAGTCGCAGGGGCATTTTTAAGTCCAAATGGCATACGTAGGAATTCATAATGTCCTGTGTCAGTGCTAAATGCTGTTTTGGGAATGTCCTCTTCGTTCATTTGAATATCATGAAATCCATTAGCAAGATCTAGAGTTGTGAAGTATTGGGCTTTACCTAGCTTGTCTAAAATCTCTGTTATTTGGGGAATAGGAAATTTTTGAGCTATCGGT
Organism: Kuschelorhynchus macadamiae; assembly: GCA_030620095.1. Taxonomy (NCBI): domain Eukaryota; kingdom Metazoa; phylum Arthropoda; class Insecta; order Coleoptera; family Curculionidae; genus Kuschelorhynchus; species Kuschelorhynchus macadamiae. The sequence goes on from JAUTXW010004561.1 coordinate 634,602, forward strand.
TAAGCTTACGGTAGTCTACACAAATTCGCCAGCGTTGTTTCCCCGATTTGTCAAGTTTTTTAGGAACAATCCAAATAGGGGAAGACCATGGAGAGTTCGAATCTCGTATTATATTTTGTTGTAAAAGCCTAGACATTTGATCTCTTACTTCTCCGCGATGTATTTCGGGGTATCTATAAGTTTTTGTAAATATTGGGGTATCATTTTTCACTTTAATCTCATGTTTATTGGTATTTGAAAAGGTTAAAGGTATTTCTTCGCAATGAAAAATATCTCTAAATTCGTAACACAATTTCCGTATTTGTTCTTTTTCTTCACTATTGCAATGGTCAAGATTAATATTTTTTAAATTAGCTTTGAGTTTATTATCTAAGTCTTTTGATGGTAAATATTGTTGTGAAGGGTGGTCAATAAAATTTATTTCATTAAGGTTTAAGGGTTCTATGTCGAACGGTTCGAGAAATTCAATTTTTATAGGATTTTCTCTAGGATTTAAGGCTGTTGTTAAAGCTAAATTGTTTTTAATTTCTACTAGACATTCAGGAATTTCAATGTGTCCTAGTTTTTTATATATATATTTTATAATACCATAACCATTTGAAGCATTAACAGGAATCTGAATTTTCTGAATACTTCTGGGCTCTATTATATAAGTCATAATTTTACTTATATTATTCATATTAATATTTTTATTTTCATAACGTATGGGTATATCTACATTAGGTAATTTTAACACGCACTTGTTGAAGTCTAAATTAGCATTTAATTGTTTTATAAGGTCTAAACCTATTAATCCATCGAATTTGTCAGAAAAATGAAATAAGTAAAATTTATGTAATCCTGTACTATTGAAGGTAGGAAAAATTGGTAAGGTTGCTATTTCATCGTGAAACGATATTGCGTGAGCTGTTTGTACTTGAAATAATTATTTTTGAATTAAATATGGAAAATGTATATAAGCAATTTCGGGATTAATAAAACTTCTTGTACTACCTATATCTAATAAAAATGTTGCATTAATTTCTGGAATATTAATATAAGGTAATTGTATATTATAATTGTTTAAAAATATTATGTCATATCCGTTTTCGAAGTCGTAATCGGAAAATTTGATGGTTCTTGTTCAATGCTATCATATACTTGATTATTATTTGAATTAGCGGAATAACTCAAATCTGCATCGTAATCATATGTTTCATTATATAGAGGTATATCATATTCATATTCATTTTGGCTATCAGTTTGTTGATTAATGTCAAAATTATCATAATAATTATGTAAACTATTTGGTAAAGAATTTTCTGAGTTAATTTCAGGAGTTTGCTGCAAAACTTCTTGATTATACAATTCTTGGGAAATAAAATTCCTCTTTTGCATATTATTGTGTAAAACTGTATTGCCTGAACTAATGTCCATTGGCTCTACTTTATTTAAATTTGTCCTTCTGGACATCTGTCCAAAGTTTTGTTGGTTATTTGGAAAATTTGGTCTCTGATAGTTGAAATTAGTGTTCTGTTGAGAATAATTTGGATAATTTGAAAAAGGTCTAGGAAAATTATTTTGTGGCATATTATTTGCGAAAGTATTATATGTCGGTTTGTATGGTATATAGTTTGGTATAAAATGTGATGTTTGATTAGGGACATAAGTAGGTCTATATACTGGTTTTGTATTTTTATTGAATTGCTGTAAAGGTGATGGTGTACCCTTAAGGCTTTGAGCATTTTTAAAATATATAAAGTTTTCTTCTTCTCTTACAAACGACATTGGCGATTTTAACCTGGTGACTAACTGTAAGTTATATGGGAGGCCATTTATAAATGTCTTTAAAGCAAATTCATCATAGTGTTGTATTTTAATTAGTTTAGTTTCAGGATCGTCAGAGCCTGCATTTAGTTTTGAAAATAATAAGCTACGAGGATCTTGCACTCTCATGCCAAATTGAATAGGATTTTCATTTTTGAATGGTTCTAAATTTATTAAATCTTGAATTAAACAATCTATCGATCGTTGATCGGAAAAACTGTTTATTAACACATCTTTAATTAAAGTCCAAGAATTTAGTTCTGATCTAGAAACTATTAGTTCTGCTGCTCTACCTGTTAGTTTACTGAGAATAGTATCAAATAAGCAAACATTTATGGCAGCGGTTGGATTATTTTTATCTTGAAAAGCTTTCAACAAGTTTTCCACTGCCGAAATGAATCTATTTAAGAGTTTTATATTTCCGTCAAAAAGTGGAATATTATCTGATTGATATCGGAGTAATTGATAATTCACTGACATTTTGTTTTTGTTGGCAGTTGAACCAATTGACAATGAACTTAGCGAATCAATTAAATTATCTAAATAAAGTTATATTCGTTTATTAGATCTATTTTGATATTTTTTTTATTTACTGGATACTAGTGAAAATTTTTGTTACTGCGTAACTTTTTGCAAATTACCTCTTTGTTACTACGTAACGGGTTTTTTTTTATATATGTATGTATATAGAGCGATATATTATTTAGAAAATGACTTTATTACTGTGTAACTGTTATTTTCTAGAAAAAGTTGTCTATCTATCGCATTAAAAGAAAAATAGTAATAAAAAAATAATCAATAGAACTGAAAAAATCACATCAGAATTGTGAGAATCTTCATTGGTCCTTAGTCTAGCTGGATCGACGGTGTTTCTTCTCACCAGTTCCCACGTAGTTTTGGAGAGAATACCGTTGATGTTCAGTCACCGGGTCTTCCAAAATGTAGTGGCCAGGAAACCTTTGATATGCAGTCACCGGACCTTCCTGGGACGTTCTGTAGTTCTAAGCTGTTTGTTCTGTTTTCTCGTCTTCTTGATTCTTTTCCAATTGGCTGCTTTTCTCCAACTGCTGCCTAAGATCGGCACTATTTGCTTTGGGTTGAAAAGGGCTTATTGAAATTTTCGTAGATTTTTTTTTTCCGAATAAATTCTTGAAAGAAATTGTAGTTCAATATACAGTTGCCCTACGTTTCAGAATTATCCTACCGACTGCGCCAGTTAAATGTGGGGCCGAAGGAAAGACGTTTTTAAAAATCAATTTTATTCTTAAAAACACACCGAATTTAACAAATTTGAATCAATTATGAGTTTAACAGTTAAACGTTTACAGTCAGGATTACTACAGAAGTGTCCTCTGAATGAATATCACTTATATTTATGACATTTCGTTATCTTACATAGGTGGTGGTAGAATATATGAAGTCAGCGGTTATGCAAAACGTAACTCGCGTGGATCGTCGTAATAGTAATAAAATAGTAACAACTGGTTGCATACACAAAACCTTTTCAAATATAGCCATTAAGCTTTCCTATATATTTTGGTTTGTATATAAGTTTCAACTTTTGACTATATCGCTAGGCTGCAAGGCCTCCGCTTTTCTTACCCAATCGCAAACTAATTAAATTTTTTTTTTAATATGAGTTAAATGTTTTGTTTCTGTTTTTAAAATGAATTTAATGTTTTGTCTCTGAATAATTTTTATGTTTTCATATACAAAAAGTATGATTAAAGATTAACAAACAATGTATTTGTTTGTTGTTTATTGCCAATAGCATATACTGAAGGCAAGCTAAATGCCTCTGAAGCTAACAAGTGTTTATCTTCATATTTGTCTCTATAAAGCGATTATATTATTATATATATATATATATATATATATATATATATATATATATATTGGGAGACTTTTATGTCTTTTGGATGACTTTACTTATATGAATTTACAAAAAGTGCAACAATCTGCCAACCCCACAAGTGATAAAAGTTACTTGTCAAAAATCAATTATTTTTAAAAACCATAGCAACCTGTATTAAGACTAATATGATTATTTTAATTTTAGCAAAACTTTGTTTATAGGTAGTTACCACACTAGGTTATCATTAACTTAAGTTTCATAAACAACTGCAAAATTGAAAATTAGGTACCCTATTTTTATGTTGTTAATATTTATTAAACTCGGAACATTTTCTTTTTTGACATTTTGTTGGATGAAGGCTTGAATAAAGAGTAAATAACCGTGATTGTTTTTATCCTGGCCTACTCCGTTTTTCCATAAAATACAATTAAGTGGTAATTATGCCACATTTTTAAGTGGCTTTATTTGGAAAACTATATATATATATATATATATATATATATATATATATATATATATATATATATATATATATATATATATATATATATATATATATATATATATAAACGTGTTCCATTTAAAATAACGAAGTCGCGGTCATTTCCGGGGAAACCGGAAACAATATTCAAATGTTTTTATGTTACAAATGTTCACAATATTCAACCCTATCAACACACCAAATTCCATATTTTTATCTCTAGCCATTTTCAAATGGCGCCCTGGGTAGTAGTTTCATTGTCACCCGGTATATATATATTTTGTCTTTGTTTTTGAAAAAACTAACATTCATTGATAATAGAAAAAATCTGGCAGTTAATAAATTAGTAAATTAACTTTACAGAATCAGCATAACCTATGGTAATATCAGCTACAATTAGCTGTCCTTAATTAATTATTTTAATTAAGTAGTCCTTCGTAAAAACAGTTAATAGATTTGAAAATAATTTTTTACCCGCTCTTATTGTTCGGATGTAAGATTAAATACTCATTTCTGCACCACTAGCATTTGCAAATATTGTGTTATTTCTTTCTGTAAAACATTAAATCACATATGAAAATAAGTAAATTTTCGAATTTTTGATATAGGTCCTATATAAAAAAAAACTGTCATAATTTATTTTGATTTATATTCAGTCAAGCTTCAAGGGCATGCCATATGCAATTATTGTCATTTTCCCAGATTTGAATTTTTATATTACGTGCTTCCTCAATATGTAATAATGAAGTTCTTACCGTTTAACGGAGCTTTAAGGTATTATTCTTCGAAACAATTTTATAGCTCCACCATCGGCGGAGGTAGGATTTTTTCTTTAAACATGCATTTTTACTCTCAACACACAAAAAATAAACATAGGTACATCAGTTAAATGCCAACTAAACGGTAACATTGTAGGATTAAAATAAAATAAACAAACACGTATATTCATGTTTTAAAAATTACTCAATTTTTTTACTGAAATTAGAATTTTGAATTTAAGACGAATGTTAAAACCATTTAATATAAATCAAAAAGCGGTGGTTGGCTTTTGCCTGAACCTCTATAGTTAAAAATCCTTTTTCCTATAAAAAAACTGAAGAATGGCCTAGTTAATTTTCGTACGTAATTAACATTAATTGATGTTATTTTCCATTTTTCTTGATAAAATGAAGTATTCATAACGAGGGCTGTTATTATTTTTATATTACAATCTAGAAAGTTTGACACTTAAAAATATTAATATCTATATTCCACTAAAAAACTCTGCTTCTATGAGATTCTAAATTTGTATATAAATATACAATAATTAGAAAAAATATAAATATTTTTTTGACAATCACATTTCAGACTTAACTTAACTAATTAACTAACCTTATGTTAACATCAGCTCCTTTCGATACAAGATATTTGGTAACATCAATATATCCATGTTCGCAGGCCCAAACTAATGGCGTCCAGCCACCATCATCTTGCAAATTAACAAAATTAAAAATGTGAAAGCTTGAATCTAAAATGTCCTTACACGCCTCAAGATTCCCGGATTTTGCCGCTACATGTAAAGCTGTCATGCCATCAATTCCCTATAATATTAAGAAAACCTAGATATTAATGAAAGTCGACTAAACAAAGACCATGGTGAAAACCCAGGAAACCATTTTTTTATTATATGAAAACTGAATAATGTGAGGTATTTTCTACAAACGCCTTACACAGTGCAGAGGAATTTAAGTCAACCTTGTGACGCGGTGACCCAATTGCATCCCTGTAGAAATATTAGGCTTTTGCCGCGAACAAAATCTGATTATGTCAGCTAAAGTTAAGTTAAACTAACGCTATTATATAGTTAATCTAAGTTAATCAACGTTCGCAATGCAGAATTTTGTATTGTTTTTGTTTTAAATTGAAATGAAAATCACGAGACCAACTTTAAACTGCGTTAAAATGCGATTGAGTTCCAAAAAACTCATACAATCAGGACACGACAAAGGACCCCACACAATCCTTACGGAAAATGGTTTTCAGTCAATTTTCCTGAAAATTTGCTATGTCGCAGTTCTCGGCATCCTGAACAAACGCTTTCAAAGACACAACTCAATTCTGCGACTAGTGTTCGATATACAGGGCGTCAAAGTTGAAATTTTGCCTGTTCTTCATTTTATGCAATTTTTTTTATTTTCTTGTTTTTAAATGCTTAATACGCGTTCAAATACGTCAGTTGCTTAGAATATCTGAGATTAGAAGTTACTGTATGTATTAGTAAAAAAACTCATACAGGGTGTAACTGTTTTCCCCATTTCGATCGTTTTTGTTATATATTCGAACGCACCTGAAACACTAGAATTTCAATTTTTCCAAAAAGTTCATTTAAGCTAAAACAAACAGTAGGTTTGGCTAATTTTTTAATACGTTTATTAAAATTAAATACAGATTGATGAATTATATCGAGAAGATTTGTAAATAGCTGGCATGTAGCCAGTAAAATTGAGAAAATTAATTATAGAACGAACTTGGTCAGTAAATATATCTGTTATTAATCACCTTTCCACCACTTTTTTTTGATAATTAAAATGTTTTAGTTTTACCGGCTACCTACTTAAATTTCCTTGCAGTAAGCCTGGGAGGTCTAAATTTTCAGAATATGAATAGGTTACAAAACATATATTAAAATTCATGGCTATACAATCTTTAATGTTTATTTAATTTTAATAAACATATTAAAAAATTAGCCAAATTTGACTGTTTGTTTTAGCTTAATTGAACTTTTTGTAACAATTGGAATTTTAGTGTTTCAGGTGCGGTCGAATATGAAACAAAAATGACCGCAGTGTGGAAAGTGTCTATGAAAGCTTTTAATCAGGAGGTTGAAAATTATAACATAGCAAATTTTCAGGAAAATTGACTTGACGCCATTTCCCGTAAGGATTGTGCGGGGTCCTTTCTATAAGACGTGGGTTGATATCAATATTTTTAAACCTATACTATACACCGTCATAATCTGCTAAGGATCAGATTAATCATTTTGGTTAAAAAAATTGTTAACCAAAATCTCAAAAACGTTGATGTCATCACACACGGGGATGGGGATACGGGGAGGCAAAGTTAAGAATTTATTTTTAACTTTGTTCCATATATATTGGTAATTTTCTGAACGGAGGTTTATTGCGATGAGGAATTTGAACGTCTACAATTTTTTGTGTAGGGAGTGCCACATTCGACGTTTAGCGCTCTATTGCAAGGTCGTTGTTTTTTTGCTCGTCAGTGAACGTGAACCTGAAATAGAAATATGCTACATAAAAAAGTTCCTTCATCAATGTCAAATTGGTACTACAGCGATACAAAACGTAGTAGAAAAAAATATCACAATGTAACATAACGTACACTGTCAGCGTTATCATCGTGATTAGTTTCTTTCAACTTCTGTCACCGTCACGACCTTCGATCATGGTATTCTGTACGTTGTTACAACAGCATAATTCTTGTCATAATTTATTATCTAATAGTGAAATGAAAGATATGGTCGCAGTGTATGGACGACAAAATTTTAATGAACCGCCGAAAAAGTATGTGAAACTTATCCGAATCAACGACAACCTTATCGAAAATGGTTTTCAAAATTATTTCAAAGACTGCAAGTAGGTAATTGCTTACTTTCGACCATTTTATTTGAATAGTAAATCTTTGGGACGCACAAGAAAAACAAGTTTTGAATCTTGTTGAAGACAACCTAGCAGTTAGTGTTCGCCCATTAGCTCTTGAACTAAGTTATTACACCACATTAACTATTTTACACAATCAGCAGCTTTATCTATTGCACTACACCCCATTTAAAAATGTGTTGCCCCGTGATTTCGAGAATACTTTTTTAAAGTTAAAAAATAACATTTTGTTCGTAGTCCGCCTTGGTATAAGTAATATACCTCATTATATCTGTCATTCTTAAATTAAAATATTTTTTCCCAGCGTCATTATTTGTCAGCCTATTCTGATTATTTGTTTGTATATTATATATTTCTAAATGTGAAAATAACATTTGCAGGTATTAAACTTCTTTTTTAACCTACTTCACATAGGAGGCTCTGTTTTCGATCTGTATGTGTATATGTGTATGTATGGCCGCGATTTTCTCTGCAACTACTGGACGGATTGGAATAGAGTTATCACTATGTTCTAAAGCATATTCCGTGATGGTTTTAGTACCGAAAACAGCTCGCTAAGTTACGAAGGACATGCGCAGTTTTAGAAAATGTTTGTAAGAACGTGAATATCTGACAAACTGATTTAATTACTTGTATGGGAAGTGAGCTTAATGATAATAAATCAATATGTAGTATTGGCGAACACATAATATATTAAAACACAGTATATTGTTGAAGAAATGTTTTGCACTGACCCCTAAATTTCAAATAAAAACATTTTTAAGTGCTATTGATATAGTTAAGAAATAGTAAAAAATATACAAATATTCGTAAATATCTATTAATTTACAAAAATTAAAAATCAAATAACAAATAATATTATAATAGGCATAAAACAGTTTAAAATAAAAAATAGAAAATATAAAAATCAAAAATTTTTGAAAAAAAATAAAACTGACTTTAAAAAACCAATGAAAAGTAAAAAATTACATTTTAGACGACTTTAGAAATTTAATTTATGAAGTCAAACTAATAAAAAGGCGTATTTCTTGAGGTATTAGACCATATTATGGTCTTTAAAAAGTATGAACTCCATAGTCGAACTGAATCTCGCCCAATATCATTATTGGTATGGAATTTTAGTAATATTTTAATATTAATAAAGATCTTTATTATAATTATTATTTGCCAATGATGAATTTTTGCGAAAATACATATATTATCCCAATATTGACAAGATTCCTTCTTGGTTCTTAAAACTTTGCGTGTGCAATAATATTTACCATATTTTGTAGGATGAGAATTCACACACAACATGCATTCGACATGTTCCATACACATTAATGTTTAGCTTGGGATCTTCTTCTTCTTCTTCAAGTGCCGTGCCCGTATTCGGGCGTTGGCGATGGTCAGTGAGTGGCTTGAAACCTATCTTATATCAAGATGTATCTGGTAGCTTGAATCCACTACACTAGACCATTATACTAGGGACTGTGTTCTACGTAATGGTTTCCCGTTGCCATCTACGCAGTTGTGTGGTGTAGGGTATATGTTGAGTAAGAGACCTTGTTACTGTTCGCAGTCGACCCCAAGTCTACAGAGTCGTTATTTTATTATCCCAACGACTAAAGGCACCTCAGGAAGCTACCGGACCAGGCATATCGAGCACTCTTTATTATATTAAAAAGTGCTACGTCAAGTCACGAACCTGCGGTTTCCGGGTGGAAGGCCGGCTCTCTTACCACTGATCTACCGAGGTATATGGTAGCTTGGAATAATCACTGACAATTTAGTAGGCTCATTCTAGTTTGAACTTTCCAAAGGCTTAATGGTCAAGACTATGCAGTTTTCTTACATGCCCGTCATGATATGCGGTACTTGCATATTACATGATGCTCCTCCGCCATATTATCCTTTAATACTATACTATCCTTTAAATCTGTTAAAAATGGTTTATTTTCACCACTAGATTGGAAGCAAAAGCTAACATCGATGCGATGGTCCACTGGAAGGAAACCCTGACATGATGGATTTTTGCTTATAAGAATATCTGTGAATGACCTTAGGTAATACGCAGCAATTAACACTAGCACTGATAAGATGTAGCGAAGGATTGTGGATGCTACAAACGCTATACGTAATCTTCATCTAATTTTTTTCACAGTTAATAGACTTCTAAAAAGATATCGTAAATGTATAGCGTTCCATGTTGGACATTTCCAACATGTGCTGAAGATTAATTAAATGTACAAGCATTATTTCGTTATTTAACTGATTATAACAGTTTCATTAGTTTTAGCAATGTTCTTTTTTTATTTCATTAATCATTTGTATTTGATTTTTTGATATTTGGATAAAGTTTATTTCATTAATAAAACCTTGTGTTTATATTCAGAGATGTTTTCCTTACTTTCCTTATTGGGACTTTGTAGTAGCAAATTGAAATACGCTTATATATGAAACGCTTTCCTCTAGCTACATCGATAAGTTGCAACTTTCTCATATAAATAGAAAACATAGGAGAATCCATATTCTATTCCAAGTTCTTATACACATAAACGCAAAAGGGTTGCGATCTTGGAAAAGAGCGCTAAACGACTCCGAAACCGACATAATATTAAACATTACATAGTACATGTCAATAGGGTTGACATAAGTCTAAAATTATCTGGTAGGTAGAACGAAGGCTTTTAATAAAATTAACGTAAAGACAGATTTGTAAAACTCTGATTTGATAAAATTTGTCTCCGAAACTTACCTTTAAAGATATATCTGCGCCTGCTCTAATCAAATATTTAACCACATCATTCTTGTATGCTAATACCGCTAATATTAGAGGAGAATTTTGATCACAATCCAAAACATCAATATCGATCTGACTCGATACCAACAAATATACTATTTGCAAGCATCCCTTTGACGTAGCCAGATGCAGCAACGTACCTCTTCTATAATTATCTAGTCTGATTTTAGTGTCGATGTTTCCACTTGCTAATTGAAAAAGATAAATTTAAAAATAAATCGAATAATACAACAAAAAAAATTACAGAAACGTCATAGACCGTCGCTCAGTTAAAATTGCATCCCAGAATAGGCAGGTAGAAAGTTTGACACATAAATTGCATCCCGGGTACAACGAAATTGCATCTCCGAGTTAAACTTGATTTGTAAGATAAAAGTAAAGTTATCACAGTGTTGCCGAACTTTTGAGGATTTAAAATTAATCTGAAATATCCACAAACAATAACTTCCCAAGATTCCACCTCATTTGAAAAATCCGGAAACAATAATTTCTTACAAGATGTCCGAACTCGTTACCTGTACGGGTTGGTGAGTTAACAGCAGATATTTTTAACAAAAAACTCGTAAGTCACTGGATTAAACACAAAGCAGTAGTTGGTATTTGTGAAAAGCATCTCAAAGTCATTCGAAGTGAAATTAACAACAGAGGCATTGATGCCTTCAATATAAAGGACATTGTGAGAGTGAGACAAAATATAACAGTGCTAGAGCTTCCGCATTGATTTAATTTCCTAAAAATATTAACGAATTCCATGCTGCAGTTGAATCGTCAAATTCAAATTCAAAATATGCTTTAATGTCAAAGAAAATGTATCTTGTTGACAAAACGGGTAAAAAAATATATGTAAAATACAATAATAAAAAAAATGAAAAACACAAAAAATTTAAATTTTTTGTAACAACAGGGGAAAGGTATGTACCGAAAAACAGTCAAAAAATAAAATTAATACATACTTAAGTATAATAATACATACAGAAATAATAGACAAGTGATTCCAAATGAAAATAAGACAAAAGGTAAAACGAATGTGAATAACGAATTGAAACAGGAGTAAAAAATAAGTAATAAATGTATAAAAAAACAATTATTCTCCTTATCTTTATCTTAATCTTAAATTATGTTAACATAAGCCAAATACTCATCTATACTGTAAAATGCATTTGGAATGCGGAGTTTTTTGCCCTTGCGTCTAAATACTTTGTACTCTCCAATCTGTCGAATGCGAACTGGTAGACTATTAAAAAGCTTTTTACTGCAATAAAGAATTGAATTTTTAGTTAAAGAAAAAGACGGTACTGGTAAACTTAATACTGTATGAACTGCGAGTAGTGCGAGTATTAATGGAATGAATATCAGCTGAAAATTTCTTATGCATCATACATACAGATTTTAAAACAAATAAACACGGTAGTGTAAAGTTTTTGCCATTTAATGACGGGTCTACACGTGTCACGTAGCTTAAGATTAGCTAGCTCGCTTCTGCAATTTAAAAACTCTACTCAAGAGATTAAGTGAGCAAGAGCCCCAAAAACATATCCCGTATGTTAAGTGCGCCTTAACAACTGAAAAGTAAAGATTTCTGACTTCAGAATCTAGTTCGTTTTTTATAGATCTAATAGCAAAGCAGCCCGAAGATAATTTTGCACATAGGTTATTTATATGAATCTCAAATTTTAATTTATTATCTATGAGCAGCCCCAAAAATTTATTTTCTGAGAGATTATTGATAACTTGCCCATCAATAGAAACACTAGCTAGATCACATTTAAAATTAGTAATGTTGGTTTTGCAAATATTGAAAGAGAGTAGATTTACGTCACACCATTTCTTAATACTCAAAAGGTCCTCGTTTACCATTCTCTTCAAGGCAATCGGATCTTCGTAATGCCAGAGTAAAATGGTATCATCAGCGAAAGATGAACTACCATGATTAGTTTCGGAAGGCAAAAATATTAAAAACAACAATAGACCAAGAACGGATCCTTATAGAACACCAACATCATTCTTGAGTTTTGAGGAGCTTTTATCACGGAAAAGCACACTCTGACTGCGGTCAAAAAGAAAAGATCGGAACCAATTTAAAATTGCTCCCCTAAACCCATATACATCAAGTTTACTCAGCAGTATCCTGTGACAAAAGCAGTCAAATGCTCTTGTCAAATCACAAAATACTGCTGATGCAATCTCCTTGTCGGTAAGACTGAGATATAACTGTTCAAGAAAATGAAATATTGCATCATCAGTTCCCCTATTGTGACGCATAAAAATTAATGTTTCCTGCCTTAAAATGACAAAGATAAAGTTGTTATTTTTCCGTGTTTGTCAAATTTAAAATTTCTCTATTCTACTTCTTGTTGATATGTTGATCGAACTTACAATAATTAAATACTGTCCCCGGTTTTTTATTAAACTGTTTACCAATCTCAGTCTAAAAACGACAATTATAGTATTATGTCTTCTTCCTAATAAAACTTTCTTTGCAAATATATTAAAGAAGCATGTGATAAACTTCATCCAGGTTTTGAAACCGCCAATTATACAAATATTTAGAAATCGTTTCCGGAAGGTTGTAGGTTTCACTTAGGACAGTCATGGAATCTAAAAATTCAGCAGCGTTAGCTGAAGAAAAAACGAAAATGAAGCGAAAATTACAAAGTTCTTAACTTATATAAGTGGATTATCATTTCTTCTTCTTGAAGATGTAGGAGAAATGTTTGCAATTGATTTAGCAAAAATTAAGCCATAAAACGAAAGACTCGAAATTTTGTGACTACCTTGTTGACAATTACATTAGTGAAAATTCCCATTTTCCACCCCACGTTTGGGCCGAACATTCGTCATCGCTACAAAGAACAACGAACACTTTTGAATTGTTTCATTCAAAATATAATTGTTCGTTTTATTCCACAAATCCGAATATAAACCACTTTATTAATGGTTTGTTACAATTTCAACTTGGTACAAGTAAAGATTAATAGTGTTTTTTTCAAACCCCAAGGCTATTGTGTCTCGAAGTTTAATAAAAAGATTTCTAAATGAGAAATTCGATAATTTAAAAAATTATAAAATAAATAAATTTGAATTTGTAAACCGGTTTCATATTGATTCAGAGCTTTTACAGTCTAAATATTGCACTGCATATTAATTATTTGTGACTGATTACTTTAAAAAAATTCATTATTTTAAGAAATTGTATGATTGTGTAATATGATTTGTGACTGATTAAAGATTATTTTACTAAACCAACTATAAATATTGTATTGTATATTAATTATTTGTGACTGATTATTTTAATAAATTGATTATGTTAAGAAATTGTATTATTGTGTAATCTGAATTGTGATTGATTAATTAATATTTTACTAAATCGAATTGCTTAAGAACATTGGCAACCTTGCTTCAATTATGTATCCGTAAAACTGGCCATCGAACACAGTAGAGACTTATTTAGTAGGGATGCAATTTCGTTGTGTATGTATGCAGTACCCACAATTTATAAAAAAGTCAAGGAGAAAGTTGGTTAAAAATGAAAAGATAAACCAAATTACGTCAAGTAAGCCTTGATATGCAGGTATATTCAAAATTGAAAAAAAGGTCTACATGGCTCATAGTAATTCAATCTCATATAAATCATTAAATATGCACAGTCACGGGTGTAAAACTGGCTAAAACAGTACTTCCGTTTAATAATATTAGACTAAGGTACATCTTAAATATATCCAAGGAAAATCACAGATGTTTACGTAACTTTGTTCCCAAATTTGAAGTGAAAACATAGCTGTATTGGATTTTTAGAACATCCCTTTTTGGAAACGCTGGTTTATTCCACATATCTGTTCAACCTTGTCTCTAAAACAAAATGTATCTTTTGCTCCCCATCAAAGTTTGTTCTTGCTAAAACTCAACTGAAACCCAATTATGGTTCTTAGATTCTAGTACTAGTAGCTAGTTTTTGAGATGTTATTTTCATTTACTGACCTAAAATTGAGCCGACCTTTCCTAAGTCACTATTCTCAATAGCTTCTACAAGCCCATATTCATTGCATTGATCACCGCAGAGAGTTACTTCACTTTTTAACAATTCTGTCCATTCAATTGGAATTATTGGAGTCACTTTATCTCTATTGACAGGACTGCTTGAATTATGTTTGTTACCTTTGAAAGTCATTTTAGCTAAGGTTCTAAAACAAATGTATCAAATTAAAAACCTGGGGCAAGTTTTGTTTACCTGAAATGGGTTATTTGGAAAAAAAATATTTGATTGCCTTCTAGAAGCCCTTCTTAACAACGGAAATGAAAAATTTTCCTGCGGAAATGCGTCATTTCCATTGTACACCCCTTTTTTTTTTTTTTTTTAATTTAGAAGCTTGCGGGATCTTGGAGCGAATAGGGGTGCTGGGTGGGGTAAAAATACTTTAAAGGGAAAAGAAATCTTTTCTAGAAGTGTTTCTTAACAACGGAAATGAAAAAATTTATTGCAGAAACGCGTTATTTTCATTTTCATACACAGTTTAGTATACCTGAAATCAGTTACATGAAAACTTTGCTTGGCATCTCATCCCAAATGCTTTCCCAAGCACCAAAATGCCAAAATGTTACTGCGGAAATTTGTCGTTTTAATTTTCCGACAAAATTTTGTATAGTTTAGTTTACCTGAAATCAGTTACATAAAAAAGAAGCTTTGATTTATATTCTAAACTTTTTCCTCAAGATAAAAATGTAAAAATTTGTCTGCGGAAATTTGTCATTTACATTTTTCACGGAAATTTTGAGCGCTTTTCCAGGGCGCGGCACGATTGCGGACGAAACATTAGTATTCAGTTTTTCACAAAATGAAGTGAGAGCACGATTGCGGAATGTAAAAATAACGGCTGAACGCATCGTATTGTCAGCGACATTTTATACCCGTATACGTGACAGCCCGAAATTTTTTTTAGATAATCTCAATAATTTGTCTGAGTCACGAAGTTTCATATAAGTATCTGTCTGCATATCTTTGAGAACTTCAAGGAATATAAACAAAGAAGGATGATCCTTTCTTGAGTCAGGCAATCGAACAAATATATACGAGCATTCCGCAATAATGCCATCGATTATTTTGCCTCCATCCGCAATCATGCCTTCGTTTTCGTTACTTAAAAAATGTAGAAGAATTTAGAATGTAAATCAAAGTTTTTTTTTGTGTAACTGATTTTAGATATTCTAAACTATACAAAATTTCCGCAGAAAATGAAAATGACAAATTTCCGCAGACACATTTTAACATTTTCGTGCTTGGGAAAGAGTTTGGGATGAGATGCAATGCAAAGTTTTCATGTAACTGATTTCAGGTATACTAAACTGTGCAGAACGGAAATGACGCATTTCCGCAGCAAAATTCTTATTTTCCGTTATTTAGAAAAGCTCCTAGAATATGTAAAACTAGATACTTTCCTTATAACCAATTTCAGGTAAACGAAACTTGAGCCAAAAACCTTACTTACTACACATAGGTGGTGATTCCACAAAAATACGTTGGAGTTTCTAACTTTTGTAATTACCAATAATGCAAACTATGCTTTGTTTTCTTTAGAATATCGAGAAGCGCATTTTTAAAATTATCTGTGGACAGATTGGCAATAATGTTGGGATCATTTGCGTGTTACCACTGGTGTTATCTAGAATTGATATATTTGTATGCTGAATGTTTTTCCGGAGATGATGTGTCAAGCCGCTTTAGTTTTATTATTAGAGGGCATTACATTGCTATAGTACACTCCTTAAATACAGCTTTTTTTAATTTGAACTGGAAGTCTCTATCACAATTTGTTGTAGATCTACCTCCATAACATGCTCTTAAAGGAACCAAATTTCTAAATAATAAGTCAGACAACAACAACTCAAACCATTTTCAGATAAGGAATTTTATAAAATAGTAAATAAAAAATGAAAAAATAAGTTTTCAGTCGGATCATTCATCCCATCATTCTTATTAAATACAGTTATTTTCTGTATAGATAGGTAATTACAGACCCAATAAAGTAGGTATCTCTAAGTTTTTTCAAAGTTATTGCGAGTTTTTATGATCTCAACAAGAGTTACAATTGCGTGAACCAAGAAAGGTTATTAAACGTTTTGGCAGGCTTGTCCTGTTTCTTCTTCATTTTTTGACAATAAGAAATTCTATTCAATTAGTCCTTCTAATGGGGGTGTTAGGGAAAATATAGATTAAAACTTGGACGTGGGTGACCCACAGGACTCTATTTTGGGGCCTGTATTGTTTTTAGCCTTTATCATGTCCTTTCGATTAGCGTTCTTTTTTAAAGTGCGCAAAATATTTTGAAGAATTTGCATACATTCAATGTAAAACAATCTTAATATTTCAGATATAATGGTAACGACAAAAAATAAAAATAATACTGAATTTAACATTGATAATAAACAAGTTCCTAATATTTCGGAGGGCATAAATATTGGAGTTAGGATAGATAGAATTTGAATGGGAAATAAAATATCAGTTGCATAACTGTTTATACTCTATTATGCCCCGGTGGGGTCGATACTCAGATATGGAGTTAATTTGTCTGCTGTCTTGTGATATATTTATGCTCAAAAGAATGTATAAACCTACTACATTGTATTGTAGGGTCATTAAGAAGAGAATCTTATAAAGATATATTTATATATTTGAATATTAAACTATTACTGGTATTTTTATTTGGAATTATCGACACGAAACAATAGGTGCTCTTGAAATTCGCATTCACATCTTAGTAAATATCTCCAAAAACCTGTGTTCACAAAAAAAACGAGTTGGACTGTATTGGGTCTCACATTGATGTATAACAATACCTTTAATACAACAACATGTTATATGCTGTATAAACTAGTAAATAAGTACGTTGATCTGATATATAATTTGAATGCTCATTGGCGCATGAGAGGGGTCCAAGATATATTGATATTGATATCCTTGTAGATTTTGGCCCCTTATCAAGAGTCTTCCAGAGTAATTTTGTTTTGGGGAAGAAAGCTAATAAAAAAATCTATACAGAATAACTATTTACTACTACTCACATTTATAGTAAAAGTACAACTTACGGCGTGATGCAAGTTGATTGCCGATGTCTGCTGTCGATGCTTTAATAAAGAAGGTCCACCGGCGCCGCGGCGTTAATCACAGAACAGAAAGGAAAAAAAATCCGCACCGCTGTAAATAGAAGCGGAAAAAATTTTTCTAAACTAAAATGAGTGCGGGAAAACTGAAAATCGGTCACGCTTGTAGAAAAAATAATTTTTAATTAGAGTATATGGGTCCAGTTTGCAAAAAATAAATATTCACTGAGCAAAGACGAATAATATGGCCAATTGATCAATGATCATCCAAAAGAACCCAATATATTAATTACTATTATTAATTAACTACATTATTCTAAATATAATTTTAGGGGCTGTAATATGACAATTATTAACTAATTACATGACTTAGCGCTGTTAATATCTTCTTTATCCACAAAACTCATCGAGCAAAAGAGAGCGGCCAGTCTGTTTTAATAATTATTTTAAATTTAAAAGCTCCATGCATCAGACAGACAACAGGTACCAACAGCATATTAAAGCAAGGCACATATCAGCATGATCAATCCGCGTCTTGGCGATATTTGGCCATAGCAGCGTTAGGTCCCGATCGAATCGTTGTGCATATCGCTTAAATATGTAATAAGCAAAGTAAAGTCTTCCTAGCATCAGCGGCCCGGCTTATATATTTGATAAATGCTAACTTGCTTATATATTTGATAATAGTTAATTTGCTCCAAGCTTTGTACTTACTATATAGGGGTTTTTAGTAAGTAATATTTTAGATTTTGTATATGCAGTCCATTAAACACAGGTAGTTTTTCTTTTGGGTAAAAAATGGATTATAGCTTTCACCGATATGTTAAATATAATTTTTTTTCAAGCTACCTAGGTTTAATTCCAATAATAGTAGGTATTTAAATTTTCAAACGAAAAACATGATACAAAAGTTCAAATAGACATAGTAAAAAAATCCCGCTGCCAGAGTACTAGCGTTTTGCTAGTGGCATAAGACTGCCATTACGCTTATTTCCCAATTTGGAAACCCGAATATTCAGACAGCATGATTGCAATATTAATCGACTGGAGTTGTGAATTTTTCCACGGCAGAATATTTAGCGCCCCCCCCCTCGGAAAAGTCATCACTAAAGATAAATATTTTTCTTAGTCATCAGAATAATTTTGCCCCACCATGATTTCACCTGTTTTAGTTGTTACTAACACAAAAGGGAGGACATTTTTTTTTTAGTTTTTTTGTCCCTACAGGGATTTTATCCTGGCGACACCCATGGCACGGCCTACTTTATGATCTCACTAACATCGATACAAACTGACTGGTTGAATGAATGAACGAAATTATTAATATAGAAGAAAGGTGATTGAAAAAAAGAAAAAAAAAACTTTGTATCAAAGTAAATTAATATGTATATATATGATGCTACCCGGTCTTTAGGCGCCCTTTTTGATTACCCGTCACTAAAGAAAGCACTATATCAGGGCTCGCCATGCACCAATACACAAGAATAGGGTGGGTGCTCTCGTTTTGATTCATTCATGATCTGGGTAGAAACTCAAAAACCTTACGTAGTATTCAAAGAAATCGTCCATATTTCTCTAAGAGACCCGATTATAATTTTAAAGTAAAAGATTTTTTGTAACTTACTGAGACCGAGACTAGTTTATTCTTTTCTTTGAATTCTTACGTAGTATTATGACAAAAAATAAATAAACGTGAAATTGCCAAAATATGGCCCATTTCTGGATTAAATATCTAGTCATGTATTTTTTGCGGAATTTCATATATATGCTCATAAGGGCTGGATTTTCTGATATCAAAAATACGGGCATATGCATTCATTATTTTTAAAATAATACGTTAAGACACCGTACACATTGTTCTGAAGTCAAAATTACCATAGCTCCAACAGACTATTCAAAAACGAATCTTCCACCGGCCTCTCTTCGCCCCCAGCGTGCGGACAAAGCAAATTCCAAGTGCTGCTTTATCCTATTTAAGAATATATTTAAGAAAGTTAATATCATAATTTTAGTTTTACGTTAAAAATAGAACTAAATATATAGATAGACGAGCGTTTAGTCAGTTCTACCATATGTGAAAACCTATTACAGGCCACTACATAAAAATTCCTCTTTCACAAAAATCTCCCGCACAAAAATGTTAAATATATGTTCCTCTGTGCTGCGAAACATGGAATACTACTCAATTCGTCGCTCTTAAGCTTCAGACTTTCATAAATTCCTTTTTTCATATTATTGCGAATTTAATCTTAGTTATAGGTTTTTTAAGTTTTATGTGAATTTATTTATTATTTTTTATTTTATTTTAATCAACTTGACTTATCCATCCCATCCTGAAGAGATCAAGCAAGTAAAAAATTCCAATACATTAAGGAGTTTTACTAAAGGCATTCGTGCTCCTGATACCAACCACCAGGCTTTAAGAATGCCTAGAATACAGATTTCAGAAGCTCTTGCATATGCCCTTCAATTTCAAACAACTAACCGAACATCCGATGTTGAAAATGTAGGAAAGAGGGACATGTGCAGAGCCGCTGTACCAGCAATATAAATATGAATCCAAAACATAACATGTAATATTCTGAGCCATCCCATGTTTATCGTAGACCCGATGTAAGCTACGCAACTATTGGTGGTATTTTGTCACAACTACAAATTGTCCAAGAAAAAGTGATAGCTTACTCCAGCAAGGTTCTTTCCAAACCTGAACAAAACTATTGCGTGACAAGGAAAGAATTACTGGCAATTGTAAAAATATTGGAGCATTTTCATAAGTAGGTGTTCTTAAATTCCGGAACGGACCATGCATCATTTAAATGGTTGCTGCAATTTAAGAATCCCAAAGAACAATTAGCCAGGTGGTTACAGAGCCTACAGGAATATGATCTTATCGAAAGGGTATAAACCAATAAGTTTGATTGGTTGCGATGTCGTACAGAAGTGAAAGACAGGGCCGGACATGCGAGGTTTGCGCCGCCAGTAAAGGACCCCGAACTCGGCAAAATGGAGCAGTACAACATGGAAGCACCTTTTGAACGAATTGCGATAGATGTAGCATGATGAGATGTAGATGGGCCATTTCCACCTAGTAAGTCAGGGAATCATTTTGTACTAGCAGCCATCAATTACTTCAGCAAATGTCCAGAAGTCTATGCAATATCCAATCAAGAAGTTCTCACTGTTGCCGACGTACAATTTTATGAATGGATTTGCCGAATACCAAGAGAAATATACTCCAACCAAGGTAAGAATTTTAAATCCGACGTGTTCAAAAGCCTGTGCGGTCTGTTAGGAATCCATAAGACAAGAACAACACTTCTGCATCCGCAATCAGATGGAAAGGTTGAAAGATTTAAACATATTGATCTATCTACCGGATTCAGAAGAGCCCTCATATAAAAATAGAAGTGGTGCACCTCCATCGACTACCCGTTACCAAGATACAGAAAATGTTTGATCGGGATGATCACCTCTGGTAGGACAGCAGTGTTGAGAATTTAGTTTTAGTTATAGATTTGGAAAATTTTAGCTGAATTTATTTATTATTTTAATACAGTGCACTTAGTTTTGATCCATGTAACGACACTACCATATAGTGTCAAAAATCCTTCTTGAATATTTTATTGGACTTAATTTCTTTCACCCTACAGTATTTAGGTTATTCTAGATTTTTCCAGATCATTCTATCCTTTTGTAAAATCTGTATAAGCGCGCCGCAAGGCAACATTTTGATTCAATTGCAGCGATGTCAGAGTTGGTACAATTGTAACTGTCTTTTACATGTTAATATCATTTGTACAAGAGTACATTTTTAATATTTCTGGTACATTTTGTACATCATCAATCAGTACTTTTACTTTGAATATCGATAATTCTCTAAATAACGATAGGTTTTCCTATTCACTACTCGTCATCGATCAGTTACATCATCACTAATACTAATTAAATTTAACTAAAACAAAAACTAGAAAGCGTTTATTGCCTGAAACGTGCATGGAAAAATATTTATTAGGTAAGACTTCTTGTTTCGAGTTGAAGCCTTCTCAATCCTTATTAAAAAAGGATATCATTAATGAGTAATTCGTAAAAAAATCTACATGCATAAAAAATATTGTTTTATTGGGAAATAATATGTAGATTGTCGTATTTATTAATAAACAGTTACATAGTTTACACACTAGGGTTGCCAACCCTCCCGATTTAGGCGGGAATCACGCTTTTTATGTGGATCTCCCGTTTCCCGCTAAATGGTTGAAAACTCCCGCTGAATGGTTCAAAACTCCGTTCATGTTTTCAACGAAATAAATCTTGATGAAAACGTACACCTGGGTGTTATGGTGTTTATTATGTATGTAGTAAAAAGTTAAATCTTTGCACTATTTTAGAGAGTTAAGTTTTAAACAATACAGATTTTTTTCTGTTCGGTATGCTAAAAGCTACTAAATTAAGACTAACCTAGTAGATTTTTAAATTTAACATTTTTTTACATCTCTGAATCTTAGTTTTCTTACACTTAAAAAGTACTTACACTAATTGAAATGCGAAGATAACTTTGATGGAATTTTCAGAAAATATAAACTGTAAAATTGGATATATTTTAATTATATTATATTTTCTGAAAATTCCCTCAAAACTGTCTTAGCATTTTAATTAGAGTAAGTACTTTTTAATTGAAAAAAAGTCCTAAATTTTCTGATACTCATGTTATTATAGAGCTCTGAAGAAGATATGAATTATTTCGAAAGCTTGGCTATTAGAAAATAAATGTACTATAGACTTTTTGGCCGACTCCCAGTTATTTCTTTATACGGTTGGTAGTATACGGCCGTTACCTATAAGCATATGTAAATATATATATATATATATATATATATATATATATATATATATATATATATATGTTATATATATATATATATATATATATATATATATATATATATATATATATATATATATATATATATATATATATATATATATATATATATATATATATATATATATATATATATATATATATATATATATATATATATATATATATATATATATATATATATATATATATATATATATATATATATATATATATATATATATATATATATATATATATATATATATAATATATATATATATATATATATATATATATATATATATATATATATATATATATATATATATATATATATATATATATATATATATATATATATATATATATATATATATATATATATATATATATATATATATATATATATATATATATATATATATATATATATATATATATATATATATATATATATATATATATATATATATATATATATATATATATATATATATATATATATATATATATATATATATATATATATGGATATCCACACAGTTTTTAACAAACAAATGCAACGCCATTGATTTTTTTCCAATTTTATTTTATATTATAATATACCCAAGTTATCAGGTGCGAGTAATTTCCACTTTTATTAAATTTGCACAAAAGGGATGCATTTTAACATTTTCTCGAAAAATTATCAAATCATATGTATGTACTTGCTCCAATTTCTGAAGCTATCAAATTGAAAAAAAAATCAGTGGCGTACAATTAATTTTTTAAAAACCGTAAGAATATATCTACGACTATACTTAAGTTGTAGTATTAAAAATATTTACATGCTAAATCTTAGTTATTTAGTTATTTTTTCCGAATTTAATCGTTTTTTTAACACTCATACATTCTGATGCTGCTGGAAGGTTTAAAGCGTAAATAATGTAACAAGAACTCACAAGTAAAACAAAAATAAGCTTGTTTACTTTTTATTTTCCAATTTAAATATTTAACATCTATTAAATTAACAAGACTGATAAATTCTATATAAAACAAAAAACACACAACTATAAAAATACCACAAAAATACGTTATAATAAAATAATAAGTTAAAATTGGTTATATTATTTGGAGAAATAATACATTTATATTACTATATAGCATAAACTAAGTAAAATACTCGCATTAATAATATCAGTCAATTCATTTTTGTTAACCATCTGATTCAGTAAAATATAAATCGTATGGGCCTTTCTTGCTTAGCCTGATATAATTAACATGTATACTATTTTCCATTATGTGCAGGAGACTTGTAAGGTTGAAATACTTATTTATTTACAAAGTGGACGTCGTTTTAAAATATATTAAACGGTGGCTCAGGTTACCCTAACTAAAATATTGTTAATACAGAAGCAGATAAGAGAAAAATCAAATAGTGAGATATGAAAATCTTAAAACGTAAACCAATATCCAATACACTCATTATATGATTATAAACATGTAATATTGTGGGATTACAAATTCGCTTATTTCTATCCGTACACTGGTTTCGTATTAGGGAATAAGGCCGACAAGGGGAGGTTAATTTCCAATAAAAAATTCGATACTGTTAAACGGCGTTGCAGACGTTTACCAATAACATGTATCAAATCGGAGACATAAAAGAAGAAGTGCCTACAGACGAAAATACGAGAGACAACAACGGAACACAATCCAACCAGCAAATTTGAATGAGAGAGAACGCCGATGATCAAAGGGCGAATCAAAAACGGAGACCAATAAACCCTTACCATTTGACCATCCGAAAATAGTACAAGTAAATTGAAGACCAGGTTTTTTCTTTATGATTATATATTTGTGTTCACTGTCCTGAATTAACTAGTCCAAAAATGGTTAGGGGTTCTCAATCTAACTATGGAGAGGTAATGCCTAGCTCCACAATTAAAGCACATTGGGGTTTGGAGTTTAACAATCATTTTGTTAATTATTTTAAAATATGTAAGTGAACCACGTTTAACTTAGTGTATATGTTAGAAAGCAAAAGTTAATTTTAAAATTATCGGTTGCCTTGTATATTTGTTTCATTTTTATTTGTTGATTAAAGAAGTTATTTTTTAAATAAATAAAACAAATAGTAACCTATTCATGAATAAGATCTAGAGATGTGTATGAAATAAACATGAGCTTCTACATATATGTCTTTTATAACCCAGCTTCTATAAATCTGACCAAGCCTAAGAAACTATGTTCCAGTAGGTACCCAGCACGAATTACAAATTGAATTCAAATCCTTTCTGAATAAATTAGTTCAATCATTAATTATATTCGAAGCAAGAAAATCAGATAAGTGAATAAATAAAAACAATATATAATTACTAAGATTGATCCACCTAAGGATTTTTTAAAATTTACTATTATAATTAAAATAAAAATATTGCCTTTTCGAATTTTGGATAATAACAAAATTAATTTCATATACCTATTTGTTTTCTTATGGTATCATTTTGCAATTTTATAAGTCATTAAACTCTTGTCCGATTTTTATGAAAACTTCTATTTACGCCAAACGAAAAAACTAAGAAAGGGATATGCAACCCTGCAGCCTATTTGAACAGTTTACATTTTATAAAGATTGACGATTTTAAAACTTCAAATCCTAATTAAACTAAAAACTTTGCTTATTACCAATACTAATTGTCAACCTAACTTATTCTCCGAAAAATATTTCAACAATTGGGTAAGTCTGTCAAAAAAGTATGTTTTTGGGGTTCAATTTTCTTTCCAAAGATAATTTGTCTGTTTTGAAAATCCACGAAATAGCTTTCGAGAGTAGAAATCTCAAGGTTACTATCACTATTATTTTGATAATTATAAAGAATCGAAAAAAATATTCAATTTAATTTTTGAAGTCTTTTAGAACATATCTTATAAGCTCTTGTGAAAAAAGTTACTTTACCTCCTGTTCATTATGACTGCTTATTTTTGATCAATTTACACCCTTACTTAGTGCTAATTGACTGCAACTGCCCTTGTAACCCTAAATAAAGCATTCAAGCAGTAAATTCCCATTACGTTATCCAAGGCACGGATAAATATTAAGCATATTTTACCAAAGGTCGTAGTTAAACAATGACAAAAACCAGACCCAACCATTAACTTATTGAGCTTTTAGGGACTAGAATACATTAAGTTAAAAGTCTGTACCACGCCAGTAAATATAAACAAAAAGTTACAGGCAGGAAATTACAGCCAAAACAATCATCAGCTTCATACAACCTAAACTATGCGTGAACTGAGTTTTATAAACTTAGAAACAGATCAAATATTATGGTGAACGCATTTACTTTTAAACATAAATTTACTTTTAAACATAGAGTACAGCTTTGTTAAATTGCTTATATTAAAAAATAGTTTTTGTACAAATTGTATATGTTTGACATCCACACCAAAATCATCTAAAACATCTTTAAATATAGTTCGTAAACAAAAAGCTAAAAACATATATATATATATATATATATATATATATATATATATATATATATATATATATTGCTGGATTATATTATGTAATAGTGAGATCCGGGTAAAACATAGACATGTATATGTATCTTACTTACTGATGAGATCTTTGAACAGGAATAAATATTGGTTTCTTAGAAGAATGCATATTAATAACAATATCCTTACAAGAAGAATCAGCACAATGTGGACAATGTTCTTTCTGTCCAAGGGAAAGTCTGCAGGCTTTGTGAAAATAATGCTTTAACTGACATTCAGCGAAATATCCCTAAAACAGGTAAGAAGATAAATATATTCCTTCTCATATTTACATATGGTTAGATACAATCTTTATCAGAACTACTACTAATCACTTTCCAAGAATATAAATTACTATTTTATTGAAATATGTAGTTAATCGAAGTTATGTAAATTTGGATCAATACCAAGAAAGATAGAGACACGGAAAGAAATATTATAATTATTAAAATTTTAGGGATCAAAAATGAAATCTAGAGCATAAATAAATGATATGTTCAACTGGAGATAGTTTTAATAGAACCAAGGATATTCCATATAATATATATATATATATATATATATATATATATATATATATATATATATATAACCAGGCGCAGGGATATTCTTAAAGCAGACCGCAACGTTGCCAGTTTTTTGCCAGTTGCGATATTTTTTCGCCCAGCCACTTTAAAACAACTTATACTTGGGTTATTTCATGACAGAATAATAATGATGTATAGTCCCCATATGAGGTGTATTCTTAGTCTTGCTCTCTTTCTACTTATTTAATTATTCTTGTTCATTTTTTTATTATTACAGCTGTACACGAATGTTCAAAAATAGAATGATATGATATGAAATAATAATAGACGTCAAATTACATTACTAAATTCACTTATATTTTTTCCTCAGACAAATCAATATCAATATCGAATCAAATATTTTAATTTAATTTATATGTCCAAGGAAAAGCACATTTACTTAAATGTAATTTTTTTCATGGGGTTGCGAAAAATAAATAATATATCTTTTGAAAATTCGGCTATTAACTAATAAATATGTCCCTACACGCACGACCAAAAGTTAGTTGGAATTTGCGCATTGATTTCCAATGTTTACCCTCTTAGAAAAAATACGAAATTCTGCAAAATCGTTTTTATTTTTTTCTGAGTTTATTTGAAGAAAAATTTTAAAATAAATAATACTTTGTCATTGCTACTTGGTTTTTTTTGTACCAGAATGTGAAAAAAAAAAGAAACATTTCATTAAAAAACGTAAAAGTTTGTGAAATATTTTTTCCACATTCTTGCATTCTTCATCAAGTCATTAACATTTAAACAAAATTAAGGACCATTTTGACGTGGGTTTTCAGTTTAACAGAAAATATAGATGGTCGACCTGGTACCTGCTTACTAGGAGAGATTTCGGAACTAAACATTTTTAATGCAAATTTTCTCGGTTATAAAAATTGTTTTTTTTTAATGTCATATTCTGGTTTCCATTGGTGAAATAAAGAAGGTATTTACCAGACTTGTACATTTACATAGACAAGTGTTTCTGACTTAAGGTCTTCATCAGTACAGGCAACTTGTTGAAAGACGAGTACAACTAGCGCCAAAATGAATACACAAAACAATACCAGAGTCGCTCGCCAACAGGAGCAAAACCAACATTTGTCATTACCAAGAGAACATCCGAAATCTTCGCCGGACTTGATACTTTACCACGAAGCAGCATATAGCCACCTGTGGCGAAACTCATAACCCAAGAGGAGCAAATCAAAAGTAGAAAAAATGTTCTCTTGGTAATCACAAATGTCGGTTTTGCTCCTGTTGGCGACTCTGGCATTGTTTTGTGTATTCATTTTGGCCCTAGTTGTACTCGTCTTTCAACTAGTTGACTGTACTGATGAAGACCTTAAGTCAGAAACACGTGTCTATGGTTAGCCAAATTCCATTGCTTTAGCGGTATATATATATATATATATATATATATATATATATATATATATATATAATTATTCAATTTGTTTCTTAAACCCGGTATATATTAATTGGACTTCTTTCTTGGGTATAGGTTTATTTGCAAAATCAAACAATGGGATTAACTTGACGATTCGCCTATCATAGTAGGCTTTCTCAAAAATTGCTCATTATTATTGTTTTTTTTGGTATGTATGGCTTTCCTTACCTATCTACAATTAATTTAAAAAACATTTAGTGGTCTAATTATAAAATGACATTTACAATTTTTCTAAAACTGATTTAAAATTTTATACTATTGACAATAATTATTACAAAATTAATAAAATAAGGTTACATACCTCGAAAAATACATGTTGATTATTTATTTATATTTGAATGATAGGTAGCAAGTTAGTGGTTTGCCAGGCAACTCATGGCACAGTTTTAGGTAAAAAAGTGTTCCTATCGTAGTACGTTTTTTTTGAGGAATTTAAAGATAATTTTTTGCTATTTTTTAATTTAAACCTTAGAGTAGAATCAGACATTCACAATGATATACTACATTTTAAAAATAATGGCTTAGACGAAGTTAAAACTATACTAAAATATCAAATTGTGGTATATTTGCCTTAAATTTTTTATGTCTTGTTTGTCATTTACTGCATTTTTATCCTTTTTTATGTGAATCATTTCTTTGATAATTAATTTCTGATACAGGTTGTCTTCATCAATGATTTTGGTTTCAGAAAAATTAAATTCGTGTTTTGTGCTTTTTTCATGTTTGTGTAATGCAGTGGATGCATTCTTTGTATACTTAAGAGATATGTGGATAGTAGTTATAATAGGGGAGCGCCTCCTCCTCCTCCTCTTCCTCTCTCTCATGTCCCTCATTCTTAACTTCCTCCCCTTTTATTCTCATTCGCATCATATTTTTAATTTTTTTTCTTTGTTCTCCCACATTTGATTTTGCATTCTTAAGTCTTATAAATAGGTGCATCAAGATCATTTTAGTATGTTAAGGTACGAGTGACTGTTAAAAGAAAAGAATCTGTTGAATAAATCTATTAATAATAATATTAAAATAAAATGAGTGAATCAGTTGGAGAAAGAAATCGATCCATTCCGCTTCAGACAATTAGCCTCGAAGAAATTATACCAGGAGTTCAAGAAGAAAATATACCATTAGTTCGAGAAGAAAATAATGGGATTGTTTTAAAAAATTTGAACAAAACTGAGAGTGAAGAGAAAAAAGTGTTTTGTGCTATTTGTTTTGAAATAATCGAATATTATGATTCATGTAGACCAAATACATGTTCCCACATTTTTTGTTTAAAATGTATTTTAAGATGGAATGATGAAAATTGTTGTTCTATAATGGTAAACAATTGTCCTGTATGTCGCACTAGATATTACTATTTGGTACAAATCTTCAAAGATGTAATTAGACATCATTTTGTTGTAATTTTAAAAAGAGGATAATATTTTTTTTATAATTTGTGTTTGTGAAAACTCTGGTAACAAATAATTTTGTAAAAAAAGTAAATGTAAATATATATATAACAATTGACACACATTTTTTCCTTTTCCTATATTGAAACGACAACAATGATCTAACAAGTTTTTTAATACATACTAATTTTCACATTACATAAAAAAACAATTGTTATGGGTTTACACAAAAAGTGCCACGCCCTAAAATGGCACCACTTTTGCAAATCGAAGCTTAAATTTTCTTATGGGAATTTACATGTAAAAATGACGGTTTTGATTGTCGGACCGGCATAGCCTAATCTACTACTTTTTAATTATACTAATAATATTAATATAATTTGCATCAAGTAAGAGAAAACTCAATTGAATACAGAAACAAACGTTAACAAAATGTTATGCTAATATATGAGTGCTTCTAGTGGCAGTTGACATAATCGACACTTTTTTTTTTTACATAAGATTAGCTATTTCATTTACAAATACAGTGTCAGATGTTAGAATAAAAAGAAGTATTTTGCATATAGCACTGAAAATATATAACCGCTTATAGTAACAGTTGACATTTTTTAAAATTAATATTGTTGACGTATTCTACTTATTATCTTTACAATTTATGTTTAAAATTAATATTTTTGACATTATCTACCCATTACGTTTATAACCTATATTTAAAATTAATATTGTTGAAATAATCTGCACATCACCTTTACAAACTATGTTTATTATTAATATTTAACAACATAATCTTCTATCTCTTTTTTTTCATTTTTATTGCAGTAAAAGCAAGCATGTTCAGGAATTAGTAGAAAAAGATGTATCCTACAAATAGCACAATGTAAATCAGAAGCACTAACAACATAAGCTCTTTTGTAGTGGCAGCTCACATGATCGGATTCCCCTCTCCGTAAATATCTCATGTGAATTGCACTACAAGGAAGGCAAATAGCAAATGTTCCTAGTCTTCGACTTTCAATTTTAGAGTAGCTTTGTATAACACATACATCTTTTTCTTCAAAATTATTAAATAATTCACTAGCCCTAAACTTGCTTACTTTTACGTCAGCCTCGGTTCCTAAATTTAGCAGTTGTCCATCCATGTCCACTCCTTCGTCAATTTCCTGATCATCTTCCTCCATCTCTTCTTCTTCCTCCTCAATATAATTAATGTCGATGTTAAACAAGAATGATCTTCTAACAAGCCTAGATGATTTGTCCAAAAATGAATGTTTATAAGTGATGGAATCGCCTTCCAAGTTAATAAAAATTTCTTCTCTTTCTTCAATTTGAGCGGCGTTCTCCACATTATTTTCTTCAATTTGGTCAGCGTTTCCAATCATATTTTCTGCCATCGTTAGGAGCTTTAGATTTAGATAGATATATTTGATAAAAAACAATTTTGGTTATAGGTTATAAATAATATCGACAACTGATATTACAGCGAATGATACTGTATGATCGTCGAGTGGATGTTCTTAAGTATATATCCCATCGACCACCACTTTTACTACCTGCAATACTTAAGTTTTTTTTTTTTTTTTTTCGCTGGCCCTTTCCCTGTCTGTTTCTGGGGGGTCGGGGGGCAAGGGGGCTTCGCCCCCCTCCCCGCTCCGCCAACCCCCCATAAGGGGGGAGACCCCCGAAATTGGGGAGCCGGGATTTGAGTCTCGGAAATTCAGGGGTCCGGGGGGGGGGGGGAGGGGGGAAGGGGGTAAGGTTGTTGATCGGCTTGGGAAAGTGGTTTTTAGAGATTGTCGTTCAACTTTAAGTAGGACACATGTGATTAACTTTTGCATATAAAATCGCCTCAGCGAAGAGACGAATGCAATTGATTTCTGCATTCACACTGTGCAGAGCTCGCGAGTTTTCTGGTGTTTACATTGTGTCTATTTGGTAATTTTTTAATTTTTATTTTTATTTCTAACATTTTTATTTGGCAAGATTTAATTCTTATATATATTGGTGACATTTTTATGTACATTTGTGGCATTTTTATTTGTTATTACGATTTTTTTCATAATGGACAATTTTTTGGCATCGAGTAGCAAAATAATTGACAATGACTTTGACTTATACACATGTACTCAAATGCAAAATTTTGCAAACCAACAAAACAATGAAACAGACGTATTTACAACTAGTCAACAACAAACTATTCAGGACTTGAATGAAATTATTTACAATAGCCAAGTTCAGAATAATGCCAACAAACACAACAACGAAAAATATTTATTTACAGCTACTCAACAACAAACTCTTGACGATCTTAATGACATTATTGACAACAAAACGGACTTAATTACAACAAAAACTAAACAAACTCTTGAAGAACTGAATGACATTGACGAAACTCAAAATTCTAGCTATGAGGATATTGTTTGTTTTCAAAAATCTAATCCAAATTATTTAACATTAATAACAATTAATTCTCCGAGACCAATTTGCTCTCCCTTTTTGTTTAGTGAAAATTCTGTTTCGGAAGAAGAACAAATTGATCAAAATTTAAGTTTGGCTATTTGTCCTATTAATTCACCATATGATATTGTAAATTCTGATTCGCAAGAAAAACAAATTGATCAAAATTTAAGTTCGGCTATATCTTCTATTAATTCACCATATGCTATTGTAAATTCTGATTCGCAAGAAAAACAAATTGAAGCAAATTTAACTTCGGATATTTCTCCTAATAATTCACCAGTTGAACACAATTTCGAAACCATCATTTATCATTAAAAAAAAATTTAAAATTAATAAAAAAAATAAAAAACAAATAGCAAACCTTAAGTGTCTGGGTTTCGCTATTCAAAATTTAACTAATTTGATCACAATTAAAAAGGGAGACGAAAGTACGGTGAATTATGTTAAACAGGCCTTTGACAAATTAGTTGACTCATTTGAAGAAATGGATTCATAAAGTCAATTAATTTCTATTGCTTTTTTCAAAATTTGACTATAACTAAATAAAAATGCACAATATTAATTTTATTATTATTCAAAGAACTTCAAAAATGCAATTGCTTTTTTCAAAATTTGACTATAACTAAATAGAATTGCACAATATTAATTTTATTATTATTATTATCCAGAAAACTTCAGAAATGCATAAGTGTGTAACATGTAATAAAGTCTTCACTAGAAAGGATAATTTATTGCGACATATTAAAAAACATGTTAACGGAAATTCCACAAAACTCAACAGTTGGTTGAAAAAACCAAAGCTTGTTAAAGGTAATAACATTTTATTTTTCATGTTATATTTTGTAAAATATTTTTTTCTTAATTTATAGATTCTACAAATATTGTAAAATATTGTAAAGAATGCAAGAAAAATATAAACCAAAGTCTATGGGGTGGACATCTTCGATCTAGTGTGCACAAGAACAATTCCAAAATAGGCTTGGAGGAAGGTGTTGAAATTATCAAGTCAGCATTCAGGGAACGAATAATATCTTATAGGATTTCCTCACACCAAAACTTCATAAATGTGAAAAAATATTTTCAACATTTAGAATACAAAATTGCACATCTAATAGATCAAGAACTACAGAAACATAAATGTATCAAGCTAAATATGGAACTGTTCGGTTTCTATTTTAACCCCAGCAGCGACAGCTATGATGTCAAATCTTTTAATGCGCCGTTCCAAGTCATTTGCCAGGGATATCAGAAAAAAGAACTGTTAGAGCAAATCTGCACCATTATTGACCAGAAAGCTGACGAATTTGCAGAAAGAGATTCAGGTAAAGAATTTATTTTCGATTTTACAACAGCAACGAAAAAAGTAATTTTTTTAATTTTTACGTTGCAGGATGGTCTTTGATGAATTTACTTCATTTGGAAATTAATGTTAACAAGCACAATCCGCTGAGAGCCTCATCTTTTATCGAACTTCCTCAAGAGATCAAGAGACGTCAAGCTGTGATCAACATTAGGAATGATGACAACTTTTGCTTGGGCAGTTGTGTCTGCTCTTCACCAACCAAGCGGATTAGATTTTGAAACTTCATTCTACCCACACTACTCTTCTGTTTTGGATATGTCAGGTATAGAATTTCCAATGTTGCTAAAGAACATTAAGATTTTAGAAGAAAAAAATAACATTTCTATTAATGTATATGGATTAGAAATTATAAATCCTAAAAAGGGGTATGAAGTAATTGGTCCACTTTATTATTCATCGAATAAAAAAAATCAACATGTCAATTTATTGTTAATAAGTGATGATGATGAAAAAACTTTTCATTATTGCTATATTAAAGATTTATCAAAACTAGTTTATTCACAAATTTCTAAACATCACGGAAAAAAATATATTTGCGATGGTTGTTTGCAATATTTCCCTACAGAAGAAAATTTATTACAACACAATAGCTATGATTGTGATCATTTACGAATTAACCTACCTTCTAAGGAATTAATAAAAGATAAGTTTTGGAAACTATTCATATGATAATATTTTGAAATTTGTAAATTATCATAAACAAATGAAAGTTCCTTTCGTGGTGTATGCAGATTTTGAATGCATTTTAAAGCCTTTAAATAATGACAATGTTGATAAAAATCCTAATACTTCATACACCTTAAAACAATATGAACATATTCCACATTCATTTGCCTATTACATTAAATGTTCCTTCGACGATAATTATTCTAAATTTGAAAAATATAGAGGTCAAAATTGTGATACATTATTTATAAATTCTTTAGAAAGAGATGTGTATAACATATACAATAAATATTTAAAGGCTCCTAAAAAAATGATCCCTTTGAACGAACTGGACAAAATTTATCATAACTATGAAAAAGTTTGTCATATTTGTAATAAACCTCTTTTAAATGACAGGGTTGCAGATCATTGTCATATAACCGGTCTTTATAGAGGTCCAGCTCATTCACTCTGCAACATAAATTACAGAATACCTAACTTTATTCCAGTTATATTGCATAATTTGCGTAATTATGATTCTCATCTATTTCTTAAAAAATTATGCTTAAACAAAGAACAACTAACAGTTATCGCACAAAACAAGGAAAAATATATTTCATTTGAAAAGCTTATTCATGTGGATAACTATTTTGATAAAAAGACACAAAAGGCTAAGAAAAAATATATATCATTAAGGTTTATTGATTCTTTTCAATTTCTATCCCATTCTTTATCAAAACTCTCTGAAAGCTTAAAAGATGAACAATGTAAGGAAATAAAAAAAATTTTCAATGATGAAAAAAGATTTGGTGTATTTCCTTACAGTTATATTGATGATTATTTAAAATTAGAAGAAACAACTTTACCTCAGAAAGACCAATTTTATAATACTTTAACGGATGAGCACATCAGTGATGCAGAATACCAAAGAGCTGTAAAGGTTTGGCAATTGTTTAAATGTGAATCTCTTGGTCAATACTCCGACGTTTACTTACTCTTTGATACTTTACTTTTGGCAGATATTTTTGAAAATTTTAGAAGCACTTGTTTATCCACATATAAGCTCGATCCAGCTCATTTTTACACTTTTCCAGGTTTATCCTGGGAGGCGTGGTTGCGTTATACTGGAATAGAGTTAGAATTGTTAACTGATCCAGATATGATACACTTTTTCAAAAAAAGCGTTCGCGGTGGTGTGAGCTCTTGCATTTGTAGAAAATCTGAAGCTAATAACCCATTTCTTTTAAATTTTGATCCTTTAAAGCCAACTAAATACATAATTTATTATGATGCAACAAATTTGTATGGTTATGCAATGTCACAGCACATTCCAACGGGAGATTTTGTTTGGTTAACAGATAAAGAAATCAATGATTTAAATATGATGAATATTTCTAAAAAATCTAATAAGGGATATGTTTTAGAAGTTGATTTAGAATATCCTACAAGTCTACATTCCTATCTTCCAACTTTAAACCGCCAAATTCTAAATGCATAAAATTAATACCCAATTTAAATGATAAATCAAAATATGTTATTCACTATCAATTATTAAAACAATGTTTGGAACATGGACTCAAGTTAACTAAAGTTCATAGAGTTTTACAGTTTTCTCAATCTGATTGGTTGAAAAAATATATAGACTTGAATTCAAGATTAAGAAATGATTCAAAGAATGAATTTGATCGTAATACTTACAAGTTGGCAAATAATAGTATTTATGGCAAGACTATGGAAAATGTTGATAGGAGAATTGACGTAAGACTTGTTACAGAGTGGAAAAAAATAGAAGAAAAGATGGTGCTGAGAATTTAATTGCAAAACCATATTTCAAGGACTTAACAATATTTTCTGAAAACTTGGTAGCTATTCAAATGCAAAAGATTCAAGTTACTTACAATAAACCAATATATGTAGGCTTCTCAATATTAGATATATCTAAAACTGTCATGTATGATTTCTTTTATAATTTTTTAAAACCTCTTTATCAGGAAAATATTTCACTTTTTTACACCGATACCGATTCGTTCATTTTAGAAGTCACAACTCCAAATATTTATTCTGACATGATAAAAAATATTCACAAATTTGACACATCTAATTATGAATTTAATAATATTCATGAAATGCCTATTACAAAGTCAGTTATAGGAAAATTCAAAGATGACTATGCTGGTGAACCCATTACTGCTTTCTTTGGTACTGGAGCAAAAGCATATTGTATTAAAACGGAAAACAGTTTAACAAAAAAAGCAAAAGGTGTTAAAAAAAGTGCAATTAAAAAGCAGTTGGATTTTATTCATTATAAAGATGTTGTTGAAAATCATTCTAAAACCTTTTGTTCAATGTATGTTTTTCGATCTAGACAACATACAATTTTTACAGAGTTAATTAATAAATTGGCTTTGAGTTCCGAAGATGATAAGCGGTATAAAATTCCCTATAGTTTTAATACATTAGCTTGGGGACACCAAGATATTGCTTTGTATCAATGGAATGCAGAACATGAAGATTTAGATATATTTATGTAAATATTATAAGGTATTTAAATTTGTTGTTTTTGAAACCAAAGTTAGTCTTCATAAGTCTTTCACAAAATGTGCTTAGAAACTTTTGACAAAGAAATTGATAACAGTTATTTTAAAACATATGAAAAACGACTTTCCACTTTTAAAAAATGGAAAGGAAAATTGAGACCAGAAGTGTTAGCTGGAGCTGGCTTTTACTATACTTCAATCAATGATATTTGTAAATGTTTTTATTGTGGTATTGAAATTTTTGATTGGTTAAGTTATGATGATCCTATTGTGGAGCATAAGAAATTTGCTAGGAATTGTGATTTAAATAACGTTTATGGAAAAATAGGAATCGAATAATTGTAACCATTCAAAATAAGTCTTCAAGCTACACATTTTATATAGTATTATTAATATCCTTATTTATGAACTTTTACATATATTTAAATTAAGTATTTTATTGTTATTTTTTTACAACTGCTTTTGCTTTCGTGGTGAAAGTATCTGCTTAATGTTAATAAATTTGGAATATAATTATTAATTTGTTTTAATGACTATCAGTAGATCTCAATTTATTCTTCTTTATTTTATTTTCCAAAATGTTTTTTATGTTCATCATCCCCCTGGCGTAACACAGTGTGAAATATGTTTTTCTAATAAAACAGACGTCACTCTAAGTAAATATTGTAAATTTATGAAAATTGGATTAATTAACAATAGTACAATTAGTTGGATGGAACGAATAAATGGAAATGAAAATGCAAGTAAATTTTTTAAAATTTTGTATCATTATCCAAATCGATCTATTTTTGATACAAATTGGATAGAAAGGTTAGAGTTTAAAAATAATCAGTTACAAATTTTAACCCCCAACTGTACCAATTATTATGACGGATTCAAAAATTATTACTTTTCCATCATTAGTGTTACATTAAACTTTGCATTATTTTTATACATTACCATTTTAATTATTTATCTTTATTACAAATTTCAAACTGGAAATCTATTTTTTCATTAATCCATTTTAAACGAAACTTTAAAGAAAGTGGGGATGAGAATATTTAAGTACAAGAATAACACAATATGTTTCAGTCTCGTTTAGTCATTATGAACAACGCCGTGGTTCATAAACCTTTGGAAACGCTTCTTAATTCAAAAATTTATTTTTTAAATAATTCTTTGTCAAAATTTGTTCTTGTTGGCATTAGTTTAAATGATTTTTCTCCAAAAATTATAATTGGTGGAAAAACTGGATTTTCAATCGCACTAACCGAAGAAAATTGGAAAGACATTTGTGTTCATCAAGGAATTATTGTAAACAATTTCTATTTTCCTCAAATTGATCAAACCAGTGTGAATATAAACAACATTCATCTGCAGGTTCAGAAAATAAATGATAGCCCTGTTCTACAAATTACAAAAGGCCCACACTTCATATACTTAGGACAAGAGTCTTTGGACAATTTGTGGCGATTAAAGGAAATTATTGATTATAGATTATCTATACTTAAAAGGCAAGAATTCAATACATATTTCAAAATATTTCAAAATAATATTTCAGCTGATTGTGGCGACTTGTGTACGCATGTTTATAATATAATAAGTCCAACAGAAAATCCTAACAGTGAAAATGTTTCAACTATGATGGAATTACTTGCTTTATATCCTGAACAAATGGAAAACAAATTGAAGCAAAATGGAACAAAACGAAAATATTACGAAGAAAACAATGAAAATGGACCAAAAAGAAAATATTACGAAGAAAACAATATCTTTTCTGGAAGAGAACAATAAGGTGCATGTGTTAGTGAAGTGGAGCTTTGCTTACAGACAAGCCCGTAGGAGTAACTTTCAGATGTGGTACTTAGATAGACTCCGTTTTGAAAAAAGAATAAATGATTGTAAACTTATTCTAGATTCGATATTATCTGAGGAACATAGAAATAAAATATATTTGACACGTTTTAATAAAAATTGTATTTGATGTTTTACTTAATAAAATTTTAGTTTCCTAAATGTGAATTTTATTTGAAATTAATTAGCACATTAAGACTTTGTAATTTGTATCAGCTAAAGCATAAAGTGAGGAACAGAAATAAAACAAATTTAACTAAAATTTAATTTCAATTTAATTAAACAATATTTTTTTTATCAATCCATGTATTATATTTTTTATCAAGTCCTAACCATTTCACATAAACTTTGTTTCCTTTCCTTCTCAAAATCTTCTCAATAAGATACACATCGGTATGCTTTACTTTTAGTAATTCTTGCTCATAAAAACCACCCAGAATGTCCTGATTATCTTCGTCTTGAATTAAATATGTCCAAGGGTTTGTCATCTTAACTTCTTTAATGTGGAATATCTCATTTGACCAATTTGGTGTGTAACCTTTTGAAAATGCCTCTCGATGCTTGCTTATTCGTACGTGATCACCCACTTTAAACTTTGGAGATTTTATATCTAACGTTTTAGCATGAGTAAATGCAGATTTCAAGATTCTATTTTCATTTGTTTTATTTACTTGTTTTGGCTTCATTCCTATTGAAGAATGTTTTGTATTGTTATAATCTTTTACAATATCCGCTAATATATTAAACCATTTGTAATTTCCTTGAATGCTAAATATTTTCCACATATTATTCTTTAAAGTCCTGTTCACTCTTTCTACTATACACGCTTTCAAATTGGAAAACGTGCTATAATGGTTAATTCGAAATTGTTGCATCAAATTTTGAAAATTTACATTGAAAAACTCTCTCCCTCTGTCCGTTTGCAAGTTTTTTGGTGGAGTTTTTGCACTGATTAATATTTTTTTCATTTCCGCTGTTACGTCTTTTCCAGATTTAGATTTTACCGGTTCGGCCCAAACATACTTAGAAAATACATTTATGGTAATCAAGATATATTTAAATCCCTTATTAAATTTGGCATAGGGTAACATTTCAACCAAATAAGCTTGAAAAAGATCATTTAACCCTTTCACTACCACCCTTCTGCGTTTGTAGTTTTTTTCTAGCAGGTTTATGTAATTCATTAATGACTTGTTGTTTAACGGTTGTCATGACAACAAACTTGTTTATTCAATTTTAAGGAAGTTCACTTTCTATGTTTTGTAATAATTCGAAATATAACTTTTATATGTTTTTTCCCATTCATTCAATTTATCAATTTGTATTGTATAACTTTTTTCATTTAAAATTTTACTGATTTTAGTAATCTCCTTTTCTAACGCATTAAAGGATTTTTTTATCTCTCCAGTTAAGAAAGTAGTTGATCTACTATCACTATTTTTGAATTCCTCCTCTGTTTTATTTAATTCTTGTTCTAATTTCTTAATTACACTGGACATTATATTTTCCAAGGAAATATATTGTTGATTTTCTTCCAAAGTGAGTTGGTCAATTGTTCTACTGTTAAGAATGCTATTTTGATTTCTTTTTTTTTCATCATCTAACCTTTTTATAAAAGTTCTTAATTGTTTAATTTTTTCCTTGTGTTTTTCAATTATTACTTCTCTTATATTTGTTTCTATTATTTTATTAATTTTGTTGATATCATCACTTAATTTTTTGTCTTCCTTTTTAACATGTTCATTTAAAAATTGCAAATCTTTACTTATTTGATTTAGCGTTAGCAACTGTTTATTAACGTTTTCAATTGAGGTATAACATCCTTTAATCTAGTTTTCATACTTTAAAAAATTTTCATCAAAAACCTTAAGCTTTTTAGCAAAGATTTCATTATTTGTTTCATTTTCACCTAATCTCCTTTTTAAATTATTAATGTCACTTATTCTCTCTTGATTTTGTTTTGAAATATGGCGTCCAAATTTATCAACTGTCATGTTGAGCTTTCATTAAACAATAAATATGATTATATTTGATAGCTGTTATTTATAGTATTACTTTATCTTCTCTTAATTCTTCAATAATAGAGATAATCTCGTTACTATGAGCATTATTTCCCGCATCACTTGATGAAATTAATAAACGTAGCCTATCAACAATTTCGTTTACATTATTCCAGTATACATAGTCTGTATTTGATCTGTTTGTTTTCAAAATTAATCCCTTTCCCGTAGATTTGGCTCTAGTTGTTCTAAACGGAGGTTTTGGTTTGTTAAATGCTGTAACTAATCTTGGCAAGGTTTTTGTCTTTGTAATCCCTTTTCTTTGTAAATATGGTCCTATTATTGTAACATATTTGTGTGATGTATTTCCTTGAACTTGTTCATTTGAATCAAAATTCCTACGATATACATTTGTTTTAGCTAGAATGTTCATGTAATTATCTAAATCTTCCTTCTTATAACCTTTCGGTTCTTTTTTGAAAAGCAATTCGTATAAACCTGGCGTGCCTGTGTACGTTATTCCTCCCACTTTAATGTCTTTTCCAATAATTTCTACCGGTATCTGTGTTAAACCAAAAGAAAACTTATCCGTTTCGAGGTCATGAACTATTCCATAATAATGGTCAAATTTATGTTGTGTATCTTTCACACCCTCATCAATATATGATCTGGGTAATTCATGAAAATCTGCTAAGTAATCTTTATATGATGGTGTACCAACATAGGTTTGAATTGTTTTTCTAGTTTGTTCCAATATGTCTGACAAGTTTAAATTTGTTGTTGTGTCACTAGAAGGATCTGAAGTTTCTGCTATAACAGTTGATGACAATAGTTGTACTACAGGAGAGGAAGAAGTGATACTACTGTCATTTAAAAATGTTGGTAGTTCTGTAGGGAGTAACGGAGTTTTTCCTGTTTTCTGAATATTTTTCGTCGGAGTTGATGTTTTATAAAGCTTTGTAGGTGTTTTGAAATCTTCATACTTTGAAACTCTTTCTTCTTTTAAATCGAATGGTTCGGATTTACCAATACTTGAAATGAGCTGTTTAAGTGGTTGTGTTATTGGTCTATAAGTTTGTTCTAATTCGGACTGAGCAGTAGAAGTAGCTAATTTCAAGCTTTGATATTTCTGCTTCACGGCTTGTCTCGATCTTATTAATTCTCGAGCTAAACGTTTATCCATGCTGTACAAGTTTTAAATGAAATAAAACTGCAAATTTTTTACTTTTATAAATATATCAAGGAATCGAATTTACTCCTATATCTGCCGTGATTTACTTCACAATCTTTGTCAATTACAAGAAAGCCCTATGGATCCATCCAACAGTTAGCACAAATATTTTTAAACTGATCAAATGTCATATCCAATATACAGTGGTCATTATATATATGTTTTAAACTCAAACAGTCCTGTTTAAATAAAATTAATAAGTTTGCATTTTCTCGAATTAGACGTTTAAGGATTGAGGAATATCCTTGAAAAATAAAAAAACAATCGGTGTTTCTATGCCTTCCATGCGTGAAATAGTCCCTAATAATAGATTGATTATGACAAGGAATATCATCAAAAATGATAACGGAATTTGGCTTTATCTCATAAGGTGAAATAATGTTTTCATCGCTATCATATTCATAGTATCCAATTTCTTTCATAGGCTTTAACAACTTTCTTAAATATTCATATTTTGGTTGATCTAATGACTTTGAATAAACATAGACATTTTCAAACCTAATTCCATTAGGATGCTCGAGCAGTGTAAGCATAACGTTGGTTTTACCGCTACCACTGCAACCAACTATAAGCCCTCTTTTTGAACCACCGCAAAATAAGTCACCATGCTTTCTCAACTGTTTACTTAAAATTTTTTCGTCATGATTATTTACTGGTAATGAGAATTTTTGTTTTTCAATCCTCATTCTTAATCACACTAGTAAATATTTTTAGCTGTAAAAGTATTTATACCAGAAAAATGTCAATGTGCTTTTAGTATAAAAAGAACTTCAATGACTGTGGGTCGTCATAAGTTGAAAAAAACTATTAAAACACGTAATAGAAAAGGCTCTGGTTTAGTAAATAAATTAATTAGTAAACTACCTTTCGAAGTTCATATACCAGGATATAATTATTGTGGTCCCGGCACCAACTTGGAAAAAAGATTAACTAGAGGTGACGTTGGTATAAATCCATTGGATTCCGCTTGCAAAGAACATGATATATCTTACTCTCAGACTGAAGATTTATCAAAAAGACACATATCTGACCAAATATTAGAAAAAAAAGCCTGGGATAGGGTAAAAGCTAAAGATTCTTCTATTGGTGAAAAAATTGCAGCTTTAAGTGTTGCCGGAATAATGAAGGGTAAAAGAAAGTTCGGTTTGGGATTAAAAAATACAAAAGGGGGTAAACTTAAATTGAGAAAAAAACGTATCATTAGAACACCCAAAAAAATTGGAGGATTTCTACCTCTTTTGTTTCCCATTCTTGGCGCCCTGGGTGCACTAGGTGGAGGCGCGGCAGGAATTGCTAAGGCAGTAAATGATGCTAAAGCAGCTAAACAGCAACTAGAAGAAATACATAGACATAATATTGCAATGGAAAATGCTTCTAAAGAAGGCAAAGGGTTATATATTAGACCATATAAAGGAAAGGGACTATTTATTAGACCTTATAAAGGAGGATCCGTCAAAATGAAAGCAATCAGACAAAAAAAAAACTCAAAATAAGTTTTCCAAAAAGAGCACTTACGAACAATGATATTATTAAATATGTAAAGCTGTTAAAAATAACTGGCTTTAGAGGTGTTTTTATGCTCGATGAACTTCCAAAAAAAATTAATCTGAAAGAATGTGGTATTGTAAATTTGGATAAAAAACAAAATAAAGGATCTCATTGGACTGCTTATATTAAAAATAACAAAAATGTAATATATTTTGATAGTTATGGAAATTTAAAACCACCTTTTGAACTTCTCAAATATTTTAATTCGAATGGCAAAGTGGATGTATTTTATACTTATGAAAATAAACAAAAATTTAATTCATATAACTGTGGTCAACTATCCCTAAAATTTTTGCAAAAAAATATATAAACTAATTATTTATTGTAATATCTCATTCATAAATAAACTGAAATGTCTACCACAATTGCCATATCAGGAAACAGTTCTGTTTTGTCTGCTGATTTTAATCCGCCCATATATTTAGAGGATGAAAAACAATATTACCTGGGTTTAGCTGATTTTGAAACGTTTATGACTATCCCCAATATAAAAGAAGGATATAATAAATTTTATATAGTTAATAAAGTAATTGTTATTCCCGACGGAACTTATGACATTACAGATATAGAAACATACATAAGAGAAAGTATAGAAGATTTATTTCCGAAACAACCCGTCACACATGGCCGGTAAAAACAACTAGTAAACTAGAAGCTCCTCGTCATGTTGTGATTGGCTTTCAAGAATACAGAAAAGGGAAAATTGTTAAAGATATGAGTAAATTTGACAATATTACCTTGTCAAATATTAGAGTATATTTAAATTCTGAAAGATATCCTTATCACGATTTGTACTTAAATTTCGAAGAAAACAAATTTTCTGCTTTATACGAAATGTTTGCCAACTTTAGACAGTCTTACTATGGTGTTCCAAATGAACCCATTTTTAATCCTGAACAATTCAAAAACATTAGTCCTATTACACATATTGATTGCTCCCATCAAAAAGAAACAATTCAAACGGGATCCGTAGTAATGAGAATTGAATTTGAGACACACAATGCAATTAAAAAAGATACTTCTGCTTATTGTCTTATTTTACATGACAAATTATTTAGCTACAACCCTCTTACTAAAATTGTGAAACAATTATAAACTTCATCCCCACTATTTTCATATTTCGATTTAATTTAAAGAAATTTTCAAAAGCTTTTAGTTTTAGTCATGACATCAAAACTACAACTACAAATTGAAAAATTTATTTTTAAAATTGATCAACTGAAAGAAGAAATTGCAAATTATTCAAGTAAAAAAAGTCTCATTAAAAAATTTGCTGCTTTGAAAATATGAGATTGGTTATAGATATTCAAGGATTCAAGGATGA
Source organism: Kuschelorhynchus macadamiae (assembly GCA_030620095.1). NCBI lineage: Eukaryota > Metazoa > Arthropoda > Insecta > Coleoptera > Curculionidae > Kuschelorhynchus > Kuschelorhynchus macadamiae. The sequence goes on from JAUTXW010004561.1 coordinate 678,996, forward strand.
AAAAAATAAATTTATACCGAAAGAGCTTGCAGCTTTTGATGGTTATGAAATGACTCATTACATTTTTAAAAAGCCTTTTCCAATGGAGTTTCTTTCACCTGATTGTCACAAGCAGGCGGTATGGTTAACGAAAAATTATCATTGTATACATTGGAATAATGGATTTACTCCATTACATCATTTCCCAAAAATAATTGAAACACTTACGAAGAAAGCAGATTTTGTTTTTGTAAAAGGAAGCGAAAAAAAGGATTTTATACAGAAATATTCTAAAAAGCCTGTGATTGAAATAGATGAACAACCAGCGCTAAAGCTAATGGAACCAAAATGCTTCTATCATTCAAAATCACCTTGTATGTGTGCTTTGACAAATGTGTTATTTTTATATGACAATTGTTTTATGAATGAATAAAAATATAAAAAACTTAATTACCATGATTGAATACAATTAATATGATACCTTAAATCTAATTTTCTAAATTCATTTAAAAGTTCATACTCATTTTTATATTTTAAATAATCAATACAAAATTTAGCGGCTAATTTACATTGTTCCATTCGATCTATATTATTAACATATGCTGACAAATCTTGTGCTTCTGCGTCTTCGTCGCCTACAATTGATAAATATTGGAAGTATGCAGCAGATATAATAAACTCTTCATACATTTCAGTAACCATTTGCTCCATTGTAAATATTATTAAATTTATTCTTCCTTTTCAATTTCTTGAAGAATAGTATCCTCGTCAATAAATTGCTTCAAGTCTTTTAAATAGTAACCAAAGCCAATATCTTTTAGATCTTGAATAAGTTGAAAAAAATTTAATGTTTCAATGTATTTGTTGCAACAGAGGGCAGCCTTTACGAATTCCGCAGATTGATTACAATAAAAGTCTATCCACTCCGGACCACTTGCCATACAATATGAGAAATAGGTTTTTGAAAGATTACTAAATTTCTCCTCTAATAATTTAACTGCAATCAGCAACTCAGCCATTTCATTTATTTAACATAATATTTTAAATATGTAGGGGGACGTCTCTTGCGAATAGGATTAACTTTCCTTGATAATACCTGTTTTTTATCTTCGTATAATTGAAACCTCTTTTGGGTTGCAATAATGGCAGGTATAAATTGGCAATCTTCTCCTATAAATTCTATTAGGTGGCTTAATTCTCCTACAAAGTATGATTTCCCAAATGTATTGAAAAACGTAGTAAGGCTTATAATTCCTTCTAAATAATCATCACAACAGTCAATTGCTTCCAAATAATCTCGTTTCAGTGGATAAAACAGCTTGGTGTATTCATCTTTCGAAATCACTTAAAAGAAATTGAGATATTTAACTTTTAACTGTCTGATAGTTGTAGTTAATTTTTCGCGATTACACATAATTCACTTATTACTTGACACATTTTTTCTTTTTGTTTTATACAAAATTGGTGTAAAAATTCAAAAATAACTTTTTACGCAACTCGAGCACAGTTTAGTAAATGTGCCTCGGCATACTAAAATTATCATGATGCACCTATTTATAAGACTTAAGAATGCAAAATCAAATGTGGGAGAACAAAGAGAAAAAATTAAAAATATGATGCGAATGAGAATAAAAGGGGAGGAAGTTAAGAATGAGGGACATGAGAGAGAGGAAGAGGAGGAGGAGGAGGCGCTCCCCTATTATAACTGTTGTTTTATTGTTTAGCATCAGTTCCAGAAAATAAAATAGAAGAACTACTTTTCGCATTCAATAATTTCCATCCGAAAATTCAGTTCACTCTTGAAGTTGAATCAGAAAACAAAATAAATTTTCTCGACCTCACTATAATAAGACAAAAAAAAAACTTAAAACTAAATGGTTTACAAAAGAAACTTGGTCTGGACGATATCTTAATTTCAATTCCCACCATCCATACAAACAAAAAAGAAGTGTTGTGATTGGTCTAGTTGACCGTGCCATATCTTTATCGTCACCAGAATACCGTCCTGAAGCCCTTAATAAAGTGAAAGAGACCTTGAATGCAAATCATTTCCCAGAAAAACTGATAAAAAAATTATCAAACAAAGGACGCACATATATTATAACAATCATAACGAAAATGTAAGACAAGATAATACGCAAAAAAATATATTGCAATGCCATACACATCTCAATTATCTGAAAAATGAAAACATATCTTAGGAAAATATAACATAATTGTGTGTCATAAAGCCCAGAACCTGATAGGCTCCCTATTTACAAAATTAAAAACTAAAATTCCCAAAAATAAAAAATCCAATCTCGTATATGAAATTCCTTGTTTAAACTGCCCTATGAAATATATTGGTATGACAACCCAACTTTTAGAAAATAGAATAAAAGGGCATAAGTATACAGAGAATGCACTGCATTACACAAACATGAAAAAAGCACAAAACACGAATTTAATTTTTCTGAAACCAAAATCATTGATGAAGACAACCTGTATCAGAAATTAATTATCAAAGAAATGATTCACATAAAGAATGAAAAAAAGGCAGTAAATGACAAACTAGACATAACAAATTTAAGTCAAATATACCACAATTTGATATTTTAGTATAGTTTTAACATCGTCTAAGCCATTATTTTTAAAATGTAGTATATCATTGTGAATGTCTGATTCTACTCTAAGGTTTAAATTAAAAAATAGCAAAAAATTATCTTTAAATTCCTCAAAAAAAAAACGTACTACGATAGAAACACTTTTTTACCTAAAACTGTGCCATGAGTTGCCTGGCAAACCACTAACTTACTACCTATCATTCAAATATAAATAAATAATCAACATGTATTTTTCGAGATATGTAACCTTATTTTATTAATTTTGTAATAATTATTGTCAATAGTATAAAATTTTAAATCAGTTTTAGAAAAATTGTAAATGTCATTTTATAATTAGACCACTAAATGTTTTTTAAATTAATTGTAGATAGGTAAGGAAAGCCATATATACAAAAAAAATAAAGGAATGAGCAATTTTTGAGAAAGCCTACTATGATAGGCGAAACGTCAAGTTAATCCCATTGTTTGATTTTGCAAATAAACCTATACCCAAAAAAGACGTCCAATAATAATATATATATATATATATATATATATATATATATATATATATATATATATATATATATATATATATATATATATATATATATATATATATATTTAGCACAACTTGAAAGTAAATATAATAAGGGCATTAATAAACTGATCAATTTATTTTGTTTAACTTTGTCTTTTAAAATGTTAATATTTTTTTATTTTTGAAAATTAAAATTTGATATATTTTTTAACTTTATTTTTCTTGAGGTCATTTGGATATCCGACATTTGGGTAATCTCCTCAATTTTATGATCGTTTTTTTGGTTAATGCCACTTTCGAAATCCGTTTTCTTATTAAATTGTCTGCAGTGGAGGTGGGTAAATGGATGAGGTGATGCTTGCGTTGGGAATAAGTTTTTGCTGGTGTTTTAACTTTTAAAATTGACTCTTGATCTTTATAATACCATATTAGTACTGCAGTAGATGTTAAATATCGTTTTCTCCGAATTATAATCTAAGTCCGTGAAATGCTTTTGACATAAACGTTTGGAGTATTTTTTATATTCATTTGTTATAAGCATGTTTGCATTTATAATCAATCATTAATTTTTCCGCCAATGGATGAGCATAACTTTTACGTAATTACTATAAGAAAAATAAAATTCCTTCAGAAGTTAATAGATTATTTCTCTAAGTGCAACAACACCGCAAGTTTTACGGCCTGACTATCTCCAGCGTAGACCCGACGCGACGTCCGACTAGTACCAGGAATTTTATTATGGGTACAACAAACGATTCCTGAAAATTACGTCTTCTGATTAGAAGAACGCTACACGTGGCTGCGCGGCGGCAGAACAGAACACAACGGTTGCTTCGTTTATTTCAAAACACGCGCGCGGCAGTTCTATTTAATTGCATTAATAGCAAATAAAATAATAGCGTAGCTATTTTTTTTTGCTCATAGTTGGAATTAGTTATCCATCTCTTACATAGGTCTTCATTTCTATATGGAAACCGCAACATTTTGACCTTGTCGACTCTTCGGCTAGCCCGACAATTAAAATATTGACATATATTCCCGGACGTATTTTTAAAATATATATTGTAACTTTGCGACTATTTTAAAATAGGTGATAAATAAACAGCTACAAGAATAAATCTAGGGAATTTCGCCGAAAATCACGCTGCGCTTTTTCCACTTAATTCATGCATTGATCGATAAACTCAACTGTAAGCATCTGATAACACTTGTTACTTGACAACGTCGTGCAGCTTTGGAGCCTCGCTTCGCTACTTTAAATCGTGTTTAGCCGAATAATGCCGATTGGAGCCTCGCTTGAAAAGCGAGCAGCACTGCCAGATATAACATAATTATCGAATTGTAACAGAATTTATTCCACAACTAAGGTTGAAATTTCACGTATACCATATTATATAATTGTAACATAATTTTACTAACTTGTAATATTTTTAAAAAATAAAACACCAATCAAAAATACATTTATTTAAAGAACATAGAACAATACATTTTTATACTAGGATTTTGTTGGTTGCCTACCGACTAAAAATTTCCTGTTCTCCACGTCCAAACAGAATCGTTGCACCACGTCGCGTCGATGTCAAGTCGGCGCGGTGCGGCCGGCGTGAACAAATCTTTGATCGCTTTGAGTCCCCGACTCGGACTAGGAACTACCGATTTCAGCGAGAAATTAGGTTATATTAGAATACGTGTTAATTAATACGATTTGTTATCGTATTCTAGGATTTTTACAGCTGCACATGTATTAAATATGGATAAGGCTAGCACGTTAAAATATTTTATCGATTCGGATTCCGATCCTGAAAACAAGAGAAAAATATTTTTTTTTTATTTTTGTAACTTTATAAACTTTCTCGTTATGTTAATGTTTTGTTTTTTTTTATGTTTTATTAGATATATATAATTTGTATTTAGGTTTTTATTTTCTACTAAAAACTTTTTCCTGGCTATAAAATAAATTAAAAAATAATATACCTGGATCATCATTCATTATTTTATTACTGTCCTTAATGATCCCCCCCCCCCATTTTTATGCTTTCATTTACTCCGTGTTGTAACATATTTTTCTGTAAATCCCATAATTATGGCAACGCTGCACGATAATTTTATACGTCAAGTCTGGGCAGTTTACATTGGATGAGTTTTCTTAAGCGTAAGCTATTATTTTCTTTGATAGAACCAATTCTGGTTATCAACGAGGCAAGATAGTAGACTATTTAAATATAAACATAGAGCAAGAAAATAAATAAATAAAAACGGAAAAATAAGCTAAGAGTTTTTAGCTGAGTAATATGTTGACTAATTCAGTAGTTGGAGTGGGCACCAGCGACTGACCTCGGCCTCAAGATCCATTAAATAAGAAAAAGGCATTTTTAAATTCATTCTAAATCCGAAACGAGTAAAGAATATTTCGGAACAATAGGCCAGTATCCTTAGCACGTTTATGTAGTTTGCATTCCGATTGGCATAACCAGAAAGTTATTCGGAAACTTGGGTTTCGACTATCATCCCGTAGAGTGTACTCCTAGATAAGTCGAAAGCTGTCGATAATATACTGAAGTAAAGACAAACAGACCATAGATTCACGATGACTTCAGTTGGTTGATGCAAGGTCAATGAGCTCGGCATCTTTCTTATCGGAACCTGCAGAATCAATCAATGCTGCATCAGCGGAAATTACCGAATGTTTCTTCTTGGTTGCCTTCTTGAACTAGTTGATAATATCGATAAAATGTGCCTTTTGTTTCAGTCTCCATTAAATATGTCAGATTGTTCTCGTCCTCAACTAGGTCCTACCATATTTTACCTGGTTTACTTAATTAAAATTTTCAATTGTGTTTTATTTGTTTTATTTTCAAGCAAACCTGCGCTCATCTCGGCAAAGCACCGCCTTATTTCTCTTTTATTGTAATATCTGTCATCAAATCAGTTCCCGCGCATTATTCACACAGCGGAAACAGTTTGCGTGAGCTAAATTGATTTCAGGGATTTTATTAAATACCTAGCTGAGCGGTCTGATGTTGCATCAGTAAAATCTAAAATTTTAAAATCTGCCCCTATGTCTCCGCGGTCAAAGTAAATATATAAAATAAATAAAAAGCAAATAAATAAAATACATGAATAGGAAATATGTATTTTTGTGCAAAGTTTAAGATCAATTGGATAAGTAGTTTTTTAATTTGATTTTCCAATAATATGAACACTGATATTTCAGATACAATAAAAGTTAATTGAATATGTAGCCATTGAGCTATGCCGCGCATGAACAGATCGACGGAAACAGGAAAACATTTATTCGGTATCATGCAAACCAGGCTTAATATGAGTTCTTTTTTGTTTGCTGCAGTTTCGAAGTGCTTTCTGAGTGTATTAAGTCAGTTATTTTTTTGTTACAATCAAATGCAACCTAGATTTTCTGACAAAAGCGCAATGTGACAAAAAATATCGCCTTAATTAATTTATTAATCTGCTTTCCACAAATAAAGTAAACAAAAAGTATTATTAACACTTGACATATGTGCCTGAAATCAATGTGATATTTGCCCGTTTTTAAGTATTTTGAATATAAAACAAATATAAAATGAAGAAAATTAAAGACTAATGTTGGTATTAAAATAATAATAATAATAATAATACATTTATTGTTCAACCGTATAATATTACACAAATAATTTATTATATTCGAGTTTTATGCGGTTAGAAAAAGGTCCATAAAATGATTGCAGACACCCAGACAAGTTCGAAAATCAAAGAGGTAAATGACGCGTTTTCAGTTAAGTTACTAAATCTACTGAATTAGATTACAAAATATATTTAATATGTAATTTTAAAGACATAAAAAAAAGAAAAGAAAAGGAATATAGAAAAAACACAAAAGGAGAAGAATTGAGAAAGAAGAGGAAAAGAGAGGGGGGAGGAAAATGATTTATATTTGTGAAATCTGGAACGGAAGGAGTTTCAAAGAACATCGGTAGTTTTTTAAAACATAAAAATAATAGGTAATAGCCAAAAAAATTTATTGATTCTTGAATAATTGTTCCTTTATAATATGCTTAATAGAAGGAAAGGACAGATCTATATTCAGAAAATGCATCGAGTTTATAGTAGTGCACAAATTATAAGAAATTGACCTCTCAAACAGCTCCTTGCGGTGGTGTGGAATCGTAACAATATGACTGTTTCTAAAATTTAGAAATTTGAGCTTGTTATAAAGATATTGAGGTTTTTTCTAACTAACTCTAACTTCGATATTGTCAAGGCAAGGCCCATAAACGCAGTCACAATTATTGAAAACGGGTAACACCAGAGAATCACAAAAGGGTTTTTTGTATCTAGTGTAAGGTAATGGCGATCTGAAAAAAGTAATTTTAGTGTTGAATAAGCTACCTTCGATGGGTGGCCTAGACTGGAGCTCCGAAGCTAAGAGGGACACAGGGCTCAAGCCACGGTCTGTGCTTCCGTGCTAAGGGCTGCATGACACCCGAGCCCAAATCGGGTGTCATGAACGAAGCCTCTGGGATACCAGGCGACCTCCCAGAGTACCTCAGTAAGCCGGCTCTGCTGAGGTAGACCAACTTTCCGAGCTACTCGTGGGAACTGAAAGAAAAAAAAATAGCGGTAAACCCTCTAAGGGCCCTTCGGAAGAAGGGTCTATGAAACCGGGCTCCCATGAGGACACCAGTAGAGCTGGCTCCTTGCAAAAGGAGACGACTTAACAAGGCTCAATGAAAGGGACTGGCAACACACCGAGCGGTTCTAAGAAAAAGAACAGGTCTGGTTATCAGAAGGCCAGGGCTAGACGGCTCAGGCTCGAAGGTATCACCTCAGGCCAGTGCACAGACAAGCCAAGGCCTAGCACTCAGGCTCAGGGGGGGACTAGACGTCTCAGGACCGAAAAGAGTACCCCAGGGACTGACAAAAACAAGCAGCCTGAGAAGAGGCCCAAAAAAACGGGCACACTCACCTACGGGCAGGCGGCAGCGGCAGGTTCCAGAGTGACCATTATACCGGAGGCATATCCGGATGTGGTAACCTCGGAAACTCAATATGAAGCTGTCTTGGCATCTCTTAATACCGTCGTAGACGGCATGGAGGAGTGACCCTTCCCCAGATTCAACGGTTTGCGGCTGATGGAACAGGGAGCCATTGTGGTGAACTGTAAAGATCAGTAGTCCCTGAACTGATTGGAGGGGACCATTCCAATCATTAAGCCATGGGATAATGCATCTCTGAGAATTCAGAAGCACATTCCCAGACAATAAAAGTTGTGGCCGTTGTCCATGGACCACCGGACAGTATGGACGTGACTTTAAACCGTTTTCAGAGACAGAACTTAGGACTAAGGACTAATCTCGGGAGGACGTACTATCGATAGGAGGTGAAACAGAAACTCATCCTTGTGTTTGGCATTGATGAGGCTTCCTTTGAGGTCTTGTCACATCAAAAGTTTAAAGCGTATGCTGGGGTCTCCCACGTCACTTTTGAGACGAAGGTAAAGGCTCCAACGTCGACTGAAATCTCCACCGGCACCAAAGCCGAAACAGCGGGGAGACCTGTCTCCTCGTCAAACACAGCTCAGCGGTTGGACCCCGAGTTTGATATTAAGCAGGAAGTTGCTGAGCTTTTGTCTCAGATAGAGGTGCATATCGCGGCATCTGGGTCGGAGGACACAAGTTCCCGGATGACGGAGGATCACCCTTAGCTCGTTCCAATGGGCAAAAGGGTGCTCTTCCTACAAAGTAACTTGCAGCACAGCAGAGGGGCAACCTCATTAATAGGCCGTCACATAACTGTGGGGCAAACACACATCTACCTCCTACAGGAACCTTGGGTTTACAAGAGGCATGTGCGAGGTTCTGGGCAGATGGAAAGCTCTCTACATTATAAAAGGTACATCCACCTGAACACAAGGACATGCATCTACGTTGACATATGTAAGGCTCTATAACAGGGCCATGCGATCGAAATTACCTGCTGACTGGGAAGAACATAGGAATTCTCAACGCAGGTACAAAGAACTGATACGCAGTTCCAAGAGAGGATCTTGGAGGACCTACTGCAAAAGCTTAGAAGGTCTTCCGGAAGCCGCTAGACTTCAAAGGATTCTCTCAAAAGGTCGAGGGCAGAGCATGGGGGCTCTAAGGCTTCCGACCGGTGGATATACTACCACCCCAGAGGCTCTAGGAATGCTCCTGGAAACTCATTTTCGAGGCTCTCGCCCGGAATCTAATGATAAGGTTACTGGGCAGGCTCTTCAAGCAGGGGAGGCCCGGTTGACTGGAAAATGGCCGCTAAGGTCGTTACATTAGACATTATTAAGTGGGCAATATCTTGGTTTTGCCCATTTAAGAGTACGAGACCAGATGGAATATTCCCAGCGCTTTTTCAGAAGGGTCAGGAACCACTGATCCCACATCTTTTGAGCCTTTTTCGGACCTGCCTGGCTTTGGGATATATTCCCGAACGATGGCGCAAGGTTCGGGTAGCGTTTATTCCTAAACCAGGTCGTAATTGCTAGAAACGGGTAAGGACTTTAGGCCCATCAGTCTATCCTCTTTTCTTTTGAAAACCATGGAGAGGATCGTGGATGTTTATATAAGAAATGGCACACTAATAGAAATCCCATGCATCCATTCCAGTACGCTTACATAGTCTAGTCAGTAGACTGGAGGTGGGGATTTACTCCAAGAAGATGGCTCTGGGTGTGTTCTTGGATATGGAGGGGGCGTTTAACAACACCAACTTTGACTTCATTGGTGAGGCTGCTAAGAGTTTTGGCGTGGATAGGGCTGTAATTTGGTGGGTTCGCGTCATGTTTGAAAGCAGAATCAGAGCGTGACAGTGTGCTCGTCCGTGGTCAAAGGATGTCCGCAGGGCGGATTTCTTTTTCCGCTCTTGTGGTGTCTGGTTGTGGATGGGCATACTCTCAACGAGAGCGCAGTGTATGCTTAAGGCTACGCCGATGATCTTGCCATTATAGTAATAGGCAAGTTCCCAAACACCATTATAAGGCTCATGCAGAGGGCTTCGGCAATGGTGGAAAAGTGGTGCCAAAAACACGGTCTAGCTGTTAATCCGGATAAAACCGAATTGGTACCATTAACCCACAAGAGGAAAGTAGACCTTGAGAGGCTCACCCTTTTTGGGAAAGAATTGAGACCTTCCGGGACGGTAAGATATCTGGGTGTCTTAATAAATTCCCGACTGACCGGAGGGATCATATTTTAATGTTTTAAATATTAAAACCTCGTATTATACATTGGTTTTACACGTCAGTGATAAGGCCAATGATCACTTATAACGCTCTTGTGTGGTGGCCCGCCACTCGCAGGACAACACACAGGAGGATGATTCACAAGCTCCAGAGACTTGCCTGTCTGGGCATAACTGGAGCCATAAGAACCACTCCGACCCGATCCTTGGAGGCCATTCTGGGACTAAGTCCTCTGCACTTGCTTGTAGAGGAAGAAGCTCGGAAGGCTTCTGTTCGTTTAAACGACGGGGGTCGTTAGATACACAGAGACTGGAATTTTGGGCAGACGCGAGTTTGGACTGAACTGATGAGATCAGACCCTCTCCTAGCCAGGAGAGAATGGTATTCAGGTCTCAATTGCCTCTAAAGGGTTTTGTGTAATTGTTCCTGAGCGAGAACAATGGAGGGATTCTTCACCGTCCTTCCTCAAACCGGAGGGCCTTGTCTGGTTTACAGACGGCTCTCTCTAACGAAGGAAGGATCTGGGGCGGGTATCTGTGGGGAGAGACCCAGGGCAAGAATTAGTCTTGCTCTTGGACGGTATGCGACTATATATCAGGCTGAGATTACAGCAATCTTGGACTGCGTATGCATATGCAAGCATATCTATATGTTGTGATAATCAAGCAGCGATTAAAGCTCTGTCCTCGAACAGGGTCAATTCGCTGCTAACACTTAAATGCAGGAGAGCCCTAGAGAGGCCGTGTAAGTCCAATAGGGTTAGCCTCATTTGGGTGTCTAGCCATCAGGCCATTGGGGGTAATGAAGGTAATGAGCTGGTTCGGGAAGGTAGCAACACTGCTTTCACTGGGCCAAAACCTGCTATTGGAATTGCTCCTTCAGCTGTCAAGGCTAGGATTAAGTATCGCACTGTCGAGGAATTCCGTGCTGAATGGCACGAGCTAGCAGGACTCAGACAGTCTAAGGTCTAAATCTAAACAGAGACCAACTTAGAACGATTACCGGGGTTCTAACTGGACACTGGCTGCTGGCTGGTGAAATATTACCTGCATGATATTGGACTCGACAACGATCCATACTGCAGATTTTATGCTGAGGTAGATGAAACTACCGAGCATCTAGTCTGTTGATGTGACGCTTTAGTCAACGCCAGACTGCTTTCCTTGAATGACACCTATGTGGAACCCGGGCTTGTGGGATGTGCGCGACGTGAAAGGGTCCTTTCCTTTCTAAAAAGGAGTGAGCTCTTGGCCTGAAACGCCTACTTGTGCGATTGCGGTTTTAAATAGGGCATTAAGATCACTATTTATGTGGCGATTCGCCATATTACTATGAACTGAATCAAGACAAGTAAATTTGAGTGTCATCAGCATAAAGATAATAATGGCAGTGTTTGATATTTTTGTGAAATTGTGAGGTACATAAAGTATAGAACAAAGGACCAAGTATACTTCCCTGTGGAACACCAGACGTTACCACTTGTCTTTAAGAAAATTTACCATTCAAAACCACTTGTTGTGACCTACCGCATAAAAACGACGATGAGAATAAAAGAAACAAATACCTTATGGTTGAGCATATCGAAAGCTTTGGTGAAGTCTAAAAGAACCAAAGCGCTTATTTTGTTGTTAACATGTCCACGTAGAACGTCATCTGTTATGTCAGCAAGAGCGGTGGCACAAAAGATCTAATTTGGATTTCTATTATATTCTCCAAGATTTTTGAGAAAGCTGGCAAAATACTGATGGATCTTAAATGACCATACTCAGTGGGTTGTCTTATCTTAGAAAAGGTGACTACAAAAGCGCGCTTCCAAACTGATGGATAGTATGCCTCCTCGATACATTTATTTACGATTGAGTAAACAATGGTAACAAGAATGGCATACACATTTGAATTAATACTATGTTTACGTTATCGGATCCGATGGCTCTGGATTTTATGCTCATAATTGCTCTCAATACATCATTCTCAGACACTTGCGAAAATTCAAACATTCCTGAGTATTATTAATATTATTGTTATAGTAGTTAAGAAGATTATCAGGTGGTTGATTTAGGTTAATAGTCGAATTAACAAAAAAAATGTTATTATTTCATTTACATCAGACAAGGCCTCCGGAATTTGTTTTTGCTTATTAGGAAGTATAGAAAATTTCTTTAAATTGAAATTCACACATAACATACCTATCAAACAAAATTAGGAAACTCATTTATAAATTTTACCAACTAAGTCAATTTATAGAATATAAAGTACTAAAAAATATCTATTTATCACTTGTTGAGTCAATATTAAATTATTGTAATACCGTCTGGGGCGTAGCAAATAAAACCATTATGGGAACTTCGATTGTCTCCCAAAAGTATATCTTAAAAATAATGTTAAGAAACCCTAGACTTTACTCTTCCAGTGCTCTTTTCTCTGAAGCTAACATCCTAATGCTCAATCAATTATATATTAAAGATGTAACAAGATATATTTCCAAAAACAAAAACATCCTAACACTTATATTTTTCTCATTCTCGAACTCTCTCTTGTATAAAACTTTGGTAATAGTATGTATATATTTAGTAATTTAATATAAGTGATTGTGTTTAATAATTTAATAAGATTAGTGTCAAAGTGCACACACAGAGTGTATCCATTGTGCACAAACATTTATCTATGTATATTTGAAAAATGTAACTTTTTCTTTTTTAAATATATTTTTGAATTTTTTTTTTTTGAAATCAACAATCGGCATATTTTGGATTCAGGGGAAGGAAGCCTTTCATTGTAAATAATAATATACATCCCATTCCAGAAAACGCAAGCTGGCTCCATAAATTTTTTCACAGAGTGTACAGGGTGTTTTTTTTTCGTTGATATTATAGGTTATAGGCTGAACGGTAAGAGATACAAAAAAAAACTAAAATACGCGTCTCGTTCCCTTTTTTAGTGTTTAGTTTAATGGCGCGGTCAGATCTACGCTAACTGGATTGGTTTAGAAAATACAGGGTGATTCTCAAAATCTCCCGTTTCTTATTAACTTTTATTACTCGGTTATTTATGGATATAAAAAAAACTTTAAATACAAAAGTTTTATTTCTGTTTACCTATAATCCAGAGGCGTACTTAAACAAATATAGATGTTTTAATTTTTTTCATAAGTAGCATTTTCTTAAATGGGACACCCTATATCTAAGTATCTAGAAAAATTGCATTTTTTCTTGCGATTGCAACAATATATAGTACCTAATATTTTGCTTTGACCTAAATAGCTAAAATACCAAAAACCATTGATTTTTAGTTGGCCATGGACTGAATTCTTTAGACATTTGTTTTTGTTTGTTTACATGCCATAAAATTAAATAACAATTAAGTATTGATTGGCAAATTCCGTTTTCGATTATACTTTAAAAAAAAAGTGTCCAAAATGAATGTTTTTCAAAACTACGAAAAGTTAAACATGTTTGAGATCTATATTCAGAGTAATAAAAATAAAGACGCAACTTTAGACCTATATTTTGAGCGTTACCCGGAACGACGACAGCCAGACAAACAAATATTTCTAAGATTATATGACAATTTAAGTGCGTACAGACCATTTGCAAAACCAAGAGGTAATAGTTACAATAAGGAAAATAGAGAAAGAGATGAAATAAACATATCAGCTTGTGTTGCTGCTGATCCGACAGTATCTAGCCGTAATATGGACATTGGCATAAGTAAATCTAAAGTTCTACAAACGTTAAAAAAGAATAAGTATAAACAGTACTAAATAAGGAAAGTTCATAACTTACATCCTGGAGATGAAGAACGGCATTTAGAATTTTGTCATTGGTATTCGCAGCAGATTATTTTATTTTTTTCAAAATGTAAATGGCCTGAAGAAGCTTTTATATCTAGCGAAGGAATTTTGAATCCACATAGCAATCGATATTGGTCAAACATAAATCCTCCTCAGACCGCCGCTAGGGTACAACAAGGACGTTTTGGGTTCCATATGTCGGTGGGACTATATCAAAATACAGTCATATAACTTCAGAATTTATAATGAAAATTTGAATGCTGAAGGATACATCAAAATTTTGGAAGAATGTGTAATAAACGAGTTGGACAACATGCCATTAGCTGCAAGAAATAATGTTTAACTACAACAAGACGGTGCCCCTGCCCATAACAGCCATATGGTAAGGCACTTACTAACTGTCAATTTCGGCGAAAATTGGTTTGTACGTATGACCCAAACAAATGGCCTCCGCATTCCCCCGACCTGACGCCACTAGACTTTTACTTTTGGGGATTTATCAAGAATGAAGTATATAAAACCCGAGGTAATACTTTAGAAGAACATACAGCAACTTTTATTAATTGCATTGGAAGAGTGCCAGATATTCATAATTATAACGCCACTCGTTCAGTTACAAACCGAGTTCAAAAATGCATCAAGCAGAATGGAAGACAATTTTAGCACCTTTTGTGATTAGACAACTATGCTAATCGTTAAGTATTCAAGATAATTGTTGAGTTGTTATTATAATTTTTTGTTGTTTTTTGTATATGTTTTGCTTTATCAATGTTTTAATATTCTTGGTAACTGGGTTTTTAAGATACCTATTATAAAATAAAAGAATAATGATTTAATCCATGGCCAACAAAAAAAATTTTTTTTTTGTATTTTGGCTATTTAGGACAAAGAAAAATATTAGGTATTATATATTGTTGCAATCGCAAAAAAAAATGCAATTTTTCTAGATACTTAGACATATGGTATCCCATTTAAGAAAATGCTACTTTTGATAATATCTCAAAAACATCTATATTTTTTTAAGTACGCCGTTGGATTTTACGCAAAAAGATATAAACATTTTGTATTTAAAGTTTTTTTATCTCCATAAATAACCGAGTAATAAAAGATAATAAGAAACGGAAGATTTTGGGAATCACCCTGTATTTCCTAAACAAATCCTGTTAGCGCAGATCTGACCGCGCTATTAAACTAAAGAAGAGAACGGGACACGTATCTTAGTTTTTTTGTATCTCTTACCGTTCAGCCTATACCCTATAATATCAACGAAAAAAAAAACCACCCTGTATATTATGAGTCTTGTCATGAAAGAAAAAACTTGAGCAGTGTACCTACAATTTGTTTTTTGGTTAATTTCAAAAGGTCAAATAATAAAAGAGCTATATGCATTTAAAATGGGAACAAGATTGAACGCACTGTTCATACGTACGTACATATACAGGGTGAGCAAAATAGGATACTTTTAAAGCTAAACCTGTCCAGTAAGCAAAAGGGGGCCTTGTTCATAAGTTATTCACAATCTTTACGTTTCACAAAGGCCAAAATCTTGAGTATACATTTTTTTTAATACCCTGATCTATGAAGCAAATAAATCAACATATTATTAACTTTTGAATTACATGTTACCGATTCTGAACTACATATTTTCTTTTCTGAATTACGGGTGACCAATCTGAAATACATCTCGCGCTTTTTGAATTATATCTCACGCTTTCTGAATTACATCTTGCCTTTTCTGATTTATATGTTACATATCTGAATTACAATTCACCGTTTCTGAACTACATGTTATATATCTGAATTATATCTTAGAGTTTTTAAATCATAACTGGTCATCACAGATGGAAGAACCACTTATCCAAATGATTCCAAATTTTGTCAAAGACCAACGGTCATATGGGGAATATTAATATTTTGGTAAAAAGTCAATATAGTGTCGTCATAAGATGTAAAAAAATCCTTATTAAGAAACTACTTATCGAATGATCCTCAAACTGGTAAAATTCCGATGCAATTCCGGTATGGCAAAACAAAATGGCGGCCTAATAAAAAGTTTACATATTCGATAAAATTCCATTTTCCTGAAATACAACCTTCTTATAGGGAAAAATAATAAATGCCATATTTTTTTGTAAGTTTTTTATGCGGATTAAATGTTTTTAAAGGGCATGTTACAATGTAGGATTTAGGAAGCCCATAAGTAGTTATAGTAAGAAATAAAAAGATAATTTTAAGCCACTCTTTAGTTATTGGTCTCTTCTATTTGTATTCAAAATGAAAATGAAACATTTTATATTTATACAGATATTTATAACTGTTGTATGTTTACTAGTAAACATTATAACATGAAACTATAACAGTCGCTTGTATGTCCACCTTACAATACTTGTAATAAAAATTGCCAATGTCAAAGTTATTTCCAAATTATTTTTGAAAAAGAACTGAAGATAGGATTACCAACAATCTACTTTCGACCTTCACAAAAATCGGACTCGAAATAAAAAACACCAATATTTTAAGTATCTTTTTTTCACTACAAATAAAAATAAATATACATTATTCAACGTAATTTGAAATATAAATAAATTGGTAAATAATCTTTCAGGTCTCAAGAGAAATACATACGAATACAAAATTGTGCGTTTAAAGAGGCAGAAATAGCATGGCATAGCAAACAATAAATAATATGCATCTGATTTTTAATATGATTTTTTATTACAAAATATTAATCCAAACTCCACCAAACAATTTGACATAAAGTAAAAAAATATCGTTTAGATCTACTCGACAGGAGTGCGCACAGTATGGATATTACTGAGCAGCCGTTAGCCACTTGTCAAGATGATCAATTTTTTATTATTCTTTAAACAATCGCCTATATGTGTGATAAAACAGAGTGCTTCAAATTAAATTAAAGCTGTTAAGTCGATTATCCCTCAATGTAGAGATCTGTCATCTGTTTCTCGGAGATTACGATGGCCACGTTTATATTTCGCTAGTTTAAGATATTCCTTTATACAAATTTAACATTAATTTAGGTAAATATTGACTTTTCACCGTTTTTATGAGCAGTTAATTAAAATTTATATACTTTAACTTTTAAATCTCAAATTAAATGGTAGCATCTAAGTATATAGAAAAAGTCTATAAGCCAACAACTCAGGTATCCGAATTTACTACCGATCGCACTGCATGTGGTAAGAAATGACTGCCATAAGACGATGTTAGTAACATGTCTCAACAAAGTTTCGTGTGTCAAAAAGATGATGAAAGCGATTCTTTTTAAGTTTTTTAAGAATATCCCCCAATTAATAAAAAGAGAATATCTAATTAATAAACAAATCATTTCATAACAAAGTAAACTAAAATATCTCAAAATAAATAAAAGATATGTCAGTGTTACTTCTTCACAAAATCCTCTCAAAAATATCCATTAAACATTGAACATATTGTAGCGAAACATATTTGTTTACATTTACTTCATTACTAAAGACTGGTGGTGTCTCATATTTTCTACACAAAAAAAGGTTTTGGTTGCTACTATAAACGATCATGAACCAATCAAAAAAATTTTCATTTTGACTGAAAAAGTATCTTCATTATTAAATAAATATAAGTATCTTTAATCACAAAAACATAGCCTTTAAAAAACAAGCTGATAGCTGTATCTTCTCGGAACTTTGGATCTCATTGGTCTCTTTAGCCGTTCTCTTTTACCGTGAGTTTTTTAAAACATCTGTGGCTCTTTTGCTTTTAATTGAAGCCTGCTTAAATTAAATATGATTCAACTCAGTGATGTTTTTTATTTACATGTCTCTAATCATCGTCATTGTATATGTATTTTGAGAGTCTGTATGTAGCGTTGTAACTTAAACTTGTCCACGAGTCCCGTTCAGTAAGTCCATCTTATGGAAATAATTACCACTAATTGACCACGAAACTCAGTCAGTGCCACATTACCCATTAGGTTTAGGGCCCGTCGAAAAGAGGGTCCGACGCCCTACGCATCAAAAATCGTTTATATAATTTTTCTTGTTTCATTTTATTAGTAAAGAAGGTAATTTGTATATCTAGTTACATTGAAGGCTACAACCTTCTGCTTATACTGAAACACGCCCAAGCAGGAAACGTATTCGCAAAAACTGGTCTTATAAGGCTTTATAAATGAGGTTTAGTTTACTTTTTCAGTTGAGAATTGAGGAGTACAAAGCTCGTAATTGTTCCTTTCTCTTTGAATCAAATGTGTTGGTAGTCCTGTTGAATCTCGTATTATAAATGATTCCAAAGTATTTTACCTTGTCTGATCAGTGAACATCAATACCAGATATTTTTTAGGATGTGTCACGCCACGAGAATTTGTAGGAACCGCCGCGCGACAAAAACAGGCACTTTGTTTAGCGGCATAACCTTGTATCCTCCAACCTAAATTTTCCACTTTTCTAACAGCTACAATGTCAACCTGGCGATAATATTCATAATCAGCAAATACATAGATGTCTGTTAGGTTTTGTAACTTAGGGATGTCATGAGTAAAGATATTAAATAAAAATGAAGCAAGAAGCGATCCTGGCGGAACTCCGGAATTGACCCGTCTGTCTGTTCGACATATACCACATCTAGTTAGTTGGGTGGGAATGCCCAGTATCATTAATCAAGTGCTTTGCTAATACCCAGAATGACCAGTGTGAAAGTTGGTGTGTACAACTGATGCCTTTATTAAACTCAGACTCCTTAGCAGGAAATATGTTCTGTTCCTCAACAAAGGTACTCCGATAAAACAAGACTATTTTTCCGACAATTTTTAGAACAAAATTGCAAAAAACATGTAGAGAAGATAGCATAGCGAACTTCTGACACGGGAGACTTAAGTTGGATGTAATATTCTTTGTATGGGCAATGCTTCTACATAGTCACATTTTTATATATTTGGAATTTTCGATAAATTGTTCTTCCAAACAAATAATCAGTTTTTTTTTAGGATTGGAGACTGTAAGATATTGATAACTCAAAAAACCGGGTTGTTAGTTGTGGAGCTTTTTGTTAGAGAGCGTGTTATTTTGTAGACCAAGTTGTAAGCGGTGTCCAATTTGTTACCTTTTTATACCAGGGTTGTCAGTCCTATAATATTGTTTTCTTTCCTCTAACTCTATAAAGATTTACCAAAGTAAACAGTCATTCATAACTTTCATTTATATATGCAAATTATATGAATACCTAAAAGTTCTAAATGTCCCTACCTGAGTGCAAAATAAACCACATGTTGGACAACAGTTATGTTTAATCAGTCTTCGTTTGTGCGATTCACAGAAAACTCCAAAAGGTACTCTTGTAGATGGTCTAAACATAGGTATTATTCTTACATCAACCAGCCTACTGCATCCAACTTTTTTCTCATTTATGTTATCTACAGCAGTGCAAAAATGGGAATCTAAAAACACAGTACTTCTTAATTTCGTATTATTTACTTCGCCACCGCAAAATTTAACAAGGCTTTACAAAGGGCTCAATAAGGCCTATGTGCTGTGGCCCTAAACTCTCATTACAAAATATAGAACGTAATAAGGAAATTTTACTAAAATCACCTAGCAGGACTTAACACGGTACAAGACATCAGGTGGAATTACCTTTTGAAATATGATATTTATTTCTGCACACATATTTACGTGTACGAAAAGTTTATTCATAAATTAGAAAACATAATATAAAATTCATAAACCGCAACAGGTCCATCTATACATAGTGAGCAATTTAAAACCCTTGTTACATACTCTAGCGACTTGAAAAGAGGAAGTTCGACCCTATATATTTTTATGTATGTACAACAGTTACTCCGGAATGGTTTGATATATTTCAATAAATTTTTCAGGAAGTATTCATATTAATAAAAATTACGGAATCGTGCTACTCTCCGCGATAATTTTGAAAGGTGTAAATAACCAACAAAATATTTGAGAGTACATTTTTCAAGATGAATTTTAATAAGTAAAAATTAAATAACTTTATTTTATGAGCACACAACATTTCATGTGTCAGTAAGCGAATTGTGGGGAAGAGGCTAATTCGATAAATATCCTGTTACATATAGTTCAGGAATTTTTAAAAGCACGAAATTTATTATTTATTTTGTATTGCTGGTTTTTTATTTATATGTAAAGATGTCGCTTGACTCCCGCTAATAGCGTTTATACATTGTAATACAATGATTTTTAAATGGCACCCCCTGTATATTATGGCATTTTTGAATTTTACAGAAAAAAGTATATTTAATAAAACATATCATATGTCTAAGTTTAATTGTTTTCGCCATTTTAGACACTTTGGTAGGCTATAAAATCGAAACGGTGGAAATCCTAATTTTTTTCAGAAATAATTTATTAAATTTGCATTACCTAGGATGATGATTATTGTCAAGTATTAGCCATTTTAAACAAACCATCAGTTAAAAAAAACACAAAAATCACTTTAATAACTTTTGGAAGCCGTTCCGTAATGTTGTAACCTATCAATAAATGTTTGCTGTATGGTATCAATAATTTCTGGGGTAAATTACCTTATTGCTATCCTTATTCAAACTTTTAAATCTGCTATGTTTTCAGGTTTATCTCTGTAAACTCTACCCTTAATGTAACCCTATAAAAACAAATCCAGTGGGGACAGATCGGGTGATCTCGTAAGCCATCCATTTAACCCCACTGGCCAATCCACCGATGAGGAAATATATTATTTAGATATCTAGGAACATTTTGCGAAAAATAAGGAAAGGGCGTCATCCTGTTGAAATCGAAGTCTTCCGTTAGATAAATCAGACTCATCGTAACTTAGAGATAAGCTAATCAAAGCAGGTATAAAGTCTTTCTCCAGAAACTGTAAGTACCATTGGACTGTTAAACTTCCCTTCAAAAAAATAAAATATGACTCAATAATCATATTCTGGACTATCCCTGCCCACACAATAACTTGTTCTGGATATTGGTTATGCACCGCGCTAAAACTATGTAGACTCTCACTCGACGAATAACGGAAGTTTTGATTATGAACTTCGCTATTAAGACAAAACGTAACCTCATCTGAAAAAAAAATATTTTTTTACAAGCATACGGTAATTCTTACAAATAACCATTAGCGTCCTACAAAATTCGTTCCTTCTATCCGAATCATCAAAATTTTGCGATACTTGAAAACTTGACGTTTTGAAGATTCGCGGACACACATCTCGTGCTGATATTAGGGTTATCCTGTACTGCCACCAAAATATCAATTTTCGTGTCTTCAGAAATTTCAGGCCGTTCTGTTCTCTGTTTGTCTCTAACGGAACTGAGGTCATTAAACTTTTTTAGCTGTTTTACTAGCAGTCGTTTGATTTATAGGTCCTCGATTGGGATACTTCTCATTAAACACGTCACAAATCTCAATTTGGGTACTCCTACTGTTTCCACATCCAAGCGTTATTAGAATTTCAATTCTTTCCATCTAGCTATCAAGCTAGTCTTCCCCTCGGGGTATATAGGAAAATAAATCTTTATATTGCAGAACGACCGGAAGACATTTTTTTTACTTTTGTAGAAAAATTGTTTTTTGATATTTTTTAACAAAAACATACGTATAGCAGCTTCTGCTGGTCCTATCAGAATATTTTTTTTTGTTTTCAAAGGTATATGTCCATACATAACCTACAAAACCACAAAAATCACATGACAAAAAATTTCCGAATTTTCTTCATAATTTTACTTGCCTTTAATTAATTTTGATAAAACCTTGTCCATATTAAAACTACTTCTGATGGTCACTAATAAGCAAATCAAATTTAAAGTCTTTGTTTCTAATAGAATGGCTAAAAACTGTAATTCAATTTGAAAATTCAATTAAATGTTTTATTTTTCTAAATATAGGTTTTTATTCCCTTACAAATTGCACTAACATTATTTTTAAACAAAAACTTTTATTTCATTTCTTAATTAAAAAAAACAAATTTGTTAAAATTTCGTTTCTTTATGTTTTAAATATACATTTTTACAATTTAATATAAAGAAAACAAACGTTGCAAAAGCTCGTTTTTAAACAAAAAATAATAGATTTATAATGAATATAACTTTATTTTTAAATAAAATATATCCCACATATTTAAACAACAATAATATTATTTTTTATTGAAAAAAAACTATTTCATAAAGAAATAAAATTTATTTTATTTAAAAATAAAATAATTTTTTTTGTTTAAAAATAAGCTTTTGTAACTACTTGGCTTTCATTTAAGTATAATCGCTTTTTTTCTATATTTAATTATAAAAATAAAAATTTAAAACATACAAATCAAAATTTTGTTAAAATTAAAAAAAAGGAATTTAAATACAATTTATTATTTAAAAAAAGGATTTTTAGTGCCTTTTTTAAAAGAATAGAAAAAATACTTAGAGGAAATTGACCATATTTCTCGAAGAGACCTAGTTTTAATAACAAATATAGAAAAAGACTCCAAGTCTCGGTCACATTAAATTATAATTTTACAATTTACAACAAACATGACACTTGTTTCAAGCATCATCAGACCTACAAACAACAGAGAGAACCTTAGTAAATAATAACACTCACAAATCCTAAAACAATAACTTACAAATAGAATAAAAAACACTAAAGCACAACAAAACAAACAACTACTTATACATATTTGTTTGACATTAAAATGAGGATAAGTCTCACGTGAATGAACAAAATAAAATATTAAAAAAGTTTTAAAAAATTTATGTAACCCGGACCGCCTGAGTGAGACGCCGAAGTAATTACCCACAGACCACTGGACTAGTCGAAGAAAACAACCAAATACTCTCACTCTATGAATTAATGAATGAAATTAAAGTTGCCTACATTTATTATTACATTAAATTGTTAAATATTAGGGTTGGTTCAAAATTAAAAACATCATTAACGCAAGTGAGAATAGTACTTTTTATAGCTCTGGTTATTTCCATTTTTTCTAGAAGGTCAAGCTTTTTCCCCTTCGGACATTCATGTAAAACATCAACGTCAGAAATGGAAAATGCATGGCCTGACTCCAACAAATGATTGGCAAAAGCTGATGAAGCCAGTGTCAACCCAGGTTGGAAGGGTCTTTCCAGTATGATATAATGGTGAAATTATTAAGATGATTAAAGATAAAGGAAGGTTTTTAGCGAAATTTAAAAGAACAAAATTTAGATTTTGGTGGGGTAAATATAGGGAAATTAGGCAAAAAATTAAATTAAAAATCAATAAAGCATATTCTGATCATATAGGCAATGTAGAGCAAAGTCTTCTAAGAGATCCTAAAAATTTCTGGTCTTACATTCAAAGTCAAAAAGATGACACTGATATACCTGCTCAAGTTTCCTATAATGATATTTCTGCATCTGGCTCAAAAAATATAGCAAACATGTTTGCCCAGTTCTTTGGTTCTGTGTTTGTGCATGATATACCAGTAGGTCAGGAAGAAGCACCTTTAAAAGATTATTTCTGCAATGGGTTCTTTTCAGTAGAAGAGATTAGGGAATCCCTTAAAAAGCTGAAGGGTAACAGATCTATTGGACCCGATGGGGTGCCTGGATACATAATTAAGGGCTGTGGTGAGTTGTTGGTGGAACCTCTCTTACACATTTTTAACCTTAGTTTCCGAAGTTCAATATATCCTATAGATTGGCGCAAAAGTAAAGTAATACCATTATTTAAAAAAGGGGCTAAACATGATGTAATAAACTATAGACCAGTCACTATCCTAAATGCAGTATCTAAAGTTTATGAGATAGCTATATTTAATAGATTATATGATGAAGTTAAGCATAAAATATCTAAATGCCAACATGGTTTTTTACCCAATAAATCTACATTAATAACAAAAAACAAGTTGATGTAATTTTTACAGATATGATGAAGGCCTTTGACAGGATAAAACATAGTCTTATAATTAAATTCCTCTATCAGAACAATGTAAGTAACGGCTTAATTCATTTAATTAGATCTTATTTGACTAATAGACAATAATATGTTGAAGTCAAGGGTTCCAGGTCTGATATATACACCAATGCATCTGGAGTTCCGCAAGGTTCCAATTTGGGACCACTGTTGTTTTTAATAGCTATTAATGGCATATGTTCTGTTATGGGTAGTTCAAAAGGCTTACTCTTTGCCGATGACTTTAAAATATATAAGGAATTAGCCACTATTCAGGACTGTGTTCATTTGAAAGAAGATCTAAGTGCTGTTGTGGACTGGTGCACTGAAAATTCACTTGACTTTAATAATAAAAAATGTTCTGCTATGTCTCTTACACTTAATAAAAATTTATTTGATTATACTTATAATATTAATGGTACACCACTTAAGGAATCCAAAAATGAAAAGGACCTGGGTGTTATACTTGACTGCAATCTGGTTTTTACAGATCACATTGTAAATATGGTAAATGAGGCACATAAAACAATGGGCTTCATCGTCAGGTCTACTAAGGACTTTAGTGTTGAGTGTTGTCTGAAATTATTTGACAGTCTTGTATTGCCGAGGTTGGAGTATGGAAGCATAATATGGTCTCCGCAATACGAGGTTTGGATTAAAACTATAGAACGCGTGCAGCGTAGATTTTTGAAATATATGTTTTATAAGAAATATGGATATTATCCAAAACATGGATATGATCATAACTTGTTACTGGATGGATTTAAGAGATTATCTTTAGAAAATCGACGTACCAAAATATGTCTAGTATATCTTTATAAAATTTTAACAAATAAAATTAATTCACCAGAATTCTTTCAATGCTTCCATTATTTGTGAATGTTGGAAATACAAGACAAAGAAAGATTTTCAATTTGGATTTTCCTAGGACAAACATTTATAAGAGCTCACAAATTTATAAAATGTGTAATTACTTTAATATTTATGCTAGTGACTTGGATTTAGACTTAATTAATTTAAAAGGTTTTACAAAACTGATGGAAGATAGATTATATGAATCTCAGACCCAGGTCTAGGTAGGACTTATATTTTATTATTATGTATACTTTTATTTTATGTATTACTTATATGGTGTCTGTAAATGGCCTTGGCTGTTGATGCTGTAATTATGATAAATAAATAAATAAATAAATTTGTTGGAGTCAAGCCATGAATTTTCCATTTCTGACGTTGATGTTTTACATGAATGTCCGAAGGGGAAAAGCTTGATCTTCTAGAAAAAATGGAAATAACCAGGGGCGAGCAGTCCATAGAAGCAAGGGAAGCAGTGCTTCCCCAAAAAAAATTATAAAACATCTTCTAAAATGTAATTTTTGAAATAGGAAACCACTAATTTAGTTTATATTAAAAATGCTAAAATATTATTATAATTATCAAGCCCATAATAAATGCGGCCTTGACTCCGACCCAGCCACAATAGAATATCGAATAGAACCTATGCGGGCCGCTAGCTTCTCTGCAGGCAAGTCCTGTATGCTTGATTTCCTGTGAATCGATCCAGAGGTTATTGAACTTTCCACCGGCTGTTTGCAATTTTTGCATTTTAAGTCGCGTGCTTTAAGTGTTCTTTGTTTGAACGGCTATCCGTGTGTTGTGTGATACGTACGTCGCGTCGTGCATGGTGCGATATGGAAGACAATAATACGGACGTGGATACGCAAATACTTTAAATGGCTAACAGGGTGTGAAAATATAAGTAAATTATTTTGTTGGCCATGGCCATACTTTTTGAAAATGAAAAAGGTCTCTGGAATAAAACTGGTTTTTCCGATTTAAACAATTTCCATAAAGCTGTAAAAAGACACATTATGTCCAAAGCGCATTTGCAGGCCGTCATAACAGAAAAAGTCTTCGGCAAAACCAGAATTGAACACGCCCTTAATAAACAGTTGGAAATTAGTCACCGCCAACACAATAAACTAGTCGATAAAAATAGGCAAATATTAAAAAGACTTATCGATGTTGTTTGTTTTCTCGGACAGCACGAATTGGGATTTACAGGTCTTGACGAAACAAGGGTTTCTTCAAATAGAGAAAATTTACAAGATTTACTTAGTTTAATGGCTAAATATGACGATTGCTTAAAAAATCATTTAAAGCAGTCTAGCGTTTTTCGCGGAACGTCGAATAGAATCCAGAATGATTTAATTTACGCTGTTGCAATCATTATTCTAAAAAGAATTAAGCAGGAGATTGGCGAGGCGCGGTTCATTGCTATTATTCTGGACGAAACAACTGATATCACTAATTTTAGCCAATTATCTATAGTAATACGCTACGTTAAAACAGACGGAAGTATTCAAGAGCGATTTTTAGGTTTTAAGAATGTGTCCGAAAATCGTACAGCAGATGCATTATATACCGTAGTTTACAACGTTACTAAAGAAATTAATGGAGAGAAAAAATTAGTTTCTCAAAGCTTTGATGAAGCTGCAGTGATGGCAGGACAATTAGGGGCTCTGCAAGCTAAAGTTCGAGAAACTTTCTCAAGTTCTGTGTTTGTCCATTGTTTTGCTCATAAATTAAATTTAGTTTTATCCCAGTCCATCAATCACATTAATTAAATTTAGTTTTATCCCAGTCCATCAATCACATTAAAGAGTGTAAAGTATTTTTCGTTACTTTAAGTGGCATGGGTGTTTTTTTTTCCAAGTCAACAAAACGTACACAAGCTTTGGACTCTATTGTCCATAAACGATTGCCCAAAGTAGCTCCTATTAGGTGGAACTATAATGGAAGACTTGTGTTAACAGTATCTGAAAATCGTGAATCACTGACTGAACTATTTGAGAATATAATAGAAAATAATGAAACGTGGGACTCAGAAGCAATAAATAGTTCGAGGGGGTTTTTGGACTTTTTTGGAGATTTTAATTTTAATTATTTGTTGAACATATTTTCAGAAATATTTCCATTCTCGGACAATGTTTTTAATATATTACAAACTAAAACAGATGATATTGCTTTTTGCCTAAAAAAAGTGGATGATTTTAAGTCCATGTTAAGCCAAAAAAAGAGATGACTTTGACCTATTTTGGGACAAAACGATGACGTTAAATGTCGAGCGTCTTCGAACAGACAAGGTGGGAGATGTTCAAACATCATACAGACGCCTCTTTTATGAAATAATCGATCAAATTCAGCAACAAATAAACTATAGATTTAACGGTTTAAATGATTTTAAATTCCTCGAGCTCTGCAATTTTGATGCATTTAAAGGAAAAACTTTTCCTGAAAATGCGTTTAAATTTCTTCTTCTTCATTATGACCAGTTCTTCGACCGAGTGTTACTGCTATCTGAACTAAAAGTGATTTACGAAACTGATGACATTAGCGCAAAAATAACGCTAAGGAACTAATGCAATTTTTAAAAGACAAGGAGCTGGAAGATGCCTACAACTAAGTGTCGAAATTGTGTGAATTAGTAGAACGCAATTTTTCAACACTTAAACCTATAAAAAATTTCGTGAGAAATTCAACGGGGCAGGAGAAATTCTCGCATACATCGCTGTTGTCCATTGAAAATAAGCTTCTACAAAATATGTCGGAGCATCGACGTTTTTATGATGACGTCGTTGACGAATTTGCAAAAAATTACCGAAGAATCGAATTACATAACAAATAGGTAAGTTTCTAAAAATTGCTTCCCTTTCTTAAAATTTCACAGCACGCTCCTAGAAATAACCAAAGGTATAAAAAGTCCTATTCTCACTTGCGTTAACGATGGTATTAATTTTGAACCAACCCTAATATTTAACAATTTAATGTAATAATATAACCAGAGCCATAAACTTATACACACACACAATGTAATAATAAATGTAGGCAACCTTCATTTCATTCATTAATTCATAGAGTGAGAGTTTTTGGTTGTTTTCTTTGAGTAGTCCAGTGGTCTGTCGGCAATTACTTCGGCGTCTCACTCAGGCGGTCCGGGTTCGATCCTGGCTAAAGACATGAATCTTTATTTATACTTTTTTAATATTTTATTTTGTTTATTCACGGGAGACTTAACCTCATTTTAATGTCAATCAAATATGTATAAGCAGTTGTTTGTTTTGTTGTACTTTAGTGTGTTTTATTCTATTTGTAAGTTTTAGGATTTGTGAGTGCGATTATTTACTAAGTTTCGGTCTGTCGTTTGTAGGTCTGATGATGCTCGAAAGGGCGAAACACGTGTCATGTTTGTTGTCAATTGTAAAATTATAATTTAATGAGACCGAGACTTGGAGTCTTTTTCTATGTTCGCTATGAAAAAATACTTGATTTGGCCAGTTTGCACAAAAACCACATATAATTCGATTTTCAAATTGAATTGCAGTTTTTAAGCGTTCTATTAGAAACAAATAGTTTCCCACCGACTAATCGGCTTAATTAATTAATTAATATTATTATAATTTGATGAATACTGACTACTTGTAAAAGCCCTTAGTCTAGTTCAAAAAGTGAAAATGGCGTTAATTCTTGCTACTGCTAGTAAAAATATGAGTGAGGCCTCATTGGACTCGGAAAGACGTCTAGAAACTTGTGCAAAAAAGTTTCAAACCCGCACATACACTATTTCAAAAAAAGTTATTAACAATTTAATATTTTGGGAAGAGGAGTTTAATTTTTAGCAAATAACTTGGAAACTATTAAAATTTAAGTAATTTAATAAAACGAGATTAAGAAATCATATCTTTCAAATATTCTTAATAATTTTACAGGAAAAACACATTCGTATATTAGAAACTCTACGAATTTTGTCGATAAATTAAAAGCAATCCAATTAGACCCAAAAGATCTTAGTCAGTGTCGATGTGGGATCGCGATATACAAATGTGCCTATTAATAATTCAATTTCCAATTTCAGTTTATTAAAATTTACGTAATTTAAAAAGAGATTAAGAAATCATATCTTTCAAATATTCTTAATAATTTTACAGGAAAAACACATTCGTATATTAGATTTTGACGATAAATTAAAAGCAATTCAATTAGATCCAAAAGATATCTTAGTCAGTGTCGATGTAGGATCGCGATATACAAATGTGCCTATTAATGACTGACGCATGTCTCACATCAACTTTTTATGAAACAACTTCAGGAGCAGCCATGGGATCTCCGTTGTCACCTGTGGAAGCCAATATCTTCATGGAAGCTTTTGAGGAGGAAGCCTTAGAGTAGTCTTCACTAAAGACATGGGTTCATATATGTAGACGATACTTTTGTAATATGGCCGCATGGTCCAGAAAACCTCCCCGTGTTTCTTGATTATCTGAATCAGCAACATCCTAATATAAAATTTACAATGGAAATTGTATCAGAAAGCACGATTCTTTATCTAGATGTTCTTTTAAAAAGGAAAGGGGATGGTTCCTTAGGACACTCTGTATATAGAAAACAAACTCATACAAACAGATACCTAAATGTAACACATCATCCGACACAAAAATAGTCAGTTATTAATTCTTTGATTTACAGAGCCCACGCGAGCGATTTTTTTTTACTTATTACGGCTGGTTTTGGGACATCGTAAGGGCTTCGGCCGAAAACATTAAGGAGGACAAAATTCGGCATCGGCTTCCGCTTCGGCCAAAAAAATCACCTTCCGTCGAACTCTAAAAACAGAGACCTAAAATTTGTTATGCCTATTAGTGGCCACTAGAGGTACCTTTGCACAAGTTTTTATCAAAAGTGATTAAACACAAACATAAACAAAATTATGAGAAAAAAAATCGTAAATTCGTCGTAATTTGTCGTTTTCTAGATTATATACTGGGTGACCACGAACTAATGTAATTTATCAAAAAATATCAAAACGAAATTTTGTGAACTTTTAACCCAAGTTTGACAGTTTTGCTCACTTCCGGTTTGACCGAAAGTGGCCCATCTATGCATTTTTCCATGAAAAAACCCGAATTTTAAATTACATTCCCAAAAAACCTTTAAATTCTATAAATGTCAGTTTTTAGATGTTTAAAGTGACATAAAAATGGCTAATCTACACTCATTTGTTTTATTTGGCTTAATTCATCATGCTAAAAATATTAATGCAATTTAAGGCTGCTGTAAAAAAATATGTAATGTTTATGGTTCATTTTCACTTTTTTTTTAATAATCACTAAGGCAATTCAGTTTTTACCTAATTACAAATGCAGTAAAATGATATTATTGCTATTTTGGTTTTTAAAATAAATGGGTCAAGTCTGGATTAGGAATCTAAAATTTCGTTAAAGTTTAGGGGATGGCCAACTAACCAAAATAGAACAAATGCCTATAGATACGCCACTTTCTATCAAAAATCTGAATAGTGACGTTTAGAGAATTTAGAACTTTATCGAAATGTGAATATTGGATACACACATCTGAAACTAGCAGTTTTCTTCGAAATTTGAAAACGAAAAAAATCGGGCCAATAGAAGCCGCAATGATTTGGTTTTTATTTTATAAAATTGTTAAATACGCTATTTATATACAAGTCAAAAAAAATATGACTTTTGATCGTTGTACAATGCAAAAACTTCGAATTCCCTTTCATTCTAACCCCACCAACATATTTATACAAAAAAAATCTGAGAGGAAGAGCAGTTCTTTTTTCTTGAAAATTTCCGTTAGATCGACTACACTACCAGCTGCGAAATATTTATATTATTCGAGACTTACATATTATAGTATTATTAGTTACTGTGGCGAAAATGTATATGGACCCCAATAGATATATTATTAAGTATTGTTCGGGTTAAGGCATCGGAAACATTAAACATGACGCCTACAATCAAACGTCGTAAAACTAAAGAGGGATAAATAAAAAAATATTTAAAAACAATAAAAATAAATAATTTTTAAGCCATCTTGGAAATTTTACTTAAGTCCACATAAACTACTTACTAACAAGTTCAGTCTTAATTGTTTTATACACTTTTTTTTAAATCTTCGAATGTTTTATTTATATATGGTATATTCATTAATATGGGTATGATTAGTGAATATACTAAATTCTAAATTACATACAATGGTTTCTTATATTTCTGAGCGAAAATCAAATATACAACTGGCGCAGGTAGTTTAAAACTGATGTCAAAGAATATATTTTAAAACACTCGCGGCTATTTAAAGGCAAAGACAGATAATACTCCGTATAGACGATATATTTAATGTTAAAAAATACCCCCTAAATAGATTCCAACTTTGCATCGCATTTCCTATCGGTAGGTTTTCCTCGAGTGATATCCAGAGTTGTTTATAATTCAGTCCAAACTACTCTTTGAAAATATGGATTGGAATCACCAGTTTTTTTAGTGTTATGCCAGTCAACGCCACACATTTATTTATAATACCCATATGGGTTAATACTTAACATTATCCCCTTTCCAGGAGTAAGTTTCATTCCGGCGAACCATCCCCAGAAAGCTTGGTGCGCAGCACTTTTTATATTTTTATGGATATTTTACGTTATATATTTTATCTGCGCGACTGTTGCGCTGAAATTTTGATAGTGCTTACCTCTGTTATCGACTTTAAAACTCTAAATGGTATTATTAAGTTCAGGATCACCAGTTCTAACCAAAAAATAGGTTGCGTCCCTCTCACATCTTGCCGTTGGCCCAACTGATCTAATTAAAAGATGAATAATTTAAAGCAACCTCTTACGTCAAAAATGTTCGAACTAAAATGAAAAATTTCGTTTAGTAAAACACGAATAAAATGAGATGATTGAACCTTAGCTTGCCTATACAACGCACCACTTACTTTGAAGATCCAAAAATGCTTTAAAGTAGGAGACACGTTCTGTCAACAAACTGAAGTAGACAGCCCATTTTTATTAACAAGTCGCCTAAATTAGTCATCTAATATTAGGCTGCGTAGGACGGAAGGGTGCAAGCCTTCTTTTTTTACAACTCGTAACCACTTACTTAAAGGTACCAATTGCAGAAGATGATGCAGGTAAGCACCATCGCAATTTAACCGGACACGCCCTTGATATGCCTTATTGGCAGAAAAGGATTAAGCAACCCTGTCAACCTTTGTTACTAACAGGTCACATATGTAACGACGAGGTAAAAAGTATAACCATATAAAATGTCTTTAAATGGACTAGGGAAATTTCTGCTTTGAGGAATAAACGGCCAAAATATTTCTTAAATTAGGTATTACTTCCATTTAGGACACGATCGATATTTTACATTAAGCTTAAAAAGTTTTCTAGTCAAGCACATTCCTGCTGCAATAGTCATAGGTTATGTGAGTTAAATCATAAAATAAAAAAATAAAAATAATGTAATATTACTAATAAATTAATTTATCATAAACTGAAAACATTTTCACATACCAGTAACCATTTTCATAAAGCGGTACAGAGATAATCCCCTGTGATTTCAAATTAGTAAAAAAAAACAAAAAATATATTTTTAATTTGCTGTTATAAACTCACCTGACTCGCTTTCCATATATAACTGCTTGTTTTCCGTACACTTGCATAACCGAGATATTAACTGTGCTTTCACTGCAGCATATGCATCCCTTGTGACAGTTGCAGAACACTTACTTTCACTAAACAGATATTGGAGTATAAGAATGTAATAACGAATACATAATTTGACGAATTTGAAAATGACATTTTATTTAGCTAAGCTAAAAAGGGCGTATTTTAAAAATATTTGGATTTGTCTAGGGTGACTCAAAAAAATATTATAAACCAAAGTTGTTTTTTATTTTTCTAATGGAAAATCTTGTATATCAATATCTTATATTATTCCCGAGTATGCAAAGACCATTTTAAAATAAGGTTGCGGGGGCTTTAAGTTAAAAGAAAAGATATTATTTTTAGTGATGGGATGTTTCAAAATACAAATAATCGACTTTGAAATAACCCATAACATCCGGTTATGAAACTCTAATAGAAATTAATTATAGGTAATCCGGTCTGCATAGAATATCGATAATATATTGAGTTTTACCAAAATCTGTAACTAAGATGTTTAATTTTGTATAATAAATATTTCAGTTATTCCACCTGTCTTGTGCTGTAACTTATATATAGAATTTTCAAATTACCATACCTTACTCTCGTATTTACAGTTATACAGGGTGTTAGGGGTTTGACTACAAATATTTTAACATAGGAAAGTATTGACGATTTTAAACAAATTATTCTTATAAACCATCGGTAAATTCGAAAGGGTTTTCGAGATATTTAATTTTAAAATGTTTACTTTTGGAGAAGGTTTCAACTAATTCCAAGACAACGTGGCAACATTGCTATTTGCTTCGACATAAATGTGATGAAAATCTCATCACCTGAGAACAAAGAAGTATAAAAAACCTGTAGGTTTGAAAACAATTCAAATATTTTATTTTGACTATTTTATTGGAATGCATGAACTAATTTTTTAATAAATCTTGGTTTGTTAGCATTATATCGGCGTGTTTAAAAAATGGTAAAAACCTGTTATTAAAACTTTTTAGATTATTTATTTGTTTAGTTTTTAACTGCGCAACCCTAATTAAGTTTATAAAATAAAAATTAATAAAGAATATGAACTTACCAAGCATATTAATGTATAGCACGAGGTATGTAGGTAATTCACATACTAAAAAAAGTGCTGAAAATGTCTACCGCCACTATTTAAACACGCACGAATACGGCGAAGGCAATTTTCTTTTGAGCAGATTGAAGAAGGTTAGGTTAAAATACAGTTTCTAAGGTCATCTTCATTTTCATTTCAACCCTATTATACACTAAGGTTTTCATGTGGCCCCACAGGGCGTTTAGGTCTGGTGACCTCGGAGGCCATTTTCTAGGTTCTGGTGCATTTCGACCAATCCACTTATTATCAAACAAATTATTCAGATGTTGTAACACATTCCTATGAATGTGGGCAGGAGCTCCATCATGAAGAAACCAGGCAGTGGCTCGCTGAGCTAAAAGAATCTTCTAAAAGAATGGGCAAGTCATTAGTTAAAAATTGGAGGTATGCTTCTTCTGTTAAACGCCTTGGTAGCTCGAAAGGCCGGACTAACCGATTGTCGATTATTCCAACCCAAATATTTATTGAAAACCGGTATTGAAATCGGTTTTTGTTGAATCGTGTGAGGATTTTCTTGAGCCCAGGTATGAGTGTTATGATAATTTAAAATTCCATCTCTCGTAAAACAACATTCATCGGTTGTCAGTATGTTTAAAGTAAAATGTTCGTGTTGTTGGTTTTTTCGGAGAAACCACCGGCAAAATTCTCTTCTTCGGGGTAAGTCTTCTAAAGTCAAAGCCTGTACTTGCAGCACATGATAAGGGTACAGAAGGTTTTCACGAAAGGTACGATGAATAGTCCAATTAGAAAATCCAACTTGTCGCGAGATTTCCCGAGTGCTCAAACCAGGGTTTGCCTCCACTAGGGCTAAAATATGTTCCTCATTTTCGGGTATCGTGAACCCTTTGTAAAACCGCCACAAAGGTTCTGTCATTAAAACACCTCCTGTTAGGATATCTTTCCCGGTATATTTGGGACGCCAAATAAACATTCTGTCTACACTCTCCATAAATAAGTAACATGTCTGCATATTCAATATTCATAAACTTTTTTAAAGTGTTTTTAAATCGCAACTACGTATTAAACGGCAAAAAAAATTAAGGTGCAAGAACCAAAAAAAAACAAGAACAACTGCAACTGATATGTTTGCGAATTGTTATGTTCGTTGAAGCCTGCTCGTTTCTCTACGGTGGGCAGTGTTGCCGTTTTCAAATAAGCATTCTATGTTAAGATAAAACAATTTATTCGTTTTTTATTTTTTAAATTCAGGTGGTTCAGGTATTTTATTAAGAAAAAATGTGTAGGCATTTTGTAGAAAATCATATAATTAATGGTTTTACATAATAAAATTAGTCAAACCCCTAACACCCTGTATAAAGAACCAGGTACCAGTTAAATTAAAACGTGGTTTCAGTCAAACTTCCTTAACGTTTTATTATGTGATG
Organism: Kuschelorhynchus macadamiae; assembly: GCA_030620095.1. Taxonomy (NCBI): domain Eukaryota; kingdom Metazoa; phylum Arthropoda; class Insecta; order Coleoptera; family Curculionidae; genus Kuschelorhynchus; species Kuschelorhynchus macadamiae. The sequence goes on from JAUTXW010004561.1 coordinate 714,036, forward strand.
AACTATAGTTCCCTTAACTTACTTTTGCATTAAAACGCGTGGCCCGATCGGATAATTTTCGAGCTGTAGTGGAACAAAGGAGCAATTTTAGGGTGCCGAGAGATATTACAAATATAAATGGATTGCTTTACTGTATAAAATACTAATTTCTAAATAATAAAACTATCTGTAAACAGTGAAGTTAAAATTAATATGCCTATTTTAAGTTTATATTTAGAGTTTTCTATTTTTGCATACGGTCTTATTTTTTGCTGCAGATCAAATTGTGATATATATATATATATATATATATATATATATATATATATATATATATATATATATATATATAATCTATTGATAGTATAATGAAGTAGAAACATCCTACTTGTTATTGTAACTAAACAATAATAATTTTCAAAATTAATTATTTGCACATTTTTAACTCTACAAGACTACAGATAGCTATTTTAGTTTATTAGTTTCCAAAAATTATTAAGCTTATCAGCTTACCAAAACCGCACAAAGAAATAACTTTATTTTTGTAAACAAAGATTTATAAAAAGTTAAAGCAAATGCTCACTTTAAACACACACGCATAGTTACCACTAAAAATTAAAGTTAATTTTGTTTTAACTTATTTAATAATGTGTTATCTTTACGTAGTATTCTTTATTTGCAAACGTTTTAAAAACCACCCTACATATTTAAACTTGAACATAAAACGCTACGTAGCTGTTTAGAAAAACTGCTGTCGTTCGCTGAATATTGAACTACGGCAGATAAAATAAACGGCAATATATTTCTGTATTCTAGTTGGTGTGAACGTTACGCGCCTTCCCCGCCGCGCAACGTCATTGTGGTTTAGAAGCGTGATACAGCAAGATTAAAAAGCCTATAGACCGGGCAGTGACGGTGGCCTGTTTAGAATATTTCGTTCCATTCAAAGGCAAATTTTCATAGGCGGAGTAGTGTGCGATTATAAAATTTTCTTGTGAACTATAAAAAAATCCAAAGCTGGATTGGTTTGTGCTGCCAAAAGATGTATCAACAAAAATTATTCTTCCGATTAAACTTTTCTTTAGATTTCCCATGGATGCACTTTTGCAATTTTTTTTTTAATAATTTAATCTCGAATTTAATATAATAATAAAACTAGGTTTGCAAGGAAACCCAATAAGTAAGAATTATTAAAAAGTTAAATACAGAAGTTATTTGATATATTATAATACATCTTTATTCTACTATGATATTGTATGTACTGGTGTTCGGGGCGACTCTCAATTTTTTTTTTAATAGAATATTGTGTGTTTTTTGATTCTTGGGTTACGAGGCCCACTTTATAAAATTATGTAGGTATCTATGCACGGTTGTGGACAAACAAATCGTTAAGCACAGCATTCATAAGCCTGTCATAGTAAGTGCATTTGAGCTATGAATTGCAATAACGACAGTATCTTTTACTGGTACGGGTAACATGAATGAGAGATGAAATATTGTTTTAAGTTATTTACTTATAATTTCATACTTCTTTTTATACATAGGTACCTATCTACAGCCTATTGGGTAATATGTATAAGGCAAAAATGCTTTTACCATAGTGGTTATGCACATATTATATATTCTATTATTTGTTTAATGTGTCTCTAATTAAGATGTTTTTATTAGCATAACTTATGTATGTAACTAACTATGTATGTAGTCAAATCTAGAAAGTCGATTTTCACCTTCTAATTTTATTGCATCGAATTGAAATTTTGCAAGCGTATGTATTCGGCTAACAATACAATAATTTGGTACTCGATGGTGTCAAATGATACCAGTCTATTTTAACCCACTTCTAACTTCATCAATTTGAAATTTTGCCAGTGTATTTAATTCGGATGAAAATACAATAATCTAGTATCATCGTGTTAATCTGATGAGTTCGAGAGTATCAAATGGTATCGTTGGTACCAGCTTAGTAAACTCTTCAAATTTGAGCTCATTTGTCCAATACAGCTGTCCACCAGCTCGATGGTACCAAATAGTGCCGATAGTACCAGCTAGTCTACTAGAATTTGAGCATATTTTAAAACAACTTGAGTTCTTACTTGGGCCAAAAATTTGAATTGAATTTGAAGTATTAGACCGCCATTTTGTTTTCCCATCTTAGATTCGTACCAAAATGTTACCAGTTAATTTCTAAACACTTAATTTTGTGAGGTAAATTGGATAACTAGTTTTTTAATATTTTTTTTACATTTCACTAGACCGAAACATTTTGTTCCGCTACATTGGATTTTTACTAAATGTTACCAGGTTGACCTCTAATTTTTGACCAAAATTTGAAGTCAATGGGTACGTAGTGTCGAGTATATTCATCTGGCCCATTAAATTAAGAAATGTATATAATGCAACATGTTCCTAAAACAAGAGTCTTGAAAGAAACAGCCATATAGACAAAAATATTATCATACCAACAATAAAAACCACACGCTCATATATAGGGAGAAACACGGGTCGACAAACATACCTAATTACAGGCAAAAGAATACGGCCGAACGGACAAAGCACCAAGGGTTTTACTTATTCAAACATTTTTTTCTATAAGATGTCCCACTTACGAGTATATGAACAAAAGGTTATAAAAACAATAAATTATATCGCACACCATTCATTGTTTTCTTTAAAAATTCAACCAATTCAATCAACTATAACGATCACATAATGTAATTTCTAATATTTAATACTTAATATTTTATAAAAGGTACCTACAATACTGGCCTGTTTAAGGTCAGGGTCAAATTTAGGTAGTTGGCGACAATAATACATTAACATTGTCAGGAGACGCCGTTTGTTTTATCTGCCGTGACTGAACCTTGTTTAAGCCGATTTTTCCGATAAACGTTGCCGATTTTGGTAAGACCTTATTAGAATAAAAGTTTAGTTTTCAATGCCGATCTTTTTCTCTAAAATTAGATCGTGAAGATATTTTAACAAAAAAAAACCTTATGAATTACGTAAAAATAATATAAATAACTGATTCATACAATAAAATAAATAAAAGTATTGTGCTCAAAATGGTAGTATATATATATATATATATATATATATATATATATATATATATATATATATATGTATATATATATATACTTTAGGTATCCTTTATATATTATAAATTCCAGCCCAACTGTAACAATAAGAGACATGTATGTAGTCGAATTTTATGTCACTTCTAATGAAAACTGATGGCTCGACCATTTTTTCTAATGTGTATTTTAGATAAAGTCTAAAACTAATTATAATACTAAATATGAAGTATTTGTATTTCTAGATACATGTTTTTGTTCTCTTTTTAGTATTAAGGCAATTACATTATTTCATCGCACTTACCAAACTACTACTTGTGCATTGATTTCACATGCTTGTTTTGTGACTAGTATTTATCACTATATTCTTTAAATAGTATAGCCATGTAACTAAAATGTACGACCCTTTATATAATATGACTCGTTATCAACTGGACATGAATGGAGAAAATATCTGTGGTTTAAATTGGCCATCTCCTGATGAAAACATGATTTAATTGATCTTAATTCAGTTTTCTTAAGTTATATTCTTCTACAAAATCTATTTTTAAGAAATCTAGAGCATATACAGATCATGCATAATGATCACTCTCTTAACTTTTTCTTTTTGTCTTTACAAACAATTAAAAAATATATATGTTCCTAGGATTTTTTATATACTTTTTGCACAAGTGTTGTCCTTGTTTTTTAACTCCAGAAAGGACATCCACATATATCATAAATAATAGTACGGAAGCAAACATACCCTGTTAATGTTCTCTGAGATCTTCTTAAGCTAGTATCATTCTCATTTAATTCATTTGATGACTCTGTAATAACCTGAATATTTTTCTTTAAGGACCTTAGGGAACTTTTTGTTTGCCTTCCTAGACTTTGTTTTTTATCAGGTGATACGTCTTGTCCTAAAGACTCTAAAATTATATTCTCTATTAAGTTTTAATATTACCAATACATTTAAATGCACACACTTACACACACACACACACACACACATATCCAACTTCATTACCCCCGAATTTTTAAATGGCAATAACTCAGCTAGAATAATATTTTAATTAATATATTTTCTCTACCATAATCCCAACTTTTTAAATGTAACTTTATAAATCTGCTACCAACAAAGAAATTACATTTTTGTAATATCTAACTAGATTTAAAAAAAAAATGTAAGTTTAAATACCGTTTGTCTGACGAAGCTATAGTGTTAGCGAAACATATGTCACAAGTTGTGAATAAAATCATAATTCTTTATTTAGCACCTGGCTAGTAGTACAAGTATGTATAAACAAACAATTGTAAGGCATATCCATTAAATTAAATGTAAACAAAATTATTAAATATGTCAAATATAAAAATTTAAATTAAAATAACGATACATCGATTCAATAGAATAAAACTTATTAAAACAGAACAGTACACTCTTTTAAAAACAAACAAAATCTGTAAAATTACAATATATAGTCAACATTATAAATACGTCAAAGTTTAAAAACATGTATATCCTACAAACCTATTCAAAAGAAAACAATGCTAAATATTACATCTCATTAAAATTAACTATTTTATTTTGCTTCATGTATCACTCTCCCTTCAAATTCTCCTTTAACCTGTGTTTAAATGTATTCAAGCTACTTATATTTCTAATATATACAGGTAGGGAATTAAAACCAAGTAAACCTTTATGGTAAAGGGAGTTTTCAGAACTTTTTTGTTTTTTTTACTGATATAAAAGTTTTCTTTATGTCTGGTTGGATATGAATGAACCATTTCGTTAGTGAATAATCGTTCCGTTAAATATTCAGGCGTCATTCTATTTTTAATTTTGTATACAAGTACCATGGTCTGATATTTCAAAAACTTTTCAACAAGGAGCCAATTTAATTTTCCTAACATTTGCTTTATAGGTGTGTCCCTTTTTTCTTGTAATATTATACACATAGCTCTATTTTGTAATTTTTGAAGCCTACTGATCTCATTCTTGTTTGCTAAAAAAAGAACTGATGAACCGAACACTAGATGAGGTAAGACCAAGGTATTATAAACAGTAATTTTTGCCCATTGAGACAGAGATGTAGAAATTCTTGATAGAAAATTAATATTGTTTGTCATTTTTTCAATTATGTACAAAATATGATCTTTAAAATTAAGGTAACAGTCAATTACAAAGCCAAGATACTTTATCCTCTATACCACCTCAATCTCACAAGAATCTATTTCAACTTTTAAATTTTCCTGCTGAAAGTCTTTTTGTATCTTATTGTTACCTATTAGCATAAATTTGGTTTTCTGTGTATTAAGCTTGAGTGAATTTTGACCTAACCATATTTCTAGCTGATTCAATTCTATATTAATTACTTCTATTAAGTGATTTAAGTCTTTTGAAAAAAAATATATTAACGTATCATCAGCAAACAAATGTATTGAACAACTTTTAATCACTGTACCAATATCATTTATATAAAGAATAAATAGCAAGGGACCAAGAACATTGCCTTGGGGTACGCCATTACTATTTAACAATTCCTCCGACACTTCACTATTAACTTTTATTACCTGTCTTCTACTCTGCAAATAATCCGCTAACCAGTCTAGTGCCTTACCCACTATACCATATTTTTTAAATTTTCTTATTAGTCTCTGTCTATAGTTTCGAAGGCACGTTTTAAATCTAGAAAAACGGCACCTATCGCATAGTTATCAAGTAAACATTTCCAGTCATATAATATATTTTGAATGGCAGTCTCACAACTATGACCCTTTCGAAATCCTGACTGGTTTTGGATCAAAATATTGTTGGTTGTGAGGTAATCTATTAACTGATTATATACAACTTTTTCAATGTTTTTATCAAGAGTTACCAGCATATTTATGGGTCTCAAATTATCTGCTTTAGCTGCACCTTTACCTTTCTGAATTGGGACAACTGTAGCCAATTTTAAGAGAGATGGGACTTTACCTAATTCTAGAGAAGAATTTATTAAATGAAGGAGTGGCTTTTCAATACTAAAATAAGTGTTTTTATAAACTCTGCAGTTATATCATCAGAACTACCTTTATTTGGCAAGGAAAGTACAATATCATGCAATTCTTTAAAGCTAACAATTGAAATGAAGATAATTCTGGTATTTCACTATTTATGTTCAAGACTGGCTCTATCACTACAGTAGTTTTATTAATACTATTTACAATATCGTTTATACTTTCTACAAAATATTTATTTAAATGCCCTGCAACACCTTTAGGATTCTTAATTATTTCGTTATTAATGTCAATCTTTTCAATATATCCCTTATTTCCTTTTTTTCCTTTAACCAATTCACCTAAAGTTTCCCACATTTTTTTAGGATTATTTTTTGTTGAGCCAATTTTATTATAATAATAGTTTTTCTTTTCTTCTCTAATGACTGATACAACTTTATTTCTAAGTTTTTTGTAGTCCTTATTATTTTGCACTGATTTATCCCGTTTTTGCTTTTTGTAACTATTGTCCCTATTATTAATTGCTTCTTTTACTCTTTCATTGTACCATTCTTTGTAATTAGCTCTTATCACCGTTTCTTTCCTTGGTGCAACCTGGTTTAAAACCCCTTTTATAATATTATAAAAATATTCATATTTTTGATCAATATCTATATTTCCCGAATATTTCCAATCAATTCTGGTTAGTCTGTTATTCACCTCCTCATAATCTACTCTACCCCTCGTACTTATAGTGAAATTATTTTTGTTTATTACATTATACTGAATATTTACATTAACAATAAAATGATCACTAATACGTGGCGTTTCCGATACTGAGGTGTGTAAAATATCTGCATTATTTGTCAAAACTAAGTCAATTATACTTCCCCCTTTATCAGTTGGGTGTGTAAACTTTTTGACTGTTTGTTGAAAGCCTACATCGCTAAGAATTTTCTTAAGTTTCTCTGAATAAGTACTATTAGACAACCAGTCAATATTAAAATCACCCACAATTATAACCGGGTGCATGTTATCTGACAATTCCTCACATTTTTGTTTAAAAAAATCTAAAAACTCCCTGTAACTTGCATTTGGAGAATGATACAAACAGCCCAATATATAAATTTTTCCAACAACACAAATTTTAAATATGTCAAACCAATAATTCTTCTGATATTGATATTTTTCAATGCTTATAAGATCAATACTGTTACTTATATATACTACAACTCCGCCTGTGAGTCTGCTATCGCTATCCACCCAAATAATTCTATACCCTATAATTTCTATTTCAAAATTATTAATATTTTCTGTAAGTCTAGTTTCAGTTAAACAAACAACCATTGGGCAGATATTTACAATATAATCATGAAATTGATCGAATTTAGAGAGCAAGCTTTGTGAATTCACTAATATTAAGAAATTCCTAAAAAAGAACCATTGCTCATAAAAGCATTGGCATTTTCAACATTGAAAGTATCCATTCTACAAGCATTAGGATGGGCATTGGTAAAATTTCGACCTTGGAGTTTAACTATTAATTTTTTTAATGCCAGTGTAACTAAACTCACCCCACTAAACTTAATGTACAAATTATGTCTACAAATAAAATATGATGAACTTACAATAGCATTAAAATGAATTAATTGAACATTCTTATTCACTACTCCTAATTTACTATAAATCATCTTGTGTTCATTAATAAAATTATTTAAAACAATGTTATTGCTAAAGAGCGGTACAGAAAACAAAATTAAATTTGTATAATCACTCACAATCTTAAGTTTTTGTATTGTTTCCTCTTCTACTCTGATGCCTTGTAAAAGATTTGCTGAACCACCGATAACAACCACATAATCCTTTTTGGTACAATTATTAGCCCATTCTAAAATATTTCCAACTACATCATCAAATAAGGCATTTGGCTTTACCACTGCTGTTATAGTAAATAAATCACTTAAGTGCTTGTCTAGACTTGCTCGAAAACTTTTAGCCAAATTATCACCCAGTATAATTATTTTACCACTTGGTCTCTTTGTTTTGCTAATATTGGTTGGTTTCTGTTTATTAATTTCATCATGCAACAAAGCCCTCTGAAGAAGTTCATTCTTAAGGGTTTCCACTTCTTGTCTATATGCCTCTATATCACTTTCAAAGACCCTGATGGAATTTATCATGTCTGTATTTATCTCTTTAAGATCCTCTAAATTTCTTTTTACTTTGGCACGTTCTTCTTCACTTAACAAAAGTTTGTTTTCTAGAGACTTATTTAGTTCTTTGTGTTTATTTCTTTCTTCTTCAATGATTAAAGTGTTTTATTTATTTACATTAAACTTGTTAATAATTTGAAATTTTAATTACAACTACTGAAAAGATCCATTTGGGGCCTTCATCTTAATCAGTGTAATGAACTGTTTTCATAGGGAGTTGTAGGTTGTTAGCTTCTGCTAGTTCACTTCTTATGAAAAAGTGGTGAGTGAGGAACAGACACGTAACAGACATTTCTGTGGAAGTTTGTGTGTTTTATTTGTGTTACTGTGAATGTGTGATCTAGACAGTGTTTTAACAAGGTATCATTGTTGTGACGTTGGTGTAACGTGAAAATTGTTTAAACCAATGCTGAGAAGTGATTTTTTTTGGGAATAACAAACTTGAATGTATCATACTTAAAAACATGATTATATTCTTGAAAAGTCATTAAAACTTCAAATTGTTTGGAATTACAAACAAATAATTCTTTAATGTTTGTTAAGGGGGAACTGCACGTAGTAATATGGATCATTTGCAAGCCTTCCGACGCTGCAATATTGTGTTAAAACTATAAGAGATATGTATTAGCCTCAATGTAATTTTAATAGGGAAATATGTATAGTTGGGCGTTAAAGGCGAATTTTTATGAAAAAATCATATCTAGAGTTATAAAATAAAAGTAGATTTGTCCATTTTCTTTTGACCACTTTTTCACGCACATGCCTTCGCATATAATTTTTTTTCCACAAAATGGCCCTTTACCGCTTTACATTGATCCTTTGTCTACGTAACTGCAAAATTTGAAATGTTAAATCGTACTCATGTCTTTGTATTTCTGCAGCGCGTGAACCCTTTTGAACCCATTTTTAATCGAAATGTAATTTAAATTACCTACACATAACACATCTTTTTGAATTCGGACGTGCAGGAAGTTTTTTTTTAATGCGTAGGTACCTTTTCATCTTACTTTCAACTCGACTAGACCTTGTCGCTGGTTTTTCACTTTTTGCGTGCAGTTCTCCCTTAATAAAAATATAAATATTACTCTACAATTTTTGAAAATGTTATTACGATTTCTCCCACAGTTTTTTGGCAATAAAATTTTTAATTTAAAAGTGCAAAAAAATTAATTTCAAAAAATGTTAAATGTTTTCTAAATCGTTTTAATGAATGAATGTTGATAACCAGTTTCGAATTATATATTTAAAGTTAAATTTCATGACCAAGCTTAAAGTGGGGGGTGCACTTAATGTGATTTTATGCTAAATTAATTTAGCATAAAACGGTTAATTCTATTACTATATTTACTAACTAACAATTGTTAAAATATACTGAAACAATCTAACAATCCTTAAAATATACTGAAATTTTTTTTATTGAAATTTTCTATTATGATTTCTTCACTTTTATCATTCGGGTTTCCATAATCTATCATTATTTGCAAATGAATGAGTTCATGAATGACTTTCGAGGATTTGTCATGTTACATCCCATGACAGTTTTATCATCATTCTTAAAAATTTTGGATAAAATATCAAAATGAATTTTTTCTGAAAAGCTGGACAACAATACACCTGAACCTGCGGTCAAGTGTTCGAAAAACATGCCATTCGGCACAGCTGCATATATAGTATTTGGAAACGATAGATGATTGAGAAAAATTTAGAGAAAAGAAAAAACTGATCTAGAAAAATGAAAACAGTTATGCTCAACAGGAAATTAAAGATGCATTATTGATACTAACAAGCTCATCACGTGGATCAAAAACTAACATAACTTTAATTCATTAAAAAAAAACAAATAACACATAAATTCACCTAAAACTTTACCAACCCATTATTAGGCCTAAATTCATAACACATGAAATTTCAAACTTAGTTACTCACCAAGCCTCTGTTCTGTTTTAATTTTATTATTTCTTCTACGTTTTGGTTTTTCGTAAGTGTCAAATGACTGCTCTTTTCTGGCAATAGCATTTTGGATTATTGATTTACTATTACACCTCCTCCTTGTTCTTTTTGAAGTTTCTATTAGGTAACTCTTTGTGGAACTACAAAATTGAAAATATATTCTTGGAATTCTATAAGACCAAAAAGTAGCTACACTGCATTTTTCCATGACAAATAGAGTTAAAATCTAAAATCATACCAATTTTCCCACAATTTATTAATACAAACGAATAACAATATAGTGATATGTGACCTTTCTCCAAATAAGCAAAAAATTAGTTTTAATTGTGTCACAATAAAATAAAAAAATACATAAAAAGTGGTAAATAAATTTCTTTCTTACTCATTATTTTTAAGATGCTCGTCTTTGTTATCGTGTGCAGTTAATGTTTCTAAATGTTCAACACTTGCAGCACTCAAATATTTTTCTTCAGATTCTAAATTGCCTAATTTTCTGACTAATGATACATTTGTATATTCTGGATTCAAATTACAGCCAGTGGAATCGCTAATGATTGTATTCATAGCTTTGGTCAAAACTAACTGTGATTTCTGAAGATTATTTTCAGTTTTATGCTGTATATTAACAACTTCTTCATATTCCATGATGTCTCTACTAAAAGAAAGTAATTAAAAATATAAAACACCCACACCAAATTAAAAAAAAAATCATAAATTCATATTGGTTTAAATCTATTAAATACAAAAAAATATTTTCTTTATGGATTCAATGTATGTACTTTTTAAGAATACTTTATGATTATTGGGTAAGTTATAAGCTCCTGTAAAATAAGAATAGCCATCATCCACCGGTTCTTCAGGATCACTGAGTGTTCATCAGTGGTGTCAGTCAGGGGGTGGCTATTTTGCTTTGCTGCCCCCAAATTTTTTTCTTGGCTATACATATTAATGTTATTTAATATGCAATCAGAAAAATTATATAAAATTTGTTTTGTCTGTGGATATGTTGATAAGATCTTACACTTTCCAATGCAGAATACAAATAAAAAAATTATATTGCCTCGCTGCCTCATTTGGTACGATAGAGGCCTAAATAGTTCCTAAAAATAAAAGTGTGTGGTGTATACATTGTATAACACATAATGTGCATGAACTAGTATCGGAACGTTATAATATCCGCAGTGTGTGCTGCTATGAACATAAAATCACGTTGTAAATCACTCCCGAGTAATTTCCGTTCTTTCGTGTGATTGTAATTAGTAATATATTGTGTTTGGTATCATTTTAACTGTAAAATAGTGTAGTATTGTGTTTCAAGATTCACTTCCATCCAGAATTTGCGTTAGCGCCGGAAAAGTCAAAAATCTATGTATAAAACGACTATAAGTTTAGTCTAGTATATAAAAAGTGGTAAATTTCTTCTTATCTTTGGAATGGTTTACTGTGTTGTAAATCCTCCTTTTTTTCTAACAATCTATGCACTGAATATACTGATAGTGAAGCTTTTTTGTGAGATGGTATTTATGAATGGTTCAACTGCCATAACCAGAAGCAAATCGTTTATATTTGAGGTCTTAGAACATTTATATTGGTAAACAAACTTAAATGTTTATTAATGGTTCACAATTGTACTAATATTTGTACAAATGAGCCAACAGGGTGACAGAGGTTTTTAAGTGCTGCGAGAATAAAATTAATAACAATAGGATCTATGTGGGGTGTAGTAATATTTTTCATCCAAGGTGCTGGAAAAGGACAAAAGGTTATAAAATTTTGGACAAAAACTTAATTTTATGTTCAAATGTTTGCGAAAATAAAGCTGAAAGAGATGATGTAGATACATCGACAGAAATTATTCAAAACTTAATGGAGGAATTAAGAAAAGAATTGCAGTTTAAAGATGCCCATATTGCCAGATGAAATGAACCTCCACGGCTTTTGAGATGGAAGCTGGTGAAATTGAATCCAATTTTCTTAGTGAAATTAAAACATATAGGCTTCAAATAAATGAACTTCAGGACAAACTAAATGAACAAACAAAACGACATTGAATATATTGAAAAATATCTAATAATGTTTGCACATGATACTAAGGCAGGGATGAAAAGCTACACTTTTAAATAGATTAAGTTTAAATGTTGATAAAACTGAAAAAATAATTTTTACACTTAGACCAGTGGGTCAGGATGTGATTGGTGTCAATTCCGTAGATTGGTGTGGGTTCACTTGGATAACACTAGTATTTGAGTTTCATGTAAACCAGGTGGCCAAAAAACTTTCTAGTGCAATATTCTTATTAAACAACCATAAAAAGATTGTTGAAAAAAATGTATTATTAATGGCATATCAGTCAAACTGCAATTATGTCTTAGCAGCTTGGGACCATTCAGCGCAGGCCAATAGAATATTTAAACTCAAGAAAAGAGTTGTCAGAATAATTGGCAGTCTACATTTTTGAGATGATGTTAGGCATATGTTTATAGAGTTAAAAATACTAATTTTGCCGTCCTTGTATATCTTATCTTGTTTTATGTATGTTAGAAAAAGCATGAAAGAGAAACAGAAACAAGTTTATTAATGTTACTACATATCAGTGTTTACATACGTCAGTAGTTTGTATACAGTGTAAGAAAAAATAGTTAATATTATAACAAATGATGAACTGATGACTAATGACAACTGAGTATTTTATAGTTACTTAGTTAAAATGTTATTATACATAAGTGTTTAAATATGTTAAAAGTTTGTAATACAATGTATAATGATTTAATTATAAAGAAATTAGTATAGAGCAAAGAACACACAAAATAAAGGTAGTTAGGCAGTTGAATACTAGTGACTAATGACAATTGAGTTTTTCACTTAAATTGTTGTACAATTCTTCAAGTGACTAAACACATTTTTCAATTAGGTAATTTTTCATGATCATCTTAAAATTCTTCACAATAGTTAGCAAAGTATTGTACAAATTAGGAGAAAAAAAATTATCCACATTAAATTTTATTTATTCTATGAAAGTCAATGTAAATATTCTTCCTATTTCTAGAGAAATGATTGTGAACTGACTGATGTGTATTGTAATCTTGACCCTGTTCTCTCAGGCACAGTTAGGATTTTTAGTTTTATATACATATCTCTACAGTCAGCTCTATATCTCAACTCACCAATCACCTGAAGCCTTTCTCTGCAGCCCAAACACTCTAGAAACACTAGAATGATGCCCCCATGCTAGCATTGTATATGAAATCCTAGACTAAATTTTTTTTTTAATTTAATATTCGTCTGCCATTACCCACCTCTGCTCTGACCAAAAAATCAATATTTTACGAAAGGAAAAAGATATTTAACCATTTGCCTACTGGAATGAAATGACTGCAAAGCTTAAAGTTGTTTAGGAGAACTGTAAAAAGAGCATTACTTGGTAAAGCTTATTATAGTTTGAATGATATTTTTTTAGATATCCTTTAGAAGCATTTATTAATGTTTTAATGATCAATTTTTTAATTTTTTATGTTTTTTTAAATTTTGTGTTGTACTTTGTATGTTTATATTTTTTTACATTTTAACATTGGACAAATTGTAGGTCTGTGTGTCTTGTAAACTAGTCTAGTAGTAGTCTTTTCTTTTTATACATAATCTTTAGGTAATTTTTGTGTTGGATTTAATATTTTTTATCTTCTTTTTAATTTGTATATTCAGCGACAATAAAGCTTATTTTGACTTTGGCTTTGACTAGAGTCCATAAAAGAGTGGGCCATTTTAGATTGTGCAATGAACATCGTAGCCATAATACTAGGAATATCACAGCTGTTTGTTGAAAGGTACCACTGTACAAATTATGGGTTTAGCGCATTTGTTGACCGACTGGTTCACAATTACAATCGTCACTTCTCAGAATATGATATTTTCAGACTAAGCACTTTGCAGCTGAAAAGGCAGTTAACCGGATTGGTTTTGTAATGTTTTTTGGCCCATATTGATGTTAGTTTTTGTTTATGTAGTTGTGTAGTTTTATCATTATTCATGTATTATTTTTTTTCAATTGAAAATCTTTCTCATTGGTAATTTTTGTTTGCTGATCTGACATATTTTTTTTTAGAGTTACTGACTTCATTATTTATTTATTTGACGTTATTTGCGAATGCGTACCATTTGGAATGTTTAGCATTCTGTAGTGTACGTTTCTGAAGGGCCACTTGTCCGATGCGTGCATCGGCTACGTCCTTACATTACATTAACAAAAAAATAAATGCCAATTTTTTACTGCTTACCAAATCTCGTGTAAGTACAAACTGCCTGAACATGTTAGGCGACTGAAACACGAATTTTCTAAGGCAATAAAAAAAAGTATTTAATATGTAATGCCTGTTACAGTGTACAACAATTCACAAAAGAGAAAATAAAGTTATAGTTATGTTGTTTCCCTAATACTTGTGCCTCTATGTATGAATATCAAAGTTTGTTCTACTTTTATTTAATTGTTAGTCTATTTTTTTTTCTTTGACTTATGTTACTATTTTTTCATGTATGTAAAAAGTGTATTTTGAATAAATTAGAATTTCAGTATTTCAGTATTCATTAAAATAGATCCAACATTTACTAAATAACAATAATAGAAACACTAAAAAACAAAATATAAGTAAAAATTAATATTAATTTTATGACTAAAGAGACCAGGTAATGTTATTGATTACACCACCCTTAAAAATTGGTCATATCTTAGTTTTTTTCCATTCCTCAGAGAATGTATTTGATGATATAGCTTTATTGAATATATAATAAAGCATTGTGAACAGTCGGAGTACAAAAGAGAAAATTTTATCATGTCCAGCTGTGTGTGTATTTCTGAGTTCCTCGAGTGCTTTACAGACTTCAGATTGAGTAATGTAGTTAATGACTATGTTGGTCAGAGGAATCTACATAAACACACTTGAAATGAAATGAAAAAATAAAGTCACGACTAGCATATCCCTAAATCAATGAAAAAAGAAAGAAAAAAAAACAACCAATTTTACACATTTTACAATACTATAGATTTGAAGTGCCTTATTTGAATCGTTCAAAAAAAATCTAGATACTCTGGTAGGCTGTTAGCTTGTTTACCGAATCTCGAAATAGGGCAAACAGTTGATGACAGTCAAACATTCTATTCAAAATTTTATATAAAGTGCATAAATCATTATTTTTTCTGCGACTTTCCAACGTTAACAATTTAGCTATAATATGTTTATTATAATTTATCTGGTCTGCGGGAATTTGTAATTTATTTATAGACAAAATGCCTTAAAAATTTTTTTTGAACCCTTTCCACCACATCATCACTCAGTTTAATTTATTAAAAAACAGAATATGCTGTACAATAATAGTCATAAATAATAATAGAACTATAAAAACTAATATACTCAAAAACTCTTATATACTATAAAATTACAGAGACAATATTTATTGGTTATAATATGACACTTTAGAACTGCAAAAAAATCTGGTTGATTAATTAAAGAAAGTCATCAAGTACTATAGTCTTCTAGAGGAACTCTTTGTTGCTATAGTGAACATATTTTATCAAGCATTTCTTAACTTTTCGCTTAAATTCAGTCTTCCCTCTAACTGATGTTACTGCCTGTTACTACCTTTGGTAGTTTACTGTAAAACACTTTTCTTTTGCGCCATAGGATATTTTACGTTATTTCATACAGAATGGAGTGTTCAGTACATTTATTTATCTTGTTTTATATTGTTTGTTAATACATTGATGTTGTAAGATTCCTAAAGAGGCTTTCATAACTGCAAAGGTCGAACACTGTCAAAATATTCAATGATTTAAAGAGGTTTGCAATAAGTATGTTTTTCACTATCTTGCAGCAAAAAGATAATATTGATATGGAACGACCAAGACACCATATAGTAAGTTATCAATTATCTCTATATATTCTATATATTCCATCATAACTAACTTTTTGCTTTTTTGGATGATTTCGCGGATTATTTCTCTAATCTCAGTCACATTTGTAGGAGTCAAAACACATTGCTCATTTATGCTGATGGTATTTAAGTAAGTGAAAGGATCAGTCTGTGAGACAATATTATTTGTTAATTTAGCAGCTACAGAGCAGTAGAAATCATTCAGAGTATTAGCACCCAAATAGGATTCGAAATGTGTTGTTTGCTCTATCCCTACGTTCATCACTGATTTTCCAATTTTCTTTGGACCTTTTTCCAGAATTATTAATTCCAGCATAGTAGCATAGTGATTATACTATACTTAACGAAATAACAGAAAAAATAAGCATTCGAATGTGTAACCCCTTAGTAAGCCAAAGTTTCCTATTCTTCTTCATTTCAATTTTCTAAGTGGGAAAGCTCTATTGAATACACCTATCAGATTATCATGAAATGTGGATAACTTATCATCTACAGTAAAATTAAAATGGGTATTAAGACATACATCAACAAATTTACGGTAGTTTAATATATACTCGCCCATACCTAAATCTAGTGGGAGTGCAGTTATTTGTCTTAAATACTACCTACTTAAACCTACTAAAAACTATTAATGTTTGCGAGAACTGAGAAACAAGAGTAGGCCAATCTACATGCATTGTAAAATTAATGGACAATAATAAATTTTTGAGCAAATCTGTTGGCTCTGATAAGGGGTCATTGTAATTTATGTTAAAATTACCGGCGATTACAATCCAGGAAGTCTACTTATGAGATCTTTCAGTCTCTCAATAAAAATAACAACATTACAAGATGGTGGTCTATATATAAAAGCAACATATAACTTTCTAGGCTTACTATAGATCAAGGAAAATTCAAACTCATTTTCTACAAGTAAATGGTTAAACTTGGTAACATCCTGAAACTCATATGCATTGAAAGATTCTATACTAACAAAAATGGCGGTTCCACCATGGGATTAATTTTCCCTGTTAAATCTGGAAACAGCAGTATAACTCTCTCAAGTTTAAAGGCTTCAATGGGTCTGAGCCAGTGTTCTGTAACCAGCACAATATCTGAAAAATTATAATTGTCCAAACGGATGAATAACTCATTACCTTTATTATGAATTGACTGTATATTCAATAGAAGTGGATTCAAGCTATTTTCAAGACAACTGCTATCTCCAAGAAACAGTAAACACAATGTTTATCTAATTTAAGCTGGTGTTTCTAGTCCCTTTCCAAACAAATGGGATGTAATACACCAAAACACACAAAACAATAGTTAGTAAAACCCTTGGTTGCACAGTACTTAAAACAAAATTTACTTTCCATACTTTAATTGTTTTTTCTTATCATATTATGGCAAGTCCTGACTTTTATATTGATTCGTTTTCATAATATTTGAAAGAAAATTCAATAATTTTCTTCCCAAGTCTAACCCGCTCAGGTCTGCCATCTTTGCCATATTATGATGTTTACAGTATATTATGATGTCATAGAACTTCCGGTGAAATGTACAGTATTTTGTACTAATTTTTAATTTTTCATTTGTGGCAACACTCAACGTCTTTCACGTTATGTCAATGTATTTATGGAAACAAAATTTTCAAATATAAACTTCCAAAAGACACTGCCTTCTCTTCCACTGGTAACTGGTGGAATTGTAAATCTTTTGCACTAAACTTTCACAACTTTTATGAAATATATAAATGGTAGTCAAAGAGAATTTCAAAATTACAAACATAAATGTAAACATCAACAATGCAAATTGAGTTTCTTGTGATTTCAGCAAAGCTTTCGATTCTGTTGATGATTCAATTCTTCTCAGGAAGCTAGCTAGATATCGTATTTCACAGATTAGCATTGGTCTCATCAAGTCATACCTTAAAAACAGACTACAATCTATATGTGCTGACAGTGTGGAGTCAGCAGAAAGGGCAGTAACAGTAGGGGTGCCTTAAGGCTCGATACTCAAGCCACAACTTTTCCTCATCTATATTAATTTATTTATTTCACTTCATGCCTTTAGTAATGTAAAAGTTTTCTTTATACCTGATTGGATATGAATGAACCGCTTCATTAGTAACTAATCTTTCTGTCAAGTATTTAGGCATCATTCCATTTTTAATTTTGTAAACAAGTGCCATGGTCTGATATTTTAAAAACTTTTATAAAAAGGTATTTAAAATCATATAGTTTTTCAGATGAAGCTCTATAAAAACAAATTACTAACACACATTTATCTTTAAAACACAATTCAGTTAAAGCAACTTTGTATACAAATTTTTAAAATGTAGGTGTTTTTTTGTAATGCAGATCCGCCGCTTCCTATTAGCTTCGATTTTGTTTTTGTTTAGGTTTTCTCCAACCTTCCTCATTTTCCCCACTTTAAAGATCTTGAATTTCTTGTATTTTTTGGATGATCTGTGCTTCAATAATCACTAAGTTTACTTGCGATGGTGTAAATACAGGAGGCTTTTTATCATTCATTTCCACTATTTGCTTTGATTTTGAATTCGATTTGACTTCTTTGCTGCTAATGCCAAGCTGCGATCCCAGGGACTTTTTTCTCATTCGGTTTGAAACACTTGAAGCAACCACATTGGCAAAAAATTCAGGAGGATTTGGAAAGTCTCTGTTAGTAACATTGTCACTGCTTAATAAGCTCCTATCACGGATGGTATGTCTGAATTTTCCGTGATCATTTGATTTTTCCACCATAGCCAATCCTGGTTGGACAAAGTTTAGTTGTGGCAGAGCAGTTTGCATTCCCATTGAACATGTTTTTTATTCTAATAAAGAAATTGTTTTGTGTAAAAGGGCTTCTTTAGCCCTTAATTCATAATCATTCAAATCTCTGTAGACCTCGATTTTAATGAATTTATCCAATGTAAATATAACCTCACTTGATTTGCTTCTATAACATTTTACCAAATTTTTATGATTAGAGCACAAGATGTATTGGTATACTTCTTTACATGTTTCACACTTTGCAATAGAATTTACTACACTTAAGGCACAACACCCAGATGCCAATTTACTGCATATAATTTTTTTTAATTTATTTATTTATTAATTTATTTACTGAATTTCATACAATTTGTGTAAACTATATAATTGATCCGGTTGATTATATTGGTTTCATTATTAAACAATTTTAAGGAGTACCTAAATGCAAGAGCAACTGTATGTACTCATGTACTGTCTCTTCTTTGTTGATATTTTACATTATGCTATTTCAATATAAGTCTATTTCTTATTATAATGAAAACTCAAATGAAACTAAATATACATAGTAGCAATATAATGAGTTAGTATAAATTCTGGATGGGGAAAGCACGGGAGTAACCACAAACCTGTATCAATCAATAATTATTTTATTGTTAAATTAACAAATAATTATAATTAGCACCTCCTCTTTTAATTTAAAAGAGCACAAAATGTGTCAAGGGTGTTATATATGTATGTTTTACTTTTTTTGTTAAATATTTTTATATTTATATGTTCTCTTATTTCATTAGGCAGCATGTTGTAAAATTTTATGGCCAGATAATCTAAAAATCGTAAATTTATATCTCGAAAATTCAATGGTAAGGTCAGATGATTATTTTTATTTTGTCTTGTATAGTGGGCATGGTTAATACGATTTAGAGTTTTATTTGTTTTGTGTATAAAAGAGCATAGAGAGTGTATGTACAATAAATTTATACTACTAATATCTTCGCTATATAATAGCTTTGTTGAGTAGAGCCTATTTTTATTGAAAATTATTTTTAGAATATAGTTTTGAATAAGTTGCAGTGAGCAAAGATTACTTTTGTATGCTCCTCCCCATATTATTAGTCCATACCTAAGTAGAGTTTCTACTAAAGATTTATAGACCAATTTTATCAATTTACTACTCAAAAACTCTCTCAACATATAAAATTTGTATATAAGATTGCACAGTCTGTTTGTTAAGTGTATAGTCAAAGTCAAAGTCAAAGTCAAAATATGCTTTATTGTCTAAAGTAAAAAGTACTCAATGACAAAGCTATAAAAATAAATATGTTAATAATCAAAATAATAAATAAATGAATGGGCAAGAAAGAATTTGAGACAAGTATGATTAAATCACTGCAAAAAAGCCCAAAGTCAAATTCCTCAATAAAAGAAAATAATTATACAACATTAGTATAAAACTGCACAAAACATAAAAAAAAACCAAAAAAAAAGAAGAAAAAAAAAGTATATCACATCACATTGCAACAATGATTATCAGTCATAATATATAACAACATAATACACAAGATTAAAATTCAATAAACAGATTCATCCATACTATACCCTGTCCAACAAGTAAAAAAAAAAAAAAAAGAAACTAAAATAACATACTTAATACACTTAACATATGCAAGTCCTAAAGTATAATTATTAGTACAAAATATACACATATCATAAGAAACATTAATTAAAATTCTTAGACAGAAATTCTTCAACACTATAAAAAGCCTCAGAGATCATTAGATTCTTAACCCTAATTCTAAACAATCTGTAATTACTGATGCTTCAAATACTGACTGAGAGGTTATTAAACATCTTTTTCGAGGTATAAAAAATAGAATTTTTAGTTAGAGCTGACGAAGGTATAGGTAGACCAATATTGAAAGAGCTGCGGGTGCCCACCAAAGACACGGTATGAATTCTGTCCAAATACTTTTTGTGCATCAGGCACACTGACTCCAATATAAACAGACCTGCTAAAGTCAGAATTTTTTTTGATTTAAATACAGGCCTACATGAATCACGAGGTTTCATGCAGTACAAGTATTTTATAGAACGCTTCTGCAGGACGAAAATCGACCAAAATAAGTTATTGCAGCAAGAGCCCCAAAAACATATTCCGTATCTTAAATGTGCTTCGATAACTGAAAAATAGACATTCCTTGCCACTGTTTCGTTTAATTCATTTCTGACTGTACGAACGGCATAACATCCAGAACTCAATGTTTTGTACAAGTTATTAATATGTACCTCAAATTTCAATTTAATGTCTATAAACAACCCTAAGAATTTGTTTTCTGTCTTGTTTTTCATAGTCTGACCATCAAACAAAATTTCATTTATGTGGCATTTAAAATGTTGAATAAAACATTAAATGACAGATGATTCGCTTTGCACCATTTTTGTATGTTACGCAGGTCAGACCTCACCATATCATTTAGAATGTCGGGATTCTTGTGATGCCATAAAATTGTGGTATCATCGGCAAATGAGGTCCACTGTCCGTTGCGAATGAAGGAAGGCAGGTCATTAACATATATCAAAAACAAAAGCGGTGCAAGAACAGATCCTTGAGGCACAACCGCGGTTATCCCAAGTTTAGATGACAGTTCCCCCTGAAAACGGACATTCTGATGAAGGTCACTAAGGTATGATGTAAGCCACTCCAAAAATGCGCCCCTAAAACCATAGAATTCAAGCTTCCTCAGTAGTATCCTGTGACACAGTCAAAGGCCTTCGTCAAATCACAGAACACCGCCGAAGCCACCTCTCCCTCATTGAGACACAGATACAATTCTTCCATAAAATGAAAAATAGCATCATCAGTGTTTCTGGAGAACCGAAAACCAAACTGTGCATCGGAAAGCAGTTTGTGTTTATCCAAAAAAGCAAGCATTCTAGTTTTTACTGCTTTTTCCACAATCTTGCTGAGTGTAGGTAGCAAAGAATATGGCCTAAAATTAGAGGGTAGGTCTTTGTCACCTCCTTTGAATAAAGGAATGACAGTGGCCATTTTGAGGAGAGAAGGGAAAGTTCCATTTTGAATACTCAAATTGATAGCATCTGCAAGAGTTTCCAACGCAGAGTTGGGGATGTTCTGGAAAATTTTGATTGAAATTTCATCCCAACCTGAGGAGTTTTTATTTTTTATGTCTTGAAGGATGGCTCTCAACTCATTTTGACTAACAGGTGTAAGATAGAATGTCTGAGGTACAGACACATGCTTGAGAAAGGATAAGGGGTCGATGGAGTCCTCAGTAAGATTACTACTCAATTGTTGTGCAATAGTACAATAAAAATGATTCAATTCATCTGCCCTTAAATTAGTGTTAATCAAATGACCAGATTTCTTGCCTCGCAGCTCATTAACTATATTCCAGATTTCCCTTTGTTTATTTCCTGCGGTATTAACTCGATTATAGTAGTAAAGTTGTTTAACAACTTTAATGGTTTTTCGATAGATGTTTCTGTATCTATTAAAATGACTAATAAAAGCAATCTTGTTCAAAAAATATTTTCTTAACATGTGAAGACATCTCATGTTTTTAGATGAGACTTTCAATCCTTTATTGATCCAAGGTTTTTTAACTTTATGTTTGATGTTTACTACAGGAAAAGACATATTAAATATTTCAATGATTTTAGCATGATAAGCCTCAAGAGGATTTTCTATCTGAAGAACACTGTTCCAGTGATAGGCTGATTTTCTATAATTATTCCCTGTCAGCAGACAACCATATCTTTTAGAAGTTTTACCTTTAGATGTGTCAGTGGCTTTATGTACAAAATGGCACAACACAGCCTCATGATCAGACAAACCAGCATTCACAACCTGACAAAGTACATCAAAATTTGAGCAAATA
This sequence comes from Kuschelorhynchus macadamiae, assembly GCA_030620095.1. Taxonomy (NCBI): domain Eukaryota; kingdom Metazoa; phylum Arthropoda; class Insecta; order Coleoptera; family Curculionidae; genus Kuschelorhynchus; species Kuschelorhynchus macadamiae. The sequence continues at coordinate 736,781 of JAUTXW010004561.1, forward strand.
TAGTCTAGTAATGTTTGTGAGCACAGACTTAAGCGAGTGGGAAAGTATACCTGCATATAATGTGGTCTGTCCATTTCAGGTGCTGATCGATTATTATTCCTAGATATTTTATGTTCTTAATTAATAACTAATTGCCATTAGATATAAAGGGAAGCAATAGCATTATTATTTTTAAGGGCAATTTATCAAAATATATGAAAACTAACTAATGTTTAGCTATATTTTAGGATTAATTTAAGAATAACCAAAATTGTAAACCAAAAGCTAACTTTTGTATTAGGTTCGTCCTATCTTGAATAAAGTTATTATTATTATTATATTATTATATATAACTGCTTCAATTTCAGTATATGGGTCGTTGATAACAATACTATCAAAGGGAGGTTTATTAGCATTTGTCATTGAGAAAGCTATATAATTTGTTCTGGTGACATTAAATGATAGTTTTGGATCACTAATAGTATTATTTATTTTAACATGTTGATATCGTCCTGACAGGTAGCTGGCAAAGACTTCCAACACTGCGCCCCGTATCCCACACTGCATAAGGATATCAATCAGTTGGTCTTGAGGAACAGTGTCAAACGCCTTTGAGAGGTTAAGAAAAATAGCCAAGCTTTTTTTACTGGTATTCAGGCTATTTACAATGTCTGACGTGAGGCAATACATGGAGTCTGATGTACCTAGGCCTTCTGTAAAACCAAACTGTTTATCTGACAAAATATTAAACGTTTTGAAAAATTGGGTCAATCTATTCTTTAGGCACTTCTCAAAAATTTTTGAAAAATTATTTAAAAGGCTTATCGTTCGATAGTCTTCTATATTGTTTTAGAGCCTGCTTTATATATGGGAGTAATTATTGATTCCTTAAATTGTTTTGGTACTATTCCTGTTTTGAAAGTTAAATTTATATGTGTTAAAGGCTTTATTATGTCCAAATGAACCATTTTTATAAGTTTTGACGTTATTCCATCTTTATCGGGGGCACTATCGTTTTTCAGAGCAGCGATTTGATTTATTACCTCATTTTCCGATACAGGTCTTAGATACATGGATGCCATATTACTAGTTTTTGTTTTAAAAGGATGTTTTGGTCTTTGTATCTGTTGTGCCATTTTTATACCAATATTTGTAAAGTAATTGTTGCAGTAATTGGCCATCTCAAGATTATTTTGAAATGTCTTAGTGTCGGCTACAACAGCAAAAGGAGTGTTTGTTTTTTTTGTTATGAATATTTCTAGCATCATTTATTAATTGATAAGTTTTTTTAATATTATTGCGATTTTTTTCTATTTGTTCTTTATAAAATCTAAATTTTTGAGTTTTTATTAATTTAGTTTATTTCGATATGTTTTGTATTGTATTTCTAAGTGTTTAGTTTATCTTTATGTTTGATAGAGGTAATTAGATCCTCTGTTATCCATTCCGTTATTTTCTTATTTTTTTTGCGATTGATATTAGGTTTTATTGTACATTCCTTTTTTATATTAATAAATGCATTGATTAACATATTCATTGCTTCCTCAGAACTATTTAGGTTAAGAATTTCACTCCAATCCTATGCAGATAATGTCTGTTTGAATAAGTAATTATCTAGATAAGTATAAGTATCAGGGTTGATATCTCTATGCATATTTGTAGTTACAATTTCTTTCTTATTGGTTATGTTTAAAAATACTGGCAAGTGATCTTACTGATCACTGTCCAGTCTAAATGATTTAATATTTAGTCCCTGGTTTCTTAGCTTTTGTCTAACAAAAATATGGTCTAAGCAAGTTGCAGTATTATGCATTATTCGAGTGGGTGAAATGATATAGGGTAAGAACCCATGGCCTCCAAGCAAAGAAAGGTAGTCATCAACATGATTACATTCCCTATTTATAATATCAATATTGAGATATCCTGTAAAAATTTCTATACTACCAGTAAGATTATTATCAAAATATGATTTTAGATCCTCAAGAAAAAGCATTTCAAGTATTGGAGGGGGTTTATAAACAGCGGTTACACTAATAGAAGTATTTTCAACTTTGATATTAAGTCTAGTAATTGTTGCTTTGGAAATATAAAACCTGACATGCCTCACTTCCACATCAAGCTGTGAATTGACAAATGTTATAATACCATCATTTCGGTTGTAGTTACCTCCGTTATAGTAGGTATTATATCCAGAAATTTGAAATAAAGTTTCATTCAATTCGAAACATTCACTAAAAATAACAATATCACAAGAATGCAAACCAAATTGTTCAAAAAACACTAAAAACTGATCGAAGTTTTTCTTTATACTACGTATATATACATGTAACACATTCAAAATTTTACCCTGTACTACTACTTTTTGCTTCAAGACAGTACAGTCTACCAGCTGGCCATCAAGATCCCTCCCAACACTCTCCAAATCATTTAGCAATTCATCTTCTAAAATAATGAAAATTATTAAAAAAAATTTAATTTGGTTCAATTTTTATATAAATTCCATGAAAGAGGGTGATTAGGGAAGAATCACAAATGCTCAGCAGGGTCAAGCCAATGGTAACCAACAAATCTGCAAAATGTTTCTGTAAATAATCACAATATATAGTTTTAATCATCAATGTTACCATAATCTATTTTGCTTTTTACTACCTGCAGGTGATATTGGTATGTTGGACAAACCCTATGGTCATTGGCCGCGTGGAGTATATCATATTTAGTTTTGTATTTATTGTACAGGCACTGCTTTTATGATATAGGCCGCTGCACTTGAAACACTGTAGTACCGATACATCTTCATAGACATAAAATCTCTCCCAGTCAATATGTAATCTCCTATCACACATAATCTTATTATATAAGCTGGGTGTTTTCATGTATAAATTGCAATTGCCATTTTTTAGTTTTTGTACATATGTAACTTTGAGCATATCTTCATCCTTAATAAACCTATTCTGCTTCCTTATTGATAACTCAATCTCTTTTTCAGTCATTGTTTTACAAAATCCCATTACTTTAATTCTTGGATTTCTTAATTTAGTTTCTTCAACGTAATAATCTTTAAGTAGTTGCTGTTCTGCCACCTGTTTGAGTTTCTGTATGTCTTCAGTTGTACTACATCTTAAAGTTATGCTTCCTTCAGAAGTTTCTCTCACTTTGCTTACAGCAATATTAAGGTCTGATGGATTTATGCTTGTAACAATGTCCATTCTGGTATTTTGAGAAGTTTGGCGTTTCTTAGGTTTTATTATTAAACTTGGAGTGTTTGTTACAGGTTTTGATTTTGTTGTCCCAGGTTCTCGATTCTTTAATAAACTAGCATAGGATCTCTCATAAGGTTAATTCAACCACATATATATATATATATATATATATATATATATATATATATATATATATATATATATATATATATATATATATATATATATATATATATATATATATATATATATATATATATATATATATATATATATATATGTGTTTTCATTCCGGGTGTACATCCGTTCACTACTGTCGTTCTGAAAAGAACAGTTTTGCTGACGTTTCGCCAAAATCACATTTGGCATTTTCGAAGCTTTCTTTCTCGCGTCCGAATAGAGAGAGTTTTCAGAACGACAGTAGTGAACGGATGTACACCCGGAATGAAAACACATTGTATTTTTCCATCCGTGAAGGAGTAAAAATCAACACATATATATATATATATATATATATATATATATATATATATATATATATATATATATATATATATATATATATATATATATATATATATATATATATATATATATATATATATATATATATATATATATATATATATATATATATATATATATATATATATATATATATATATATATATATATATATATATATATATATATATATATATATATATATATATATATATATATATATATATATATATATATATATATATATATATATATATATATATATATATATATATATATATATATATATATATATATATATATATATATATATATATATATATATATATATATATATATATATATATATATATATATATATATATATATATATATATATATATATATATATATATATATATATATATATATATATATATATATATATATATATATATATATATATATATATATATATATATATATATATATATATATATATATATATATATATATATATATATATATATATATATATATATATATATATATATATATATATATATATATATATATATATATATATATATATATATATATATATATATATATATATATATATATATATATATATATATATATATATATATATATATATATATATATATATATATATATATATATATGTATATATGTATATATATATATATATATATATATATATATATACTTACTATATATATATATATATATATATATATATATATATACTTTGTTATATCAAAGGCCTTATATATATGGGCATCAGATTGTTGTCGAGCTACCTCACAGGCAGACTATATATATAGGTGGGATATATATATATATCAATGTTAATTAATGTCGTGGACATATTTCAGGGGGTGATAGTACTCGACAAAATTGGAAAAAAATGCCAATATATATATACATGGTCAAAAAAGCACCATTTTCGTTATACAGGGTGTCAAAATTTAAATTTTTTTCTCGTTTTTTGCGTTTTTCTCCTGTTCCTTCTGAGATAATTACTTCAAATTTAGAACATGTATTATTTTTAAGAACCTCTACGATAAAATATTAAAAATGTGGATGGTAGTATACGGGGTGCTACATTTTCTTGCCAGTGGTTGTTACAAATGCTAGCCCAAAATCCATTATTTGGAAACACGATTTTATTTAGCGATGAGGCAAATTTTTCTAGGAATACCATACATAATTTTCATAACAATCATTTTTCGGCAGAAGAGAATCCGCATTCGATACATGAAAATAATTTCCAGCAACAATTTTCAGTAAATGTGTGGGCCGGCAGTATTGGATCAATTTCTTGAAGACGAACTCCCGATATTGCTAGAAGACGTGCCAATTCATCTTAGAAATCAAATGTGGTTCATACACAATGGTGCAGCATAGAGGTGAGGGAGTTTCTAAATAATAATTTTAACAACCGTTGGACAGGGCCATGGATGAGGTCCCCCTTAGCCATGGCCCTCGGGATCTCCAGATCTGAATAGCCTGGATTTCTTTTTCTGGGGACACCTGAAAACGTTGGTGTATCAGACCCCAATCCAGACAGAAGATTTAAGAAACAGAATAATAGCTTCATGCAACATCATTCGCAATACTCCTAGAATATTTGACAGAGTCCATCAGTCCATGAAGCGAAGACTTGATTTTTGCATTCTAGCAAGAGGCGGACATTTTCAACAACTTTTATAATTTTGCTTTATTTTTAATTTAACTGTTATAATTTTATCTGATTGTTCATTATCATGTCAGTTGATTTAAAGTAAAACATGTTTCTTAATTTTTTGCTTAATGTCACCTACATGCCATCGATGCAATGCATCGATTATTGCAAATAAGTCAAAAACTGTGATAGATATGAGAATAATGCGAAATACGAAAGAGCTAAAGAAGAACAAAGAGTTTAAATTTTATATCAGGATTCATAAAGGGTGCTCAAAAAAAAAGTTCTGCAAAATAAACTTGTAGGTAGTGCAAAAAAATGTAACACCCTGTATACTACCATCCACGATTTTGATATTTTATCGTAGAGGATCTTAAAAGTAATACATGTTCCAAATTTGAAATAATTGTCTCAGAAGGAACTGAAAAAAACGCTAAAAACGAGAAAAAAAATTGAAACTTTGACACCCTGTATAACGAAAATAGTGCGTTTTTGACCATGTATTTTTCCTATTTTGTCGAGTACTTTCACCTCCTGAAATATGTTCACGACATTAATTAACACCCTGTATATATATATAGACATAACTAATTGTCAAAATAAAAGCAGTGGTCAATAAGATAGCGCCCTAACTTTGTTCTAAATTTCTAGATTATTACATTGATTTTAGAATTACAAGATTTTGAGCAATAGGGCAGTAAAACTCATTGAACACATTAGGCTGAGTTTCATTTAGAACACCAGTTAAACAACTTTTTCCCTTAAGCCAGTTAACAATCTTCCAGCTTTCTTTGTTATCATTAGGAAATTCAGATATTCTTTTTTTAAAATAGTTATGTTTTGCTAATTTGATTATTTTGCTTTAATTTGCCCTATATTTATTAAAGTATGAACAAAAGAACCCGCAATTTGTGAAATATTTGCATATGGTATGTAGGCAGCAAAGATTCATACAGGATGTTTCAATTCCTTTGGTTATCCATGGTTTCCTTTTCTTTTTCTTAATAGGCACAACAAGAAAAGAGCATTATAAATGTCTGAAACTAGGACATAGAATTCCCTTGCACCATTGCTCTGTTGATAGATGAGTTTTGTTCATACAGGGTATGATGTTTCTCTAGAGTGAATGTGCTAATCACCCTCAAACTTCTAGCAGGCACATTTATGTTAACAGTCGCAAGTAGCTCAGGACAGACCATGGGACCATAAGGAACTTATCTTTATTTTTTTCTCAACAAGCATTTTCAAATTTAAAAGAGCTAACAGTATGTTCAGCAAAAATGCTTGAATTTCAAAGCAACATATCTCAAAAATCTGTTTTCAATGTGTTCTAGTGAATTCACATGCATACCAAATTATGGAGACCATACACATGTGCTGGTTTCTAATTCAAAATAAACAAGAAAAATATAACGAACTTTCTGAGCTGTTATATTACTAAAGTCTTTAATATAATGCTTTACAAAGTTGAGCATTTTCAAAGCTTTGTTGCGACAGTGAGCAATGTGGTCAATAAAAAATAACCTTACATCAAAGATTACCCCCAAATCCCTGATACTGCCAATATTTTCCAATTGAGCACCACCCAGGTGATAGGAATTGATATAGTGAAAATCAATTTCTGTTGAGAAGTGAATGCCACTGACTGCCTTACAAATTTGAGAGAAACTGCTCGTGAATGCGGATGACTGCCATGCGAAGGACTGCAACTGGCTTGAGACTGCTATAACTGTGAGCAACTGCCTTGAGACTGCTATGCCTGTGAGCAACTGCCTTGAGACTGACACTGACTGGGAACGACTGCTAGACAAAAGCTAACAAAATGTATAAGTAATGCCACTAAAGAGACACCCCTAAAAGATAACTTTCAATGAAGTTGACAAAGTCCAAAATACCTAAAATTTCCAAGAGCTGCATGCAGTACACCACAAGTGTTTACTGTAAATAAAAAGCTACAAAACCATAGGAGGGAAGTAAATTAACACAGTTAATGGTTAGTTAACCAATAGAGGACCTAGTGGGAACTACCCTGCACAAATGTTTTATGCTATGCTGTTGGCCATTTGTATAAGGGGTTTAATGATACAAGGTGTAGTAGGTTCTATATATTGTGGTAGGTTCTATTTATATATTTATCTTTATAACACCCAATAGTAAAATCCAATAACAGGGTATAATGTTAAAAAAAATAACAATATTAAAAATTACCCTTAACTACTATGTTTTGGCAAAATGAAAATAAAGTCCAAAATATGATAAAGCCACATACAGCCAAAATTCCGATACTCTAATTTACTGTTTGAATTCTATACAATAAATAGATACAATTATAACAGTTCCATGCAATAAGATGTAACAAGTGCTTTAAAATTAGAGATATAGTAAAGTCACTAATTTATTGTATTTTGTTAAAGCAGTAACATATTTTAAAAATTGGATATGTGTATTTAGTGTTGGTACTTGGGGTGGGAAGATAGAACAAATCAGTGCTTTTACTAGAGATTCTAGGAACATAAAATGGCAGTTTACTCAGAAGCTCAATACAATCAATATTATTCATCTGGATTTTAATGTCAACACATTTAACCTAGAACACAGGTATTGTTTATGAATGCCCCCTATGCCATATACATCATCCATTTTAAAACACAATTTTCTTGCCATTGAGGCAAAATATACTTACTTTCTACTACTTTGCACTGGGATGTTTTTTAAACTGTTCCCCATTTTCCATTTTTTTTAGAACAATAATAATGATTTGTTCCATAATTGTCATCAGTATCCTTTATAACAGATCAAATTCTCTAAACAATTGGGAGTTTACACAAAACTAGGAAAGCATATATAAAAAAACCAAAACATTTCTGTTTAACTATAAATAAACAAATTATCATAGACATTGGACCAGTGTTGCCAGGCTGAAAAAATAGAAAATCACCAGATTTGCCTAAAAAAAGTTGCCAGAAAATCACCAGACGTAGTAATGGGAGGTATGTAGATAATAAATGAATTTAGAATAAAAAAATAACCACACATCTTGGTACAAATATGTAGTTTTTTCTATAAAATGGCACAAAACAGAGCAAAACATAAACACACATAGTAAACACTGTTGGAAAATCAAAACTTTCAATGATTAAGTACCAAGACAATGTTTGCAAAAAAAAAATGTAAGATATTTGATTATAAAATAAAAAATTACCAGAGATCGGCTTTTAAAAAAATCACCAGAAACGTACTTTTTTGGAAAGGTTTCACCAATCACCAGGTTTTGCATCAAATCACCAGATCTGGTGAAATTTCACCAGACCTGGCAACACTGCATTGGACATCTATGATGTTGACGTCCCTGTATTCCGGAAATAGAGATGCACGCTTGCACGATACGGTACGGTGATGCGGTCCGATATTCTATATTTCTGGAATATCGATACTTTTACCCCAATACATCGGATTCAAGGTTCCTGCCCTGATCCAAGTGTATTTCCCTTATAATTCCATATCGGCAGATCAATTCTTGAAATTGTAGGTCGGCAACAGTGATGGCTTCTTTATTGGGTATTGCTTAAACTTCCGGCCATTTGCTGAAGTAATACACTGTTACCCGCACAAAGCGGTTCCTGGATTTACTAACTGCAAATGGTCCTACTACATCAATGACAATTCGTTCAAAGGGTGCTCACACGTTGTACTGTTTCATTTTGCAACGGGTACGAGTTTGGGGTCCTCTGTTGGCGGCACAGACACCGCAGGTTCGGCACCAATCTTTCACATCTGTACGACTTCCCAAACAATAAAACCTTTCTCGAACTTTTTCGAGAGTTTTCATAACACCAAAATGTCCTCCGCCGACACCGTTGTGTAAGGCTTGTAAAACTTCAGGAATTTTCTTTCAGCACAAAATAGTTTGATATTTGTCATTTTTTCCGTCCGAACTTTCCCCGATTCTTTTTAACAGACCGTATTTTATCACCAAAGAGTTCCGTAAAGCCCAGTATCCTTTAAATTTCTGGGATTTAACTACAATTTCCTGGTAGCATGGTCTTGGTAAATTTTTTAATTTCAGCTAGTTATAGGACCAATATCTGGGTCTTCTTGCTGATCTTTGGATAAAACCTTTGGATCCCACTCTTGAGAGCTTTGAAGAAACTGTTCTTCGGCAATAAAAATCGTCAGGATCTTCTCTACCCTTGCGTCTGCTGCAGTCTTGGCAGCTTTGTGAGCATGGTCTTCTTGATAAAGCATCAGCATTTTTATGGTTTACCCCTTTCCGATGTTCAACTTTAAAGTCATATTCCTGTAGGTGCTGCTACCACCTGGCTATCTGTCCCTCGAGATTCTTAAACTGTAGCAGGCAGCAGCCATTTAAGTGACGCATCTAGAAAGAACTGTGCTGAAATAGGCTATTACTTTTTCTTCGCCATTTTGTACTTGTGACAAAATACCACCAATAGCGGCATTGCTTTCATCGGTGTCTACGAGAAACATCTGGGATGGCTCAGGATGTGATAACACTGGGGGATTACACAAAGCTTTCTTGAAGTTGTTAAATGCTACTCCGTATTCTTCGGTCTATACGTAGCTATGATTGCTTTCAGTAAGTCGATGTAACGATCTAGCCATTTTAGCAAAACCTTTTATGAATCGTCTGTAGTATGTACAAAGTCCCTGAAAACTCCTTAGTTCATGTCTGTCCTTCGTTATTGGCCAATTTTGAACGGCTCCTGTCTTCTTTGGATCGGTCTTTATTCCATGTTTGGTAATAACATGTCCTAGATATTTCACTTCTTTTTAGAAAAACTGAGAGAATCTGGTGGAAATTCTTCTTAACCAGAACTACTATCCTCAAGCATCTAATCAATTTCATGCCGCTTTGCCAAGGTATTCGTCTTGAAGGCGTTTTATCGTCGCTGCTTCACCAGTATTAATTCGGTGTGAAACTATGTTGGTTTTTGTTAGATCGCTGTCAGACAAAGAGAAGTTCTTCAAATTTGGATACCTGAACTTTAATCAGTAAATGTTGTGACCAGGTTGTGACGGATTCACCAGGTCTTAAAGTATCTTAGGTAAAGTATTTGCAGGTACTGAAGGTGGCAAGTTTGTACAAGTAAATACTGTATTACCAGGTTCACAGCTTCCGATCTTGTTACCGTTTTTGACATTCCGATCTCGCAGGTAAAGTAGCATCTTCTAGCAAAACAACTTCTCGGATAGTGGAATTATTATTTTGTCGTGGCAGATTGATCACTATTTCAGCCGGGATACTTTAATATTTTAATAGATGTTGATGGGGCTTGGTAGCACCGAACTTGATTATATTCAGGAAATCCATTGTTGGCACAGCGGCTTTGCACATTCTCCTCTTTCCCACATTTTCAACAACGGATGCCTTTTCTTTGTCGGTAAGATGGATACCCGCTTTCATCCTTCGGCTGCCTGGTAAGAGCTTCTTGTAATTCCTTCAGAGATTTTGAAATATCTTCAATTGTAGAGTGTTGTTCTGAAGTGTAATTTAGTCTTCATAATTTGCCTTGATTTCTGGATGTTTGTTTAGCAGTTTCATTCTGAAGGGCACATATGTGAGAGCTTCGGATATCTTCTTCAATCTAGCCATTTTTAATGCCTGATTGGTAACAGGGTCAGAAAGGCCTTCAATAACACTGCTAACTGCTAACTCCTGCTTAATTTCTTCAGGGTAGGATGTATAAATTAGGTTGATTAACCGCCAAATATCAGCTTCATACTCTTGAAGGCTTTCGTTATATTTTTGCCTACGACACTTTCTGTAAATCTGCTTCGCCATACCGCATTTCTGAATGAGATACTAATGCTCCAAAATCATTCTGGTTTTCTTCTGGTATGTACAAGGTGGCCATTTTATGGTGATACAGTATCTTATCTAGAAAACGGTAATAGTTACGACAAAAAGTTAAATACAAAAGTTGTTTGGATTTAATTAAATTTTTATTTTATTTCACTTTTGTTTTACAGGGTGTTTCGTTTTGACGTGACACATGTCGACTTTCTTAATTTAAATGGGATACCCTATATATTATTACATATTTCGATTCCACTGTTAATTTGCGAAAGTTTTTATAATAACATCTATATTTGAATTCTTTATCGTTTTTGAGTAAGTTGAGTTTTTAATTTTTTTTTAAAAAAAAACATATTTTTTAAAAAAAAATGTTTTACCTATAAAACTTTAATGGAACTGACTAATATCCTAAACATACATTACTAAAGGGTCAATTCAACGAGTTTCTATGCTGGTCTTACCAATTAATATACAGGGTGTTAAAAATGGAGAGCAAAACAAACAGAACTTTAAATGTAAAAATCTCCTGTTTTTCAAATAGAACACCCTGTATATTTTTATTTCATCTGATTCAGCGTTCAATTACCTATCATTACTCATATATATATGTCCTATACCTAAAATGAACAGTTTCGATTTTATTAGCGATTTTCTGATTTGACTATTTTTTTTAATATAAGTAAACAGATGAAGTGGGCTAAAATAAAAATGTCGTAAACTGAGCCTTATTCTCATTTATTTAACACAGATAGCGACTATAAATAATGTTAGAAAATACAAATAAAAGTGAAATATTATGTAATTTATGTTCTTATTATTTAATGTTTACGAAAATAAGGGAGAGACAAAAAAATATCTTGTGCCACACGGTATAACTAATAACTAACTGAGTATTAAACATGATTAGAACAGATTATAAAACATTTTCAATATGGCCACCGTCCATTGCGATACATGAAGCGTAAATAGCCTCCATTTTTTGAATAGCGTTCCTTACCGAATTTGATGCATTAAAATTATTGATCTCTTCCCTGATTTTTATTTTTAACTCATTTCTATTATTAGATCTATTTTTATAAACTTTATTTTTTAGTGCACCCCACAAAAAGAAGTCTAAAGGGCTTAAATCAGGGCTTCGTGGTGGCCATGTGTGGGATATTAAACCATGTCTTTCTATCCACAATGGAAAATGTTGATTAAGGAAATGTCGGTGCAACCGTGTGGTAAGGGGCGCTATCCTGCTGAAAATGATATTTTCTCGAATATTTGCTGGCAAGTCGTTGATAAGGGGCATGATTTCATTCCTAAGCAGCTCCAAGTATCTTTTGCCATTTAACGACCTGTCAAAAAATATTGGTCCGATAATACGGTCGCAAATAATTCCGCACCACACATTTACGGTTTGAAATTTTTTTTTTAATTGCTTTTATTAGATGTTTATTAGTTTGAGACCAGTAATGAGTGTTTTTCCGATTAAAAATACCCGCCGTATTAAATAAGGCCTCATCAGTCCAAAGCACTTTTGAAAAAAACACATTTTCGAACTGCCGGTTCATAATATCACAACAAAAAGTCAATCTTATATTATATAAGGATGATAACCATTCACCTGCAGTGTTTTTTGAATACTTCCTCTACTGACACCTGCAATGTCTCTGTTAGCATCTCTTTGGAATCTTTCATCATCTTCCTCGAAATAAAGTAAAATCTCCAGTTCTTTTTCATCAGTGATGAAATTGGGACGAATTTTCTTAGAGTTTTTAAGGACACCATTTTCCAAATCACCCACAATTCGAAAAAATATAGTCCTGGAGGGAACTCGATTATTAGGATATTCCCTCGAATATTCTCTAAGGGCTAACCCTAGACTTTTATTATTTTTTTATGAAACAGTTGTATAATTTAAAGCATTCATCTAAACTATATAAAGCCGTTTTTTAACAAATTTCGCAGCAAAAATGGACAAAAACGACAAACAGAGCAAATGTCAACTTAAGTCAATAATTGCATTAGGTTATTTTCTAAGCCTATCTTGATTTTTTTAGTTTCTGATCTCATTTACTGGCAAAATTCCGGGATAAATCAGAAAACGGCTAATAAAATCGGAACTGTTCATTTTAGGTATAGGACATATATATGAGTAATGATAGGTAATTGAACGCTTAATTAGATGAAATAAAAATATACAGGGCGTTCCATTTGAAAAACAGGAGATTTTTACATTTAAAGTTCTGTTTGTTTTGCTCTCCATTTTTAACACCCTGTATATTAATTGGTAAGACCAGCATGGAAACTCGTTGAATTGAACCCTTAGTAATGTATGTTTAGGATATTAGTCAGTTCCATTAAAGTTTTATAGGTAAAATTTTTTTTTTTTAAATGTTTTTCTAAAAACTCAATTTACTCAAGAACGATAAAGAATTCAAATATAAATGTTATTATAAAAACTTTCGCAAATTAACAGTAGAATCGAGGCATGTAATAATATATAGGATGTTCCATTTAAATTAAGAAAGTTGACATGTGTCACGTCAAAACGGAACACCCTGTATAAACAAAAGTGAAATAAAATAAAAATCTAATTGAATCCAAACAACTTTTGTATTTAACTTTTTGACGTAACTATTACCGTTTTCTAGATAAGGTACTGTATCACCATAAAATGGCCACCCTGTACCTTAACACCTCCATAGCCTTATCTTGCAGGGAATAAACTAGTGCTCGTGCCTTTTCGGTGGCACCCCAATTGTTTCCAAATGCGGCAAAATTCCTCCTGAATTTGATCATGGACATCTTGGACTTTCTTTTCTCTTTGACTTATTTCTTTCCGTACGTTTTCTTTGGTTAATGTCAATTCAAGCAACGTTTTTTTAGTTACTTCTTCTTGATTCATTTTCATATCTTGCATTTCTTGTTTAACGTTGTCTTGGTGTTCTCTCATATCTTTTTTAAGTTCTTTCTTCGTGTCTTCCTGGTTTTTCCTCATGTCTTTTGTTCTTCTTGGTTACTCTTCATGTCTTCTTTATGTTCTTGCTCTATGTCTTCTGTCTGACTGAACTGAAGACTAAACCATAGACAAACACAACTGAATGCTTCGTTTTACTTTGTCTCTATTTCAAAGATCCGTGTTCCGGTTCGCCATATTTTCAAGACCCGGCTCCCTTCTCCCATGGGTCAGTATAAAGATCCGGATCACTCGTGAACGACACATCTGTACACACACAAAGCATCCATGTCAGACAGATTCTTACATTGTTGCCGAATGTTGTATTTGTTTAGAATAGTTGAAGTTAATTTATTAATAAAATATCTATATAATATTTCCTTTTAAATAAATATTGATTGCCAACGAATATTAATTGTAAATTTCAGTATTCCAGATATGAACTGCTATGAATAATATTTCTTTTCAAATCTTAATTTGTAACAATTGCTTAAATTTGTGGATAAAAATTAACTTTCCACAACATGGTTTACGTATGTGCAGATTCGACTATTCCGGTAACGCCCGCTATTCACTATTCGGTTCGATTCGTCAGTTCACATGAATGAACGAATGTGCGAATCAACGAATGGTCGCATGGATTTCATGCATTTCAATGTTTAACAATACCCTAAAAACCAAAGATTTGATACGGAGGAATAGTTCGCTGAAGTGAAAGCCTACTTGATTATTATTCTCTCAAAACATGAAATAACCGCACAACGAGTCGCACGGACTGGCCCTCCACACCATAGTTTAGTTTAGTTGATTATCACTAAATTAATTCAGTACATTGCATTGGCATCGACGGAATCCTTACAGCATTTAACTTTAACAGACGTTCGTGACGTTTCAGACTACCTATTTTTGCCAAAAAAGATGACGTGACGTGTATTTAAACATTGTTTTTAAATCTGGGAAACTGTATTCATTTTTACCCTTTTAATTAATAGTAAAACCATGGCTTTAATGACTATGATTGCCCGTGTGGCGGATGGATTACCATTATCAGCAACCATGCAAGAAGATGAACAGGTATTTCCTGTGGATTTTGTATTTATCTCTAGCCTTAGGCATACAAACCTTATGTTTATGTTTTGTTTTATTATAGACTGGAAGAAATATATTGGATTATCAAAATCAAGCTAAGATGCTCTTTCGTAAATTGTCACCACAATCTCCTCCTAGATGTTCTATAGAGACGGGACCATATTTATTTCAGTAAGTTCTCTAAATATAAAAATATGCAGATGGAAGAATCCCTGTCGAGTTCTCTGTAAACTTTGTTGGTATATATAATTATATTACCAGTAATAGAAATTTACTCATCATTTTAAAATTTGAATTAAATAATCTTTATAAAGTAAAGTTTAAGAAACAAATTAATTTATTACCTTAATATAGTTTTAGTTATGTTTGAGGTGTGGCTTAGTAAGTAAAAGGCTCTGCAATATGAAGAAAGATTTACAAAGCTCAAGAATCAGAAGCAGGTTGGTAATATGCCCACTTTGAAAGGCAACAATTAGATATTTTACTATACCATATCCGAGAAGAGCAGCACGATAAAGTCTGATCAAATTTATATTAAAAATTTACTACTCAGCTTAGGCATACAAACCTTATGTTTATGTTTTATTATAGACTGGAAGAAATATATTGGATTCTCAAAATCAAGCTAAGATGCTCTTTTGTAAATAGTCACCACAGTCTCCTCCTAGATGTTCGAGAGAGACAGGACCATATTTATTTCAGTAAGTCCTCTAAATTTAAACATATGCATTCAATAAATGCATATTACTAAAACATTCATTTATGAAGAAAATTTATTGAATTAAGCGGCAATATTGTTAACTGTGATTATGATGTGATGTTAACCTAGACTTCCCTTGATGATAGGACATCTAATGTGGAACTTTCTCTTTATAAATATAATATATACACAAGAGATCAAAGTGAATTTATTACTGGAAAAATCTAGAAATGGAGGGGTGTGGATTGCTGTATGCAGCCACCTCCCCAGTAGATTACTGTGGAAATGAAACATTGCACTTTGTTGCATTCACATTCACCAAGATTATCTGCTAAAATTTAGAACAATCATTGTAATGCTGTTGAGGATGCTGCTCAGAATTTTCCTGATCATGGGTTGTGTGTTCGGGTGACTATATCCTACCACGTTTAAAATGGTCTAATTACCCACTTGGGGCATTAACAACCAAATACTGTCATGCAACTCAGTTGTAGAAACATTTCCGTTTCTTAATTTATTAATTTCAAATTTATATACTTGTTATTTTTGATTTAGTTCTCGGTCATAATATGTGAAACAAAGTAGGACTTGCAACTGATATTCTTTTCAATTGTAATAGACATCAACCTGCTTTAATATTGAACCTCTTAGCCAATATAAAATGTGATGTTAATAAATATGAGATTTAGGCTTTTAATAATTTTGATTATAATTCTATTAATGAATTTATTGTATATAGACACAGTTCTATAAAAGCTGCTTTCTCTATTTCTCAAGTGTCAAGTGTATAATTTAATTCCAGAGTATCTGAAAAACTTAAGTCCAACATAAATTAAATTATAAGAATTAAATGAAATTAAGGATTATGTTTTAAATACTCTCTTGCAATTGTAGATTTTTATTCTACTTATTTCTTTAAATTTGTTTTTTTTTTTAAGTAGGTATGTATATATATATATATATATATATATATATATATATATATACATATATATATATATATATATATATATATATATATATATATGTATATGTATATATATATATATATATATATATATATATATATATATATATATATATATATATATATATATATAATTTTATATATAACTTAATGTATGCTTAGAGAAACTATTTAAAATAATTTTAAATTTCCTGTATGGTTCTGCCCTGAACTAAAAACTAGTACCGTGAAGAAAAACCTCTTTAAGAGCCAGAGTAGCATGTGTTACATTGAAAACTATCACCCCTTTACTCTAATGTCTCATATACCAAATTTATTTAATTTTATTCAGTGATTATACTTCAACAGTACACTTCTTTAGTGGCCACTCTGTAACCACTAATTTACTGCTTTATGAGAAGACCATATTGTGGACCTTGAGGGAGAGGGGGGCTGGTCTGTAGGTACTATATACACTGACTCTTCTGAAGGAAAAGTCCAAGGCCTTCGATAGGGTTAATCTAGGGTCTAATCATGTGAGTACATAAACTTTCCGAGAATGGGGCTGGGGGCTACACTGCTATTCTGATCTATTTAGTGGGCAGACAGCAGATAGTCAGGATTAAATCCTTCTCTTCCCATAAAATTGGTGTCACCTCAGGTGTGCCACATGGGGGTGATCTTGCTCCTTACTTAATTTATTTATAAATAATGTTTCTTGTTGTTTTCATCATTGTCAATTCGTTTTTTACGCAAGCAACCTGATTTTTAAAGTCCATGATTCCTCTAAGTGGTGAGTTGCGGGATGACCTCCTGAGGTTCGAACACTGGTGTGAACTAAACAATATGACTCTTAACTCCTTTTGTCAAATACCTGCAACACAAGTTAGTATAGCAGATGACATTCTGCTACCCCCTGATCACCAACATTTGGCTCTTGTTTCAACTTTTACAATCAATACTGGCACCGAGATTCTTGAGTATGATTTGTTTTTCTACAATTTTATAAGAGGCAATTTGACTGGTCTGAATATCTTCTTGGCCGCTGTTGATTGGAACAGTGTACTGCAGTCAATGACCAATATCCATGCAGTTACCATTGACAAGACTCAAGACTTCTAAGTTCCCTCTGTGGTATAACAATGAATTAAAGAGTTCGATAATCGAAAAAAAAGTTCCTAAAAAATAGAAAATAACTATCTTAATGATCATATGATTTTTTTGCATCTCTGTGGACAGTGTAAAAGTGTTAGCAAATCTTTATGATCTTAAATTTGGAAAATTCAGTGCCAGACAACATAAAATCTTTTTGGAATTTTGTTTGTGCTAAACGCTCTGATAATAGCTTACCACAATCGATGTGCTTGGGTTTAACAGTCAGCAACTCATCTATTGGGGCTCTTCCTTTGTTTTCTAGGCATTTTAAATAGTGTCTACAAGCCAAGTGTTATAGATGAGACCCCAGCTAATGTTTGGGATGGTCCTATCAACCTTAATTAATGTAATAGATTTACAAACTGTGTATAATATAGTTGTCTCTTTAAATGTTAAGAAAAGCCCAGGCTACTTCTCTCGTATGCTTGTAGGTGCTCCCTTGCCAAGCCTTTTTTACTCTTTCGTTACAATCTGGAACATTTCCCAATCATTGGAAAAATAGTTATGTAATGCCCATATATAAAATTGGAAAAAGGTCAGACTTTAAATTATCGGCCAATAAGTATATTAAGTACTATCTTCTTGTTTACCTAAAATGTTCTTTTCTTTGGTTTGCTGATGACTAAGATTTTAAAATAATTAATTCCATTTCTGTTTGGTCTCCACATTATTTATGCCATGTACATTCTGTTGAAATGATTCAGGATAAATTTTTGCGCATTATATCCTATAAGCTTAACATTTCTTCAAATTATTATTCTGCTACTGCTTTGAGGTCAGTTGCAGGTGTTTCAAAACTTTCGGCCTGAAGATCCAGTGCTGATTTTATATTTTTATATAAAATCGTAAATGCAATGATCAACTGCCCTGCTCTGTTGTTCCAGGTTAATTTTCTGGTTTCACCTGAAAACATCAGAAACTAATGCATTTTTGCATAATCTTTTCACTGATCCAACTATGGACTGTTCTCTCCCATTGCACTCTTGAGGTAATAAAAGCAACTTGAATTTTTTAAATATTTCACTAAGTTACCTAAGAAAGATGTTACAACAAAACCCCATAAAATATATATATATACTTTGGTAATTTTTTTTTGTTAAGAATATTTGTGCAATAGGCATATAGGTTAATTTATTCATTTCCATGTTTATACATTAGTATTTGTAAATGGTTGCTTGTTAACAAATAAAATAAAAATAATGCAGAGAAATGCAAATATATGCAATTCTCTTGTAAGCATTACCCTCAGTCTAACATATACAATATAAATAATATGTTACTCATAAGCTTGCAACTATAAGATCTTGGTGTAATTTGCGATAAACAAACTTTTCTTAAAAAATCTATGAAATAAATGAGTCAGTTAAAAAGTTAAAAAATCAAATAAGGTACCGTAAAAGCAGGATACAACAACTGGAATGCTTGCATTGAAAAGTCTTTGTGAAAAATTAAGAGACAACTTTGATATGTTGGAATCTTAAGTTATTGTCTTAAAAACAGAAATGAAAAAACTAGCAACAAGCCAATGTTTAACACTGCCATCACATACAGAGCCAAAAACTGATCATGTAATGCTTGTGGCAGCAACTAGAGACACCCTAAACAAATATATTAATTTGACAGGGAATATAGCTTGAACATCTCAGGCGAGTGCTCAGTTTTTTACAAAAAAATCTAAAGAAAGGAAAAACATAGTCAGGGGTTCTAATAAAAAAGCCACCCTTATTGCTGCTGGAAAACATGGAAAAATAGTTTCTATTGGCAACTTAAGCCTGTAGATTACAGCAGAGAAATTTAAAACATTTTTACTTAAGAATAAAATTCCAGTGATGGCGTGTTATCAAATTTTACCTTATAAACAAGGAGATACACAAACCAGGTTAGCATACAAGGTCACCAGTAACCCGCAGCTGGAAGAGGATATACGTAACTGAACTTCTGGTCAGAGAATGTCATGTAAAGCAATTTAAATTTCCTACCAGGAATCAAGACAGCTATGATCCAAGAAGTTTTGGCAACTGAGGTATCGACCATGGTCTTGAAGATAAGTAAAGATACAGTAATGTAAATATATCAAAAAGCAACCAAATTAATAGTGGTCTAGATGACCCAACTGAGATGTTCTTCTTGTGTTTAATAGAAACCTGGGCTTCTCAAGAGTCCAAAGAATTGTTTTATTTTGAAAATTTTGTCCTCGCTGCACACTACTGCAGACAAACTTGTAAAGGCAGGGAAGTTGCCATATGACTGATAACGTTTTAAAATTGGACAAGCTGTGTAGGGAGCCATTGGCTGATTTACAGTATTTTTTACATCTACTGAAGGATACACTGTAGCACGTATTTAGGGTAAATAGAAAAATATAGTTAGTAGTGCTCTAAATAATCATTTAAATGTATGTTGTAGGGATTTTCTTGATATTTGTTAAGAGTTTAATCTTTTTAACATAGTTAAGAGTCTTGCTAGAGTAACTGATTCAGCCTCAACATCTTTAGACAGTGTATTTCTGAATTTTGCTCACAGCGATGTTTATGTTTTGGATAACATTATAAGTGATCACAAGTCAGTTTTCACTGACTTAGGAGTCTGCTTTCAAAAGCAGTGTACATAATTTTTTGCCAAAAGCTTTAACGATTATTCAATTAATGAGTTCAGATATGCACTTCTAAAGGAAGAATGGCTTGGTTTATTATATGGTATTTTGAATATTGATATTGCTTTCTCATATTTTTATATCTTTAAATATTATATATATTTTGTTGAATTATGTTTTCCACTAAAAAATTATACAATGGGGATAACAATAAAATATGGGTTACAAAATATAATAATGACTTAAACTTAAAACTAATTTATAAAAACGCCAAAAAGGCACATCATAAATTAATAAACGATACAAAAAGTCAGTACTATCAAAAAAAAATATCAAAGGCTAATAATACTGTCTCTTGTGCATGAAATATTATAAATAATTTATCTGGCAACACAAAGAGTGAACATAACTTATCGATTAAAAGCAGAGATCAACAAAAAATTTTAGACTGTCCTGATACTGTTGCAAATTGTTTTAATGTATTCTTTGAAACTGCAGCAGTTAATATAACTCAACAATTGTCTTTGGCGAATAATTCATATAACAATAATTATTTAGGTGAACGGCTGTTACAATGGATACAATCTTTTCTTGTATACCTTCATCAATATGTATCAAATATTTAGGCTTGTCAGTACCAAAGGTCAGGTTAATTCGGAGTGTGTGCATTGTTTCATGGGTGTGCCACAGGTCTCATTTCTTTTCTTACTCTATGTTAATGAATTGCCTGGAGTGGTGCCTGATGTGTATGTCACCTCATTTGCAGATGATACCTCTTTGATAGCTTCTGATAAGTCGGATGATTTATTGATGGATAGAATGTGGCTATTGGTAATTTGTACAACTGGTTCTCTTCCAACTATTTATATTTTAATCTGAGTAAAACACAATATGTTAGATTTCATATGAGACAAAGAGGGTGTAATGGTTTAGATTTGGAATTGAATAATACAGAAATAAGTAGTGCAAACTGTGTTAAATTTTTAGGGATTTATGTGGATTATTGCTTAGATTGGAAAGAACATAACAACCATGTAATCTCATGACCAAATTCAACTTTTTATATTTTATTAAATTTAAGAAAAATATTATCACATTGGCAACTCTTAATGTTATAGCATGTTTAAGTCGAGTCTGTTGTATAGGGTGTCCTTTTGGAGCATTTCTACTAAATCAAAAGATGTTTCTTTAAAGAAGAGAATTATCAGATTCATAGCTGGTGTCGGTTTCAGAACATTGTGTAGAGAACTATTTAGGCGTTTTAATGTTTTAACTTTGACAGGTTTATATATCTTAGAAACATGTTTAAATATTATTAAGAATAGATTCACCTATCCAAAGCTTAGTAATATTCACTCATTGAATACTAGAAATGCTGATAAATTCTATATACCTCCTTCTAATTCATCTGGTCTAATCTAGTCAGATTTTGTACAGATCTCCTAATATCATGGGTTTGAAAATGTATAATGTACTGCCAAATGATGTAAGGCAGCCATGTCAAACTCAAAGTCACTGGAGGGCCAAAAACATGAAGACCATCGACTAGGTGGGCCGTAAAACCTTATCTTAAAGAAGATAAACTAGGGAAAATCTTGAGAAAAAGTACTATTATAGGACAAGTCTGTTTATTAAATTTCCAATAAAAAGGACATTACAAAAAACTACAAACATTAAATTCTTTTGCCAGATATTTGACATCTTTTATCTTTAATTAAGTTGTCTATTTGTGGCGCTAATTTATCGGCGGAAATAACTTTTAAAAGTGCGTCCAAGTGTGCGTCCGTCAATCGCGATCTTGCCGGAGATTTGTTTCCATTCATCAAAGAAAATAGTTGTTCACACTTATAGGTACTTCCAAACATTGACAGAGGAATACATCGCAGAGTCTTTTGAGGGGGATCGGTATGTAAGTGCTGCATGCTGTGACACGATATTTTGAGGAACAAACTGATGGCTTGTGGAGTTGACGAGGCTGACTTGCGTATGCTTGGTGGCTATCTGAGAGGTCACAGACAGATAACAGAATATGCAAATAAACAGTCTAATGAGACTGAGCTAGGATATGGAGTGCCCCAGGGTTCTGTCCTGGGTCCACTGCTTTTTCTTGTCTACATCAACGACATTAATAATTTTGTCCCGATTTCAAAGCTGACGACACATCAATTGCTGAGTCAGATGTCTGCATGGAGAGTCTGAGTGATCATATGAGGGCAAGAATCGCGGATTTGAGATATTGGTTTAGCGCCAACAGGCTGGCTATAAATAATAACAAGACGGAGAGTATGCTTTTTGGTTTGAGAGAGATTCAGTGTGAGAATGTAGATGAAGTACGGTTTTTGGGTGTATATCTGGACCCCACACTGAGGTTCGATAAACATATTGAGCACACTGCTGGTCGTCTCACCAGAAGCATCTTTTTGGTAAAAAATCTTAAAAAAGTGTTGCCTGGGTACTGCCTCCTTCAGACTTTTCATGGGATTTTTCAGTCAGTGGCCTGCTATGCTATCTTGGCCTGGGGTCACTCAACACATGCGCAAAGAATATTTGCTTTGCAAAGAAGAACCATAAGAGCTATTGCTGGTCTAGGTTATAGAGAGGATGTCAGACACGTTTTAAAACAACTAGCAATAATGACGATACCCTGTAGATATATTTATGAAAGCCTTCTCTATTGCCACAGAAACATCACTCGGTTCAATCATGATCAAGATTTCCATCATTATCTGACCAGACAAGGTGATCTTCTAAGAATAGATTATCATAGGCTAGATAGGTTATGAATATCTTCCAATTACTTTGGACCAAAGTGCTTTAACATTTTACCCGACTACATTCGCAAACTACCTGAAAATTGTTTTAAATGCAGGGTAATGGAGTTACTTATTCAAAACAGTTTTTACAGCATACAAGAATATCTACAGTTTAATTTCTGATATTTTTTTTTCTCTTCTTTCTGCGATCTTTCTGCTGAGAACTGTACAGCATACCACCCACCTTTGTTAATCGTTAGTGTTAGTCGAGACCCATGTTTTTAATTAAATTTGTAATGTCATATTTTTAGTATACTCATACTCATACTCATACTCAATTTATTGGTAATATTACAAACAGGCATTTGCTTTTACACGTCAAAAAAAGAAAAAAGCAGAATTACATAAACATTTAAAACACTTATAAAATATTAACTTATATAAACTAAAATAAGTCTGACAGTACAAGTAACTTAACTAACACAATTTTAAAATATTTTTGTTCAAAATTTAAAATCAAAATTAAAAAGTTTGTATTACAAAGTTTATAAATCTATTTAAAATTACTTACAATGCCAAAAAAAAAGATTTTAAGTCAAAAATTAAAGTTGCTAGTAAGGTATTCCTCAGAGGAATAAAATGCACCATTTAGTAGGCACTCCATTGTATTCGTGAAAGTTTGTACTTCTAGATTTCGAACCCCTGGTGGCAGCACGTTGAAAAACCTCAAACCAAGATATCCGGCACCATCCCTGGTTCTCAGAAGTCTGTGAAATTCTGGAACAAATGGAAAAAATTGAGAAAAGTAAGGTTATTAATCGTATGCAATCTGTCAACTTTCCCGCCTACCATTGTCTGTCTTCCCCAGTAATACATGAAGTTATCTCCGATGCGCCACTAGGCCAGCCTAACAAGTCCATCAGTGAGAATCAGAAATACAGCAGAACAGCTGATCCACAAGCTTCTGGTAGCAATGCCCCGAAAAATTTACGGAATACCCGACATAACCAACAAAAGATGTCGGATGTAAATACGAATCTAAACAAAGATAATAATAAACACATTTTCACTCTCAGTCAAGTGAAGGATTCAATTAATAATGTGTTACCTCAATCAGATTCAAGACAGCAGAGTGTTGATCAACAGCCTACCACAATTAATTCGCGTGATGCCCGAACCAAAAATGATGTTTTCTTTATTAGAGGAACTGCCTCTCACCAATCTGGAAATGGTGGTATGTTTGCAGGAATACCCTCTAAGCAGTGGTTTTATGTAGGAAGAGCAGCTAAGGATGTTACTGTAAAGTGTGTTTTTGACTATATAAAAAATAAACTTGATTTGGCTGATGAAAGCCTTATATCGGTGAAATTCCTTAAAATTGTGACCATAGCTCTTCATTTAAGGTCGGCGTAGATCATTCATGTTCTGATGTCCTGTATAACGCAAATTTTTGGCCATCAAATATAGTGGTTAGAAGATTTAATTTTAGGAATTTTAATAGGGTATCATCACAGGGAAATTTTTCAATGGCTCCTTGTGTTTCACCGAGACATGGTTGAATGAGTCAATTAAAAGCGAAGAGTTAGAAATGCATAATTATGAGATTTACAGGTGTGATAGGTCTTTAAATACTAGTAACTCTGTTCGTGGTGGAGGAGTGTTAATTTGCATAAGAAAGCATTTTCGATCTAATGTATTATCAACAGAACATAGTAATTTGGAGCAGATGTTTGTGTCAGTTAAGATTGGTAATGCAACTGTCATCATTGGGTGCATATACTTGCCACCAGAGTCTCCCTTGATTGATTATGAGCAGTATTGTTCATCTGTTGACTTTATTTTACAGAATTATAAATATAATTCAGTCGTGTTAACTGGAGACTTCAATTTGCCAAGGATCAACTGGGTTAATGAACATGATGGTACTAGGGCCATAGGAAAACTCAGTAGCCAGGCAGAATGTCTCGCTGATTATTTTGTTTTTTTAAATTTTTATCAATGTAATAACATACCTAATGTAAATTTGAATTTTTTGGATCTTATTTTTAGTAGTGAGCGAGACTTATCAGTTGCACTTGCCGAGGATCCATTTTTAAAATGTGATCCACCTCACCCTATACTTAACTTCAGCATACCCCTGTCAAATGAAATGCAACTGCTGGGTTTTGACTACTATTATTATAATTTTAAGTTTGCATCTTATGCAGACATTAGCATGTACTTAGCTGGTTATGACTGGAATAATATTTTTGTTGAAACTGATATTGATGCAATTGTAAATGCATTTTATGATATTCTCTCTTCTGTCATAGATCTGTATGTTGATACTGATTTAAAGAATTTTTTAATTAAAAAAAAAATAATACATAAACATTATAAAATGAATGACTCAGAGGATGATTATAGACAATTTGTTGATCTTAGAACTAGATGTAGAGATTTGTCAGTGATTTCAAGAAATAACTACATTAATAGTATAGAGGAGTCCATTCAGCAAGACTCATGTGAGTTTTGGAAGTTTGTTCATGGGAAAAATAGTGACATGAGTCTACCTGCTACAATGTCTTATCAAGAGAAAATATCAAGTGACCCCCAAGAGATGGCAAACATGTTTGCTGCCTTTTTTGGCTCTGTTTATTCTGGTGAAACTGGTGTGACATCGGTCACTCCATGCTTTGAATCATCAGTAAATTTGTCCCATGTTGATGTTACTATGATGGATGTTTTTAAGGGTATTGAAATGCTTAAATCAAAGTTAGGAATGGGCCCTGATGGCATTCCCTATGACCTAATATTTAATTGTAGATTTGTTCTTGCACCGATCCTTCATAAAATATATAATATATCACTGGAGCATGGCCAGTTTCCTAAAGCATGGAAGGTTGGTTATGTAACCCCAATTTTTAAAAATGGAGATCGTAGTAAAATTGAAAATTACAGAGCTATTTCTAAAATATCTTTATTTAGTAAGGTCTTTGAACAGATTGTTAACGATAAGATTTCGAGTGTTCTAAGTCCGATGATTTGTTGCGAACAGCATGGATTTATGGCTGGAAGGTCGACTGTCTCTAATTTGGTGGTATTCACCGAGTATTTGTCAGAGGCTTTGGAGGGAAAGAGTCAGGTTGATGTAATTTACACAGACTTCTCCAAAGCCTTTGACAAAGTTAATCATGAAATTTTGTTGGCCAAGCTTGCTGCATGTGGCCTCGCTGGAGGTCTACTGAGCTGGATGCGGAGCTACCTACATCAGAGAAAGCAGATGGAAAAAATTTTTAATGTTCAGTCTGCCGCTATTTGGGCTTCTTCCGGTGTACCACAAGGTGGACATCTTTCTCCCTTGTTGTTTAACATTTTCATTAATGATTTATCACAAACTATAACTAACTCATACTTTTTACTATATGCAGATGACTTTAAGTTGTATAAATTGGTCAATTGCTTCAGTGATTGTCTCAGTATACAACAAGATTTAAATTTCTTTAGTCAGTGGTGCACTGATAACGGGTTAATTTTGAATATAGACAAATGTACTGTCATGAATTTTTATAAAATTAAGAATCCAATTTTCTTTGACTACTTAATAAACTCAATAAGCATAAAAAAGTCAAATTCTGTAAAGGACCTGGGTGTCACGTTCGACCGGGGATTAAGTTTTGGCTTGCATGTGGAAAATATTTGTAACAGGGGTCTAAGGCTACTAGGATTTATTTCCCGCACTTTGAGGGAGTTTAATAATATATATTGTTTCAAAGTTCTTTATTGTTGTTTTGTTAGATCTATTCTGGATTATGCCAGTCCTGTTTGGAATCCACATTACAGTAAATATGTTGATATGATTGAAAAAATTCAAAGAAAATTTCTCAGAATTATAAATTTTAAATTGAATATTCCTATAGATCAAATAGATTATAGTGTTTTACAAAATCTATTAAATATTGATTCACTTCAGAAGAGAAGATTTCTATTTGATGTCAGCATGCTTTATAGAATTATGAAAAATAACATCGACTGTCAAAAATTGCTGGAGTCAATTGGCATTCAGGTTCCACAGAGAAATACCAGACACTATGATTTTTTCTTTATTAAATATCATAGAACAAATTATGGTCAAGCATCTCCTCTGAGTCGAATGGCTAGAGAAATGAATACTTTGGATTTGGATATTTTTAACTTATCCTTGGCTCAATTTAGAAAACTGGCACATTCACTGGTGAATCTGTGAACTGTCAGAATTACATTAGTATCACTGTGATATCCGCCATCTTGGCTAATAATTGTGTGTAATTATTGTCTGTGATGTATTATTTTAACTTAAGCTTAAATCTTCAATATTTAAAAATTTTAATTGCAAATATGTATTTTTACTTTAAACTATACAATAGTGATAATTGAAATAAAATGTTAGACATTTAAGATAAAATACCTATGTAAATGGCAAGGCCGTTAAATAAATAAATAAATAAATAAAGAGAAACACTCCTAGTCAAGCTTCGGATCAAGTACAGTACTTTTGAAAGCTTTTTGCTGAGATCTGCAACATGCTTAGCCCATGTCATCTTTGAGGCCAAAGTGACATCCAAAAACTTAACAGAAGACCCATCCCTATCTCCCCTATCGGATGTAAATGAAATAATTGCATGTGTGGTGGATTTGCCACTTCTAAAACCAAATTGGTTTTGATAGAAAAGATGGTTAGATTCAAAGTAGTTTTTGATTTGACCGTTTAATATTTTTTCAAATATTTTGGAGAATATTGGCAATATACCATTACTAGCAAAGGTTTTTTATGGTTTTTATTATTTTTATACTAAGATGAAAAATATCTTTGCTTCTACTGTTTTTCAAACCTTCGTTAACATCCCTCACCTCAATGAAAGTGGTAGCCCTAAATTGAAACTGAATGTTTTGCACCGTGGTGTTTCGAAAATAATCAGAAAAGTCTGCCAAAGAAGCCGGCAGAGCAGCTACAACTCCCTGTGCCATACCAGCAAAGTATGTATTTAAAGTTTGTGCATTTAGTTGTGTGGGAGGTTCCACCCACAGTTTGGCAGAAGATTTATCAATAATGTTTCACATAGCTGTTTGTGGATTAGCAGATTCAGAAATAAATTTGTCATGGGCTTCCCTTTTTGCCCCAGATAATGCTTGCCTATATTGTTTTTTATATGCATTAACCATGCTCTTTGGGACCAGAATAGGCTCTGTCCTGCTGGTCTCAGTATAGTTTGTTATATATAGACGTTTTTACCGCAATTAATTTTACTTATATTATATTTGTTTAGCATGTATGACGTTCACATATTGATAGTTACATTTTAATGTTTTTATTTTTTGATTCTGACCTTAGCAAAATTTTGTAAATTGTGGCCGTAATATATGAATTACTGAATCTCAGTTACTTCCATTTGCAAGTGAGGGGGAACTTTATCAATATCGATAGTGAAAAGACCCGTAAATAGAGAAAAATTGTTTTCTTGGGTCTTAAAATCCTGAAAACGCTTCTCAAATTCTGCCAGAAGGCCTCTCATTTTCTCTGAATATATTTTGTATGATATTGGGACACTTCTGCTTTCCTGATATGCCTTACAAATCAGAAAAAGTGACAGATTATCCTCTGCTACTTGACGTGGTCCTTGCAATTTCTTATTTAAGTCTGACAAGTGTTTTGTGATATCTACCATAAATGAAAGATCTTGTAAAAAAAGTACATCGCATAATAAGCTGACATCTTCTCCTTTTGTTTCCATGAAAACGCGTATTTCTTCTTTGAGTTTCCAAAACCGGTCGAGTACCATAGAACACGAAAGTCATCGCACCTCTGCATAATATGGTAAACCAGTGTACTCACTTTCTAAATCACATAAAAATGCAGAAAACTGTCGCTGATTAAGGCCTCGTGACCTTATGAAGTTTATAATTTTTTTTACTGACTTTAAAACACTTTCCAACCTGATCACTTTTGAGCATAAAACTTCTTGGTGATGAATGAATTTGATGAAAATCTGGTTTGTCACTGCCCGTTTCTCTGAATTTACTGCAATCAATATTATAAAACAAACATTTTCAACAAATTATTACTGTTTTATTTCTTTTTGGCTTATCTGAAAATTTGTGAAATTAGGAGTCCTTAAGATTTCAAAATATCACATCTTAGATTGGCAGCATTGCAAAGCAAGTCATTATAGCCAATAAAAAAATTGCCATTTTGACATATCTGCCAAAAAGACATGACGCAGTAATCTCCCTCATGTTCAGTGGGTTAGTGTTATAATATTGGATTCGGTAAATTATCAAGTTTTTCATCTTTTCTTAAAAGAAAAATAAGTTTTTAATGGTAACTGATCTATGTAGCATGTATTTTTTAACATGTATCTGTTGGATTGAAATGGAAAAATGTTTTATTTAAAACTAAAAGGTTTTATACAGAACAATTCAATCTTGGAAATGAATGTCATGGAATTTATGTCAAAATTACAAATTTTAAACACATTTTTTTAAGGGCAAATTAAGATGTCATATTTTTTCAAATAAGCCAAATGTGAAATTAGAATTATTGCCGTCACAGTTTTTACATAAATTTCACAGGTGATATTTTTTATATTTTAAAATAAAGCACCGCCAGTTTGAAGTTCAAAAAATATTCTGTATTTATAAAATTCACAGAATATAAAATAGTGTCGAAAAACTACAAGATAGCTCATTTATAATCAATTATCAATAATATTCCTATATTACTGTCATTTTATTGGCCACGTTTTATTTATATCCACACATTCTTAAATTTTTTTTTTCGAAAATATTTAATGATCTTAAAACACTAAAATGTTGAGAAACCCCAACTTATATTTTTAGAAAATCCTGTTTATACTACTAAACTCTATTCAAATCCAAGATGCAGTATATGAAAAACAATGATATAAGTTTTTAGCAAACTTTGAAAGGCATATTGCAGTTAGAGTAACTTTTGTTTACATGCACTGCATCTTGAATTTGAATAGACTGTAACAATATATGCACCCAATATAAATAAAATCCGTATTAAGTACTATTAGACCCTGTATGTATGAGCCTTAATGAATCCTGAACATTATCTACCTGACTGGTATATATAATATAAAAAAAAAGATGGGATGTCAAAAGTCATCAGTATATTTTCTATACATACCTTCTGCCCTTATATAATGTATGCTTTACTACTTATCCAAATAGTATCCTATGTTAAATATATACCACCATAAAAGCACACAAAATTTAGAAAATTTGATCCCCTATACTGAAAACCTGCCAAAAAAATACATCCATCCTGACCCAATTACAGCAAGCATTTCTCTGCTCCAAAAAAAATTAACAGAATAACATTTGTATTAAATGAATATTGACATTTACCATATACAAAACAACTGATTTTTAAAAAATATTTTATAAAATTGGGGAAAGTATTGCACCTCAAATTGTGTGGCTACACTCCTACAAACATTCAAATTTTAATCTGCCAATTTTAAAAATACTCAAATAATAGTTTGTAAAGCCTTAAAATAAAATTAAAATTGTATAAATATATACTCATTTAATTCTGAGAGCGGCATTAAACACATGAAGTTTTTGGCCAATGTGGTTTCTACCCTCCTGGAAGGACTAAAATCCAATCTGTGCATACAAGTTTGCTTGGGATAAACCATTTAAATTTCCAGTATAGGTACCCTATTTTGATTTCAAATCTCCTTTAAATTTCCCCATCGAGCCCTCGTCTCACTTTCACTACACTAGATGAATAATGTATGAAAGATATGCAGCATTTAAAACAGATATTCTAACATTCATGTTGTGCTGTGATGGCGGTTCATATTTATTTTTATAATTCTTGTTTCTTTAAGATGAACTATATTAATCCATTTTTAGTACCTCTTAAGAATATATATGTTGTGTTATTGTTATTGTCGTATGCTGCCGCCTAAAAAGAAATATAGAATATGTATATCTTTTAATTTCTTTTCCATCCTTGATAAAGACCCAACAAAGATCGAAACATCCGCATTTTCTAAATAAAAGAAGGTTTTACGTGATATTCTTGTTTTGTATAACTATAACAATTTAGAATGTCGATAAAACCAATGTGGAGGGTGACATCCAAAATTATGCTCGAAGGTTTTGGCACTATTTAAACTCCCAAAAGAATTCAAACACTCTTCCAGGTGTGATGAAGTTGGACTATATTTGGAAGCTGACACTGACATTTCAATTTCTAGCTTATCTGCTATGTATTTTTCAAAATAATACTCTGATATCCAATACAATGTTGAGTTTAGTTTTTTTTTAAATTGTAATTGCTCTGGTAATAGCTTAGACATTTCGATCTCTGAAATATACAGGAAGCTCACTAAACTTGATGTCAGCAAAGATCCCTGGACCAGATGAAATTCCACCAAGATTTCTGAAGTCATGTAGTTTCATTTAACACATCTTTAAAAATGTGTTTGTTTTCTGATTTTTAGAATTCGAGCTATGTAACTCTTGTCTGACCAGACGAGGTCTTAAGGTTCATAATAGTTTTTCCCGTTATAATGTTATTCCTTCTGGGGTCCCATTTGGTACCAATTTTATTCAATATTTTTATAAATTAAATCAAGTTTGCAGATTATCTAAAAATATTTTCTCTAATACATTCAGTTGATGCAAATAACTTACAAATCTCTTTGGATAATTTCAACCACTGCTGTACCTGTAACAATATGGAACTTAGCACAAAAATGTCATAAAACAAAGTTCTATATGGTTGGGTATCCAATTATTACATCCTAGAGAATAATGCTCTCTTCTTAAATTCAATAAATGATCAGGTAGTTATTCTGGATCCAGTCATAATATTACCGTTAAAGCTTTAAGATGCTTGGCTTTATCAGAAGAACCTCTCAGCACATTAACAACCCTCAGACATTAAAAGTTTTATGTTGTACCCTGGTTCGCCCTCATGTGAAATACTGTGTGGTTTCCACAGTACCAGGTACATATTAAAAACATAAAGCGTATCCAACATATATTTTTAAGATTGAGTGCTTTCAAAATTGGGTTGAATTTTGAGGTTTATTCAGTGACTGAAAGAGTTTTTGGGCTTAGATACCCTGCTTCAGCACAGACATACAAGAGACTTAAGCACTTCTTCCAAGATTCATTTAGTTGTGTCATCACGTCAAAGAAGGAATCAGTTTTTGTTTTTCACTCCGTTTCACAGAACGTATTATAGATATAACAGAAAATTATCTCATAGCTTGTTTGGCAAACAGCAATCATGGGGCTGTGAAGGTATTATTTAATTGTGATGTCTCTCGGTTCTTATGTATGTTTTTGTTCTTTTTAATTTTATTAATATTGCTTAATTTTTGTGATGAAATATTTATGATTTTATTAACCATGAAATTTTAAAATAAATAAATAAAACTCAATATTAATAAGCACCCGTTATTACCACATATTTGCCACTTAAAATATCTAAAATTTAATTCATCCTATCTAAAAACACATTGGACAGTGCTAGTTAATAAATAAATTAATAAATTAAAATCGCTACCTAGGGAATGATACACACCACCATGTAAATGTTGTTTGTTTGAATATGACGCAGTTTAAACTATACATAATAAATTGTGTTATTTTTAAACCATCTCAGTTTTTACCAGTTAAGCATTTAAAATTGATAAGGCAGACTTCAATTCCTTTTCAGTAACAAATCGTAAATAAATGTATTAAAGTAAATCTTTCTTTTTGTCTATACTTAATTAGAAAGAGATGTTACAATATCTACACAATGATGTTGATATTAGTAAATAACAAACATCCATAATCTCTTTTATGCTCTTAATTCCTTCAAATCTGTTGTATATTTGCCATTATTTTTAATTTTATTTAAAATTTTGATTTACATTTAAGGGCAAACGTTTTTGATAAATTCTTAATTCTAGGTTATGTATAATTTCTTTTAAAACCTTTTTTTGGATTCACTTCAAAAACACTATCAAAATTCTCAACAAAGTAATTTTTGCTGTTCCTGCAAAACATAGTACCTAATTGTCTTTTAAGGGCATTTAAATAATATTTCAATCACATTTTTAAAGTTCTTCTTTCTTTCTTTCTTCATAACATTATGGAGTCGGCTGCCCCTTTTTTACTTTCAGCGCTATTCTCCAGCCCAAGTTCGTGCAACCTCAGGATAACGAGCTCTCAGCTCCCTGCAAGTTACAATTTTTCTAGGATATCTATGGATAAATTACTATACATATTTAATGTTTCCAATGATTCTTTTACAATGATAAAATATTAAACTATAACATATATAGGTGTGAGGTAGGTTAAGAAACTAAAGTCACAACATTGCACAAAAGAAATGTTGCCTCGGATTTAAGAAGGATGGGGAATTAAAGTATGGGATTATTTTTACTAATATAATGTTTCTTTCTCCATTTCTCCTTTCTCCATTTTTGTCAGATATTAATTTTGTTATAATTTAAAAATTTATTTATTATTCTTACTACATCAGAGGTTAAGTTTGATAGAACTAACTATATGTTCATGGGAGCTTCTATTCCTTTTTTTTTTAATTCTTCGTATAGATTATGGTTTGGAATGGTATTGATTGGACATTCGAAAAATATATGGTTCAGGTTTTCCACCTCTCCGCATTCACATAATGGATTTTCCTTTATACCCAATTTATGTAAGTGTTCTTTAGTTGAACAGGGTCCTGTTCTCATCCTAATTACGGTGGTAATATGTCTTCGATTTAGATATTCCATATTTGAGTACCAAGTATTTTGGGGAAAGTTATTTTGTATTGAAGAATACCATTTCCCTTTTTCCTTGAGTGATTCCTTCGAATATTCTTCAAACCTTTTTTTTATATTTTTGTATTTCTATATTCTATTCTATATTGGCTAGCTTATCGGCTTGATCATTGCCACTTATATTGGTATGACTGGGAATCCAGGATAGGAATAGATTGAAGTTTAAAGATTCAGCTTCGACAATAAGTCTTCTTGTAAGCAATGTTATATTATCATTTGTTTGAATAATTCCATTAGTTTTGTTATTTTATATATGGCACTAGATGAGTCTGTAAAGATTAAAGCCTTATAGATTTTTTTTTCTAGACAAAGTGAAACTGCTTTATTGATAGCTACAATTTCCGCTGTACAAATATTCATATCATCTGGAAGTTTAGAACTAAAATTAAGATTTAAACTTGGAATATGGACTCCTAAACCCGTTCTATCATTACCCTTAGAAGCACCTGTAAAAATAAATGTAAACTGGTCCTTAAATTTACTTGTTTCTGCTATAAAGAGTGGATTGTTGTTAGTTGTTTGTTTTTTTAGATTTGAATTGTAAGTACTAATTTTTTGTATTTGATTATGAAATTCTATCTCAAAGCGTGGTAATTTATCATAAGTATCCATATTATCTTGATATTGAGATATTAGTATTAGAGCTTGAATTAATAACGGGGTTTCTTTATTTTTCCAATATTCTGTTTTCCGACATGCAAATACTTTTAGGTCTGATGGGATCAATATAAGTGGGTGATCTTTAAAACTAATTTTTTTTACTAAATATTTAGAAGCCAACCATAATCTTCTAAAATCTAGGTTCATTTCAGCTGACTCAACCAGTAGTGCATTAAGGGGAGAAAAAAATCCTATTTAGCTTATTAGTATTGTTTTTTGACGTAGGTATTATTAAGACAGCTCCCTGATCTAGTTGAGACCTAACTAACCCGTCAAATGCCATTTTTAACGTTTTGGGATTCCTTGATGATATTCAACCCTTTTCTCGCTTTGTTGCATATTTCTAGGATATGCTGGTCCCATCTTAGATTATGATTTAATATAGTACCCAAATATTTTACGTTATCCTTGAAAGGAATAATATCATTATCAATTATTATATTAGGGAGATTTTCCTTTCGAGGGCCTTTAGTGAACCAAATTGCCGCTGTTTTATTTTTAGAGATAAGAAAGTTATGATTGGAAAGCCACAAGTTGATACTTTCAAGTGCACTATTGAGTCCATCAATTGTTCTCGTAATATCATTGCCCTTATTAATTACTATTAGATCATCAGCATAGCTTAGTAGGTTAACCCCTTTTAGATTCAGTTTAAATAATGAGATCAGTAATATATTAAACAATATTGGGCTGAGTGGTGAGCCCTGTGGGAGACCTGATGACGTCCTGTTTGGACCTAAAGTATTGTTTGAATTATCTTTAATAAAAATATTTCTATCGGACAGTAAGTTAAATATAACGTTGGCGATGCCAATGTTCACCCCATATTCTATTAAATAATTGTACACCTGATAAATATTCACCCGATCATATGCTCCTTTTAGATCTATAAATACCGCCACTGTATGTAATTTCTCGCTGAACCCCAATTGTACATATGAAATAATATAAGAGAGATTATCTTGAATACTCATCCCCTTTCTAAACCCTGTTTGATAGACTGAAAACATGTTTTTGTTTTCCATGAACCATTCCACTCTATTCTTAATAAGATTTTCCAAGGTTTTCCCTACACATGACCCTAATGCTATGGGGCGAAAGTTTTCTAAATAGTTTGGGTCCTTTTGATTTTTTAGGATTGGTAATATGACATATTCCTTCCAAGAATCTGGGATTTTTTCACCCAATAGACAACTATTAAAATTATTTAGTAAATTAATCAATAGTTTATTTGGGAGGTTTGCTAGCATTGAATATGAAATATCATCTTTGCCTGTGGCCGATGTTCTTTTTTTGTCCAGTACTATAATTAGTTCCCTTATATTGAATAATTCTGCTTCTTCAAATGGTTGCTTGAGGGAAAATTCAGGTTGAATATTACAGGCTGTAAGATTGTTTAGGATCGTATTTGCCATTTGTTAATCAGGTAGAGTAAAATTTGCCACACTTTTGAAATATTTGAGTTTCTATTCAATGATGCTGAAAATTCGATAAATTTTGTTTTTTTCTTTTTTTTTTAGGAATCTCTTAGTTTTAGCTTGAATATGTTTAGCGTGGATAAGATTAATTTTGGGGGGGGTTATTTTTAAAGCTTCAGTATGCCTCTTTTCGTTCTTGAATTTTTATAGAACATTCCAAATCCCACCATGGATTTTTTGGTCTAAGATTTTTAATATTAAATTTTTTTTTTGGAATAGTTTCTGATGCCTTATTGTTTATTAGATCGCTCAGATCTTGATAGTTTAGATCTTGTTCGAAACATTGAGATTGAAGAATAAGTTTATCTGTGTAGCTGCTCCAGACTGCTTTCTTGAAGTTTCTTTTATTGCTTTCCAGAACCTGCGAATGTTTAATATCCGGGGAGCTAAAGATAACTTTAGTTAATATAGGGAAATGATCACTATTTCCGCAATCTTCTAATACCTCCCATTGAGTTAGGGCTGCCAACTCAGAACTAATTACAGTGACATCGACAGAACTCGGATTAAGACTATGTTTTTGTATTCTGGTTGGAGAACCATCATTTAATAAAACCAAATTTTCCCTATCAAGCATTTCTACAATCTCCCTCCCGCTACGATCACTATTGTTACAGCCCCACAATTCATGATGTGCATTAAGGTCCCCTGCCAATAGAATTTTTCCATTCAGATTATTAAAAATATTGTCTAGGATATTGGAATTTATTTGATTTACTGTTGAATACATGTTAATTATATTGATATTTCCAATTTTAGTGATTATACATTGTATTTGATTATTTATATTTGTGTTTAAGATAATTTCTTTAAAGATTATATGTTTTTTAATAAAAGTAACTACTCCACCGTAGCCATCTTCCCTGTCTTTTCTGACAACATTATAGTATTTAAGAAATACTGTGTCTTTGTCTTGAGCCATGTTGTACTTATAGTGTTAATAATACTAATCGCCCTTTCCCTCTCTAAATTATCGAACTGAGAAGTTTTTTGAGATAAAAGATGAAAAAAATCTATATCCTCGATCGACTTCTGCTGCGCGGAAGTTGAAGGGGCACTTGTCGGCTTATCTTCCTGTTCATAAATTCTTTGTTCAATTTTTAAAATTTTAAAATCACCCCATGCGCTCTAAAAAGAGCATAGAATCGGTGGACAGAGGACAGACAGGCAACCCTGAATAGTATTAAAAAACAGTTGCCATAAGATGAGAATTGTAAAGCCACATGTTTCGCGACACATTTAATTTTTTAAGACAAGTAATTTTAATGTTAGTTTATTTTAATAAACACTAAACTAAGTGCTCTGCTGAGCTGGTCAACTAGATATTTTTATTATAATGATTACTTAAAATGTTATTTGATAAATTAAACCTTAACCAAGAATTAATAAGAAAATTAAAATCCATAACTAATTTTTGATATATTCCTTTGCTTTATGTTTATGAAAGGTTGCAAGTGTTGCACAACTAAAGCGAGACCAATAATTATTATATTTCACAGCGAGTATGTTCGACCTGACTGAAACATAATGTATTTTGCTCCCAAAAATTAACTTAGATCCTAAGTACATAGAAACAGACGTTCTTGAGAGTTTGTAAATAAACACAAATAGCAGATACCGAAATATCAAATAACTAACTCATGTTGAGCCAAATTTGCTTTATTTTTTCGGATATGTAAATGTTTCTGTAGACCGTAAAAAAAATGACAACAGTGATTTTGTAGTCTTTGAAAAATATACTTGTTAGCATATGATGTTAATGCCATATATGTATGTTACTTCCCTCGCAAAAGGAAAGTATAGTAATCGTGAGTTTTTTTCAGATCATTACGTTTCAAGGTACCTAGATGCCGAAAAACATGTTTTCTCGATTCCTGCAAACTGTCTATTCGCGGCAAAGCTTAAAAACTACTTACCCGATTGACTTCAAATTTTGGTAAAAAATTAAGGGTCGTATGGGAACAACCTGGTAACATTTTGGTAAAAATCCAATATGGCAAAACAAAATGGCGGTCTAGTGAAATGTTAAAAAAATTATTACTAAAAAAAGTACTTATCAAGTATTATGTAGAAATCAATTGGTAAAATTTTGGTACGGCGGTCAAATAAAATTTTTGTAATCTGAAAAATCACTTTGGTTTTACATATCTTCACGTTTCAGTGTCCCTAGATGGCAAAAAATATGTTTTATCAATTCCGTCGGTCCGTTTGTCGGTTTCTCTGTCAGTTCGCAGCATAGCTTGAAAACTACTCATTAGATTAACTTCAAATTTTAGTCAAAAGTTAAGGGTTATACATGGACAACCTGGTAATATTTTGATAAAATTATCCAATTTACCTGAAATTTTGCACAAAAATCAAGTGTTATATAAGAATGAACTGCTAATATTTTGATATGAATATAAGAGAGCAAAACAAAATGGCGGCCGAATAAAATATTTTAAAAATCCGCCTGACTTCTTATTAGATTAAATGGTAAAGTTGTATCACAAATTCAAGATGGCGAAATAAAACAGCCAAATAATTTTTTTTAAAAATCAGCGTAAAAAAATCTTATTCAATTGAATGAATTAAATGTGATATATGGATAAACTGGAACGAATTCAACCTGACTTAACAAAATCGCGGTGTGTGTCAATGTAAAAAAATGAGAAACTGATAAAATATTGGTATGAATCCAATATAATGGAACAAAATGGCGCCCAATAAACCTGTTTGAAAAGACAGTATATATGTGTTTCTAAAAAAGTAAATTTGGTCACATTTTACTATTCCTAATAAAAGGAAATATGTTTGACACATGACTACTAAATCTAAGTTGGCTAACATATACAACTTCCAAGATTCTTGGCATTATCAGTGAAATCAAAATGATGACCGTCCAATTAAAAGCTAAGATAATTTTTGAAATATTTTAAACATCCCAAAGGTACAAACAACAGTACATGCTATTGGTTGAAATTTGTTGCAAGACAGTATTGACATTGGCCTTATTGTAACATGAAGAGTGAAATGTGTATAATAATACAATTAATTGTAGGATTTAGTGAACGAAGAATTGTTGACCCCGTAACACTAAAAAAATGGTGCTTAAAATAAAAGTAAAATAATCATGCATTGCATGCAAAAAAAAACATAGTTCATACAAAGGTGGAAAGTACCGCCAGGCGTATTTTAATAACCACCTTTAAATAAAATAGTGTAAAACAAAATATATAAAAACAGAACATCTTACTTAAAAAGACATAAAAAGAAACGCAAAGTATAGTCTACAACGATAGTGGTCTGTCAGAGACTAGCTTTTTGACCTTACATTTCTCGTACAAGATCATAGACTTAATCTCACGAGGCAAAGGGTTTAAACGTGTGCAGCTAGGTATAGAAAGCAGCATTTAAAGAACTCATTTCTATGGAATGGGATATCTATATGGTATCTCTAAAACGAACATTCACATTATGGGTGCTACCCCTTTGCTCAATAAATTCTCCCAAATATTGAGGTTCTCTATTTTTTAATATTTTATGTACTAAGCAGCACACTTGAACATGTAGCCTGTGGGCCATATTATGACCGAAATGATCAATTACATGCTTTAAGTTAACAACATACCTTATATATGAATTTTGGAATTTTTGTACTTGATATTTGTTGTCAACAAAATTTGTATTTTTAGAATTTTTTTTACTTAAAAACTATTGCATATCACACAATTTTTTTTTCAGTTATCTTATTGAATATGATGTTTGCTACTTAGTGTTATGTGAGAAGACTTTCTCAAAAAGGTTGGCGTATTCCTACCTTGAAGACATTGCCCAAGAGTTTCATTCTCAGTATGGACGGAAAGTAAACACTGTTACTAGGCCATATAGTTTCATTGAATTTGATACATATATCCAAAAAGCAAAAAAACAATTTAGTGATTCAAGGTCTAGAAGAAATCTAAACGTGATTAATAACCAACTTCAGGATGTTCAAAGAATTATGGTGCAGAATATTGATGATGTTTTACAGAGAGGAACTGTTTTATCAGGTAATTGGAGCCTTACTTGATTTAATTTATTTTCTGTACGTTTTATATATTTTCCTAAAATATCTACTTTTGTGATAACGTCACAAAAAATTGAACTTTTTTTTTCGTTACCGAAATATCGAATTTAACTTAGGGTTAAGGTATAATGTTCATGACGTCATAGCACGATGCAACTATATAGTGCCTCGATGTAGTTTTTTTTAACATCTAACCTAAACACCTATTGATTTTGTTAGGCACCTGTAGAGTTAGTTCTGCAAATTACTTAGACTGTAAAAAATTTCTCGTACAAGATATGTCACGTCGAGTTGTAGATGGATTTATTAAAACCAATTCTATATGGATTATTTTATTTTTTTGCAATTTGACTATTTTTAGGGTATATTATGATTTCTGAAATTAATAAAAAATGTAAAATACGCCTATGAAAATCATAGTTATTAACAGCTTAATCTAAATGAGAATCTAAAATACATAATAACTACAATCATATAAAATGATTTTTATTGTTTTAGAATTGGATACCAAAACTCAAAATCTTTCAATGTTGACACAAAAGTATAAAAAGGATGCAACATACTTAAATACAAAATCAATGTACGTTAAAGCAGCTATTGGTGGTATAGTGATATTAGTATTTTTCCTTTACTTCTGGGTATTGTAAATAGGTGTAACTATATTTTTTACTATTTATGTGTGTATAGGATTTAAAAAGTAAATAAATTGAATTATTTTAAGACAAATGTCGCTTAGCACATTTTAAAAAGTGTCAGGATAGTCAATTTTCTATTAGTCTTAAACAAAGATCTAATAAGGAATAGATTCTGCCAACAGAAATTCCTATTCGCCTAGTTTGAAATTTATGTCTAATCCATTTTTTAATAAACCCTGTAATATTGTATAATTTTTTTATCTTTAACAGTGTATGTGTAGTATCCCACCAGCACAGCATACTTTCTATAAAATGCCTTATTTATTTAGTTTCATTAATGTGTCATTCTGTAGATAATAATGGAAAACCTACTTTTTACTATAATATTGCAGGAATAGGCATGGGCAACCTCAGAATATCCCGCATAGGCAATCTCAGAATAGGCTGGACAGATGTGACTAAAATTTGAAATTTCCCTTAGTTTCCCTGTACTTTTGCATATATCTCGCCTAGATTTATAGTGGACTGATAACATCGTATTATATTGAATTACAATTAGGTATCTATTCTTTACTATATCTTTGGTTAATTCTGTGCTTTTTTGTTAAAAATGCACATTTATTCAATATAATAGAAATTGTCTTTGTTGCCAGACCTGGCAATTTTCAATAAATTCTAGTGTACTATTTTGTGATAGAGGATTTTCGTACATATTTTTCCCCATTTTAATAAAAAGATTTATTGTTTTAATAAGTGTTATTTTGCTTCACATTTTTTGAACTTGCGATATTAAACAGTCTCTGTGACCCACTTTATTAGTGCATGTATTATAGTGATATTAAATGTAAATATCTAAATTAATCTCAAAAAAAGTTTATGACATGGTTACCATTAATACTGTAACGGCGTTACTCATTTTCTTGGGGAACGTATGCATCGTGCGTGGTTTTAAAACCATAACTTTTTTATTAATCCTAGTAAAAATAGGTTTCTTTCAAGTAATTACTCAGGAAAATATGCTCGTTAATTTTAAAGATAAAACACGTTGCGCAACGTTTGGAAAAATCACATGAATTTCCTCGGTCACAATAAAAAATACCGCGTTAATCAATAGTAAATCATCACGCAATAATCACGTCGCGTTGCGATCCCAGCGTAAACTCGCTCAATCGACCACCCGGCTCCAAGGCAGCGGCAGGAAGGTAAGCCACCATTACTGAGACCTGATGGAGTGACCAGCCAGCGACGACGCGCGCAACCGTCGCGACGCACTGCCATGCCGCCAGGATGTCTGTAGGTATAGGAAAGGTAATATCAGGTGGTATATTGGTATAGGTATCTCTCTCACTCCTACACATCTTACAAACACGCTGTCTCATTCATACACACATACTTCCTTTCCTGCGGCCAGGTTCGGGGTCCAAAAATTACGGACTGGTCGTTCCCGCCATGCCTAATACACATACACATATCCTTTCCTGGGGTCAGATTCGGGGTTCAAAAATTA
Organism: Kuschelorhynchus macadamiae; assembly: GCA_030620095.1. Lineage (NCBI taxonomy): Eukaryota > Metazoa > Arthropoda > Insecta > Coleoptera > Curculionidae > Kuschelorhynchus > Kuschelorhynchus macadamiae. Next base: position 779,315 of record JAUTXW010004561.1, read on the forward strand.
CGGATTGGCCGTTCTCGTCATGTCTCATACACATATATCCTTTCCTGCGGTCAAATTCGGGGTCCAAAAATTACGGACTTATAAATAAACATACACACACAACATATATAGACACAACGGCTAGTCTGAGAGATCGCCTATGTCGATTACCCCTTGGTAAATAACCTGGTAAGGTATCACAATGTAAGCATCCCGCACCACACAGCTCTACTCGCGCAGACGCATTAATGAGTGGGAACCGATGTTGGCTTCTGTATTACCGTTCTTCGGAGGTCGCTCGTTTTAACCAAGCCTAAATTCCGTCCCGACCGGCGCGATCGCCGAAATCACGTGTCTGCAGCGCTCGCCATAACCGCATTTATCCATCTTTCTTTCTCTAAGGCATTTTCTCTTTCTCTCTCTTACTCATTAGGGTTTTACATATGGTTTACTTGTGGGGCTAGGATTAGGATATATACATGGTATTTTATTAACAGGCAATACATAGGATTACTTCTTTGTTTTCTACATTGGTGTTTTATTTCTCTTTCTTTCCCATTTAGCTTTAGTGCTAATGTATCTGTCTTGCGCACTGACCTCTGGTTAACTATTTCGATTGTATAAAAGTTACCTGTGTGCATTTGTGGGCCCTTTACCACAGAAATCCAAAGGGTGGCGCCCGAGATTCAGCCGATTGATACTTTAAGTACTACAACCGACCGACCGATGTTTACCGAAGATCACTGATGTACACAGAGGAAAATATATAATATATCTTGCTGTAATAAGACAAATGGTAAACGGGAATTTATTTCGTTATTATTAAAAACCCAAATCATAAAAATAAAAGGATTCAATTTAAACTACCCAAAATACTATAATCTCTTAAACAGTACAGAGAAACGACCAAAACATGACGCTATGTTTATTTAAGGTGCAGGAAGCCATCTGCTACCGTGGTGTCTGCCCCGGCAAGGCTCATAAAGCAGTTTCTGTGAGGGGTATCAGTATTAAAACCGAAATACCCGAACCCTGAAACAAATAAGGTGTCATATCATTTGACTTTGAAAGTCGATGAGGGAAATAGGCGACCAGTGGCGCCATCTCTAGGTACTACGGTGTAATTAAATACTTTCGAGCACAAGACGACACATCTGTGCAAAAATAGAAGAGAAACAGAAATATCGATTTCTGTGTGGTTCTTGGTCGTAAAATGTTATACGAAAGAACTAACGGTAAGGAAATTAGCTCCTTCACCATTTTGTCGATAAACAACCAAAACATGACGTTATGTTTGTTTAAGGACCAAGGAGCCATCTGCTACCGTGGTGTCTTGGCAAGGCTTATCAGGCAGTTTTCTTGGGGGTAGAGTTGTTAAAAAATACTCGTCACAGGTATTTTATCACAGGTAAGAGCTAGGAACAGCTTGTCACAGGTATTGGATCTCAAACATATGTTACCGTTCCTACACCTAGTATTTTTACCAGCTTGCCGCGATCCCGTGAGACGCAGATATTTAGGTACGCAACAACACATCAACCATCGAACGAAAAAGAACTGCATTACTACTGTAGTACATTATCAAGTATATTCGCTGGGACTGAAACGCTTGTCACAGGTATTTTATTCTATTCTGCTCCTGCTCCGCTAAACTAGTACTTCTATATGACTAGTATTTTTCCTACAAAAGGAACGATATCGTAATAAGAAATCTACGAATTAGATTATTCGCAAATCAGGCGAAAATATTAACATATTTTAGATTTGATAGTTTTAATAAGTGAATCTTAAAATATTTAGCACAAAAAATATTAAAAATGGTTTTTACAAAGCCAGTTTTTATGACAAAAATACCAAGGTCGTTTTAAATATAAAGGAAATTTATAAATTTATAAGCATAAGAACGAAATTTGGAAAAATATGAGCCAATTCGTTCATTTACTTTTTTCAAATTTGCAGGGAATATGTATTCAGTGTTGCCACAGGAAATTTAAGAATTTCGGTAGAATTGCTCGGAGATTTTCGGTAGATTTCGTAAAATTTTCGGTAGATTCCTATTATTGAAATTATAAGGTCTTATTAAAAAAAAACACGCACACATTTTAAAGATTTTTATTACATTAAAAAAACAATAGAAAAAAATAAAGTTAAAACAAACTATATAATATATCAGTCAATAAGAGTATGATCCAGAAACACTTATATAGGTATAACAACATAAAAACAAAAAAAATAGTGATTACAAACGTATCCCTATACTTAGTCATCAGATTCTGGTCCAGAAGCATTATTAAATTCACCTTTATAAAGGGCGGCTCTGTCATCCATCGTCATTAAGTGTTTTTTATTAATTTCAAAATTATGACAGTTATACTTTCGAAAATATCTTCTCGTGTGGAGAAGTCCGGAGATAGTGTCTGTCCCCAATTTATTTCGCTGCTTTGTTTTCGTTAACGTTATATCAGAAAAAATTCTTTCAACATTGGCCGATGAGTGGGGGAGACACAATAAAGTAAACACATAATCTGTCAAAACTTTAAACATTGGTGTGCCATCACCCGATTTCATATCTTTAACTTCTTGCCAGAAAGGCAGAAGTTCGTTTGAAAGTGATTGGATTGGAGTGTTGCGCAACAATCGCCATTCTGTATCCAATAATTGTAAATTTTGTTCCTGAAACATTTTCGTCATGACTGCTTCATCAGTAATAGACTGGATTGCACCAGATTTGACGACTGTTGGGTCCAAAAAATTAAATTTAGACAGAGGATTGTTCTTTAAAGGAAATCTCTTAGTTATTTGGGTACAAGATTCTACATAAAAATCTAAACATCGAACTCGAAATAAATTTAACTGGTCTGCGGGAATTTTATTTTCAGATATAGTTTTGAATACATTTGCACCACAATACATGTCTTCAAGTGGAATAAAATTTGATGGATTTTTAAAGTCAACGTTTTCGAGAGGAGTGCTGGTTAATATATTTCGTTTTATAAAACAATCAAAAATTGTTCTTAAAATAGTTGTTATGTTTTTATAAACTATATGAATTTTTGGAGACTCCGATTGCATTTCTTTGTTTAAGTTCGTGAAAAATGGCAAAACGAATTCCAAAAACTGCAAAAATAATTTGGTAGTGGGATCGTTCAGTTTAACTAAAATGTTTTCAGCTGCAAGTAGATCATTATTAGATACAGCATCAGTGAAATATAATTGTAAGGCGCCATACTGTTCTAAAATCCTAACAACAACAGAATGTACCGATAACCAGCGTGTTTGTGCTGGATGTAATATTTTATGGATTTTGACGTCACAGAAAATCTGAAATTGTGAAAGTTCAGATGTTCGTTTTGGACTTGACCCAAAATAATTGTAAATATCTCGGGTCAAGTCCTCAACAAACCTCGGAAGTTTCTGGCAGGCATATGCCGCGCACAAATGGAATGAATGACATATACATTTAATTGTATATAAATTAGGGATATCTTTTTTTAACATAGATTTTAATGAATTATGTTCGCCCATCATTACATTTGCGCCGTCAGATGCAAACCCAATCAAATTAGTTTTATATTGTATATTGTGCTCATTAAAAAAATTAACAATACGGGTATAAATGGTATTAGCGTCAGCTGCTGAAAGTTCAATCAGTGCAAGAAAATCGTCTCTTATATTAAAATCTACCACACGCCTTACCACTAAACATAGATGCTTCTTATTGCTTATATCGGTAGATTCGTCAGCAATTAAGGAGAACTTATTTTCCTTGAGATGGACGCGAAGTTCCTGGAAACTGTTGTACCCCAGAACATTCTTGACGATTGCTGTCGACTTTGTTCTTCCACAAGCCAACCCTTTTGCAATTTCTGAGTCATCACAGACTTTGGCTACTACTTTTACTAAGTGGTCCATTACTGCGAATGGCAAATGATGTTCAGCAATGAATGCACTTAGTCGTATTTCTCCTTAAAGAATATAAATTTTCAGCAAAAAGCAAAAATTTTGTAAAAAAAAACAGTTACTATATACCTTCTTTGACTCGATTTTCCAATTTATGTTTTACGCCTGTAAAAGATGTTATCTTTGGTTGTATATTTGGCTGAATAGAAACGCATTTTTTTAAATGCGCTTTTCCATTTCTGTGCTTCATTAGGGCATCTTTACCGCTTCCTATATTAATATCTTTATTGCATGCGATACATTTAGCGAAACTTTTGCCTTTGGAACTTTTTGTCAACCACCCTTTAAACTCTGCAATATTCTGCCATTCTTCTTTAAAATGTTGTTCATATTTCCTTTTTTTTCTAATATTTCTGCTTGTTCCTTCGCCTCCACTGTCACTGTCACTATCTGAATCACTCATTATTATTTATAAAAAAACTCTAATCTCTATCTCTAATACTTATCTAATTTATCTTATAAAAAAACGAAATACATAAATCTATAGCCAAATATTTGTCGCTGTAAATCACCGAAATTAAAAACGCTCGTCGGGGAATTACCGCGGAGTTGGTGCACGGTTCCAATCCGACGTCGCATGTTGCCATCGCCACACCAAGACGCAGATATGCTTTCTTTATTTATCGCATCTTTAAAGAGCGAGAGAGAACGCGTATGATAGGTATAATATTGACGCGGCGTAGAAAATATTTATAATATAATTACATATTAACAAATACGGTATTTAGTAATTATTTTAAATATTTATGTATACAGTCTAAGTGGTTTGTAATTTTATACTTCGATCATTTCGGTATAAAACCACAAAATATCGCTTTGACAAATTTTCGGTAGATTTGTATTTAAATTCGGTATTTCGGTAGACGGCGTCCAAATTCGGTAGATTACCGAAATTTCGGTAGCTGTGGCATCACTGTATGTATTGTTTTGATGACATATATAATCATAATCAACGAGCCGCGGGCTGCGATACTCGAAACCGCCGTTTAGTCACGGTTTCAACGACTCGAGCTTCCAAACCGGGAAAAGTATTTTGTCACAGGTATGAACTTGGAACAGGAACAGGACGTACCTGTTACAATAAAATACTGATTTTCGTCATCTCTACTTGTTACAAGTTATTATGTCATTCGACTTCGAAAGTCGATGAGGGAAATGGGCAACCAGTGGCGCCATCTGTAGGTACTATGATGTAATTAAATCGCTTTAGATGCGATTGACTTTGGAGCACAAGACGACACATCTGTGCAAAAATAGAAGAAAAACAGAAATATCGATTTCTGTGTGGTTTTTGGTCATAACATGTTATACGAAAGAACTAACGGTAAGGAAATTAGCTCCTTTACCATTTTGTTGAGAAACGAGCAAAACATGACGCTATGTTTGTCTAAGGGCCAAGGAGCCATCTGCTACCGTGGTGTGTGCCCGACAAGGCTCATCAGGCAATTTCGTTGTGGGGTATCAATATTAAAACCGAAATACCCGAATCCTGAAACAAACGGTAAGGAAATTACCATTTTGTCGAGAAACGATCAAAACATTTTAGGACCAAGAAGCACACAGAAATCGATATTTCTGTTTCTCTTCTTCTCTCTCTCTATATATATATATATATATATATATATATATATATATATATATATATATATATATATATATATATATATATATATATATATATATATATATATATATATATATATATATATATATATATATATATATATATATATATATATATATATATATATATATATATATATATATATATATATATATATATATATATATATATATATATATATATATATATATATATATATATATATATATATATATATATATATATATATATATATATATATATATATATATATATATATATATATATATATATATATATATATATATATATATATATATACTTAGGAGATTTTCTTGGGTTTTTGGTCTGAATTATCTTTTTGAAAAATAAAACTTGTTTATTCTTTAGAAATCATTTTAATTTGTTTTTTTTTTCTTTTATTCCCAAAAAATTCCAAAAACAAGTAATATTAATTAGGTTATACGTGTTTATTAAATTTCTGTATATATGTATATATCTGTGCAGGGGTGTACTTATGTATGGATGTATATGTATATAAAATCCTCTTACACAAAACAAAAAAAAAAAAAAAAGAAAAAAGTAGACATGTTTATAAGTAAGAATCCAAAACAGCATTGTTTGTTAGTTTTAGTGACCTGTATTAGAATCCACTGATGAAGGCATGTTGCCGAAACGTTTGGGAATAAAAGAAAAAAAAAACAAATTAAGATGATTTCCGAAGAATAAACAAGTTTTATTTTTCAAAAAGATAATTCAGACCAAAAACCCAAGAAAATCTCCTAGGAATATAAATCAATTGGTCCAGAAACTCCATATAAATATATATATATATATATATATATATATATATATATATATACATATACAATGTGTCCCAAATTTGGCTTACATGCATTGCTATCTCGTAAACCGCTATAGCTATAGGGTGGGTTAAATTAGGAAAGTTTTAGAGAATTTTATTACAAATTTGATGACGTTTTGAAGTTTAGGATATCTTTTGTGGTTTTCAAGATAATTGGGAAAAATCAAAATGGTGCATTTTCAACTTTTGCCCGTAGCTTCTAAACGACTCGTATTATGGTTTTATGGTTTATACATTATTAGGGCACTTTTATTAGAGTAATGTTCCTCTAGGTACCTGCAGGTAAAACGAAGTTTCTAGCTTCAATTGTTTTTGAGATATTGGCATTAACTTTTTATTTTCTTACCGACGCCATATTGGATTATTGTATTTTTGGAAAGATCTTTTTAAGAGCTTTCCAATGATGTATAACAAGGTAAGATTATTATTTTTCTTGAGCTCTAAAAACCAAAATAATTGTTTTTTTTTAAGTAGGCTTTGATTACGCATGGCGGCCATAATGAAACAAAAGAATGCCGCATGTCAACAATCATTTTGTGTTCCTGAATAGTACTTGTTATCATTTTCTCGTTGTGCCGAGTTTTTACAAAGTTTATTTGAGTTTTTTATACTACTTAAAATGGAGGGTAATTATTCCAACGAAGAGAATTTGGATATGATAGAACTTTATTTTAAAGCAAATAGAAATACACAAGCAGCTGCATGTTCATACGAAGAACAATTTCCAGACCGACATCAACCAAACCAAAGGCATTTCAGATTTCTAATTGTTAACCTGTTAGCCTACGGGTCTTTTTTGAAACCGAAACCAAAGACCTATTCAATAGATAATGAAGCAAGAAACGCAGCTATAATAGAAAGTGTCAGGGACAACCCAACAACCTCAGTAAGAAAGATTGAAGAACAAACGGCAATTCCCAAATCAACCGTCCAACGAGTCTTGAAAAAACTTCACTTTCATCCCTATAAACCTACTATTGTACAGGGTCTTCAGGTAAATGATTTTGCTAGAAGAATCACGTTTAGTGAATGGTTCATCAACAAATGCCAGCAAATACCCAACTTTCATTCTAAAGTACTTTGGACAGATGAAACACGATTTACAAACTGTGGAATTTTCAATAAACATAATACTCATTACTGGGGCACCGAGAATCCTCATAATTTAGAAGAAAGACGTTTACAAACAAAATTTGGGTTCAATGTGTGGTGTGGCATTATAGGTAATTCCAAACAATGCACTTCTGCTTTAAATCACTCATAACAATTTGTATTTTAGATAACCGTTTGATTGGGCCGTTCATTTTCCAAGAAAATTTATCGGGTAACAGATATTTGCAACTATTACGGGAACAAATTATTCCAGAAGTTATAAATTCTGTTCCCCCAAACGACCTGCAAAATATTTGGTTCCAACAAGATGGCTGTCCGGCTCACGGTACCAGAGAGGTGATGGCGGTCCTCAGAAATACTTTCGGGGAAAATATTACCGCTAATAATGGCCCTGTTGCTTGGCCGGCAAGGTCACCGGATATTACTCCTCCCAATTTTTATTTATGGGGATACGCAAAAAATGAGGTCTACGAATTTTCTCCGCCAGAAAGTCTCAGAGAGCTAGAAGACAGAGTCCGAGATGTTTTTGCTAATATTAACAGGAACACCTTAAAAAGGGTTACACGGAAGGTATTGGAGAAATGTCAAAAATGTGTGGAAAATGGAGGGAGGCATGTGGTGTAACTTATATTTTTTTTTCTACAACCGTCCTTAAAATCCTATTTTACACACTGATTGCAGTAGCTAAAGCTTGTTTTCAAGCACCGATGCGTGAAATACAATGCTTTCCCTAAAGGATTTACTTCACGCACCGGCTCAATAAGAAATGCATGGGCCGCCATTAATTTTAGGCACCGGGCCCGCACTGGTAATAATTTTATTAGGCGGCCGTGCCTCGCAATTTGTATCGTTGTCATGGTAACGAGTTGTCAAATTGCCAATGCAAACAGTTTAAAATAGACACTTTAAGTTCGAATAGTAATTTGAACAGTTTATTATTTTAAGTTATAATAAGCAATAATTATGGACTCTGATATAGAAATGTGTACTCCACCAGATATTACGGAAGCAGCGAAAACAGCTAGTAATTCTCTGTTACCTCAGAAGTCAAAGGAAATTTATGAAAACACGTACAATAAATTTATGACCTGGCGCAGTAAGAACAATATAATAAACCTTTTCTGAAAATGTTTTACTCGCATATTTATCAGAATTGTCAAAAAATGTGAAATCATCAACACTATGGAGTCATTATTCAATGCTAAAAAGTACTATTAGCATTAAAAATAACATTGACATTGGTAAATATCCAAAAGTTCATGCATTTTTAAAACGGAAGAATGAAGGATGTATTCCACAAAAATCTCGAATATTGGAGAAAGAACAAATTTTCAAGTTCATAAATAATTTTATTAACCAAGGTGATATTAATATTTGGGATTGTTGGTGCTCTAAGAAGAAGCGAAATTTATAAGCTAAAAATGTGCGATATTCAAGATTTAGGAAGTGTTCTTGTTGTATCCGTCCCTGATACAAAAACCAAAATAACAAGAAAATTTATCATTACCGAGCATTTAGAATTATACAGAAAATATGCCGCCCTTCGTCCCCAAAATTATCAAGAAAACAAATTCTTCATCAAGTATCAAGGAGGAAAATGTACTCGCCAAGTCGTCGGGATAAACAAATTTGGAAAATTGCCTAGTGAAATAGCAAAATTTTTAAAACTACCACATCCAGAAAAATATACAGGCCATTGTTTCAGACGATCATCTGCTTCCTTGCTAGTTGAAACCGGTGCAGATTTACTTATGTTAAAACAACACGGCGGTTGGAAATCTTCAACGGTAGCTGAGGGTTACGTGGAAAATTCCCTTAACAAGAAAAATGATATTTCAAATAGACTTTTGTCAGTTCAAAATCCAAATATGACCTCGATCACAAGCAGCAATATTATTAACAAATCATCATCAAAGGAGGCTACAGAAGTTAAATTTAGTAATCTAACAACATTACTATTAATAATTACAATAATTATAAAGAAGAAAATTAAATAATTTAACTATAATTTCTATTAAAAAGTTACAATTATTATAAAGTAGAAAATTAAATAATTTAACTATAAGTTCTATTAAAAAGTTACAATTATTATAAAACAGAAAATTAAATAAATAGTTCATTAGTTTAATTTGTATTATATAAAGGAGAAAATTAAATAGTTTAATTTTATTTCGTACTTGTATTATTTACGGTTGTAGAAAAAGTATAGTGTGCAATACGTGCGTGAAGACTTTTATACCCTTGTGTGATATTGTGACCCTCGCCTTCGGCTCGGGCCACAAACATCACACACGTGTATAAAAGTTAACTTCACGCACTTGTTACACAATATACTATTTATGTGTTAATTTAAATTTAGTTTAGGTATTTTCAATAGTGTGATAGTTACATTTTAGTCACTAGGTATTCACTGTTAGTATAATATCTTAGTTGAAAATCTGAAACATCGATGGTTGAATTAATATTTTTACCCATAAGCTAACAAGTTTACAATTAGAAATCTGAAATGCCTTTGGCTTGGTTGATGTCGGTCTGGAAATTGTTCTTCGTATGAACGCGCAGCTGCTTGTGTATTTCTATTTGCTTTAAAATAAAGTTCTATCATATCCAAATTCTCTTCGTTGGAATAATTACCCTCCATTTTAAGTAGTATAAGAAACTCAAATAAACTTTGTAAAAACTCGGCACAATGAGAAAATGATAACAAGTACTATTCACGAACACAAAATGATTGTTGACATGCGGCATTCTTTTGTTTCATTATGGCCGCCATGCGTAATCAAAGCCTACTTAAAAAAAAACGATTATTTTGGTTTTTAGAGCTCAAGAAAAATAATAATCTTACCTTGTTATACATCATTGGAAAGCTCTTAAAAAGATCTTTCCAAAAATACAATAATCCAATATGGCGTCGGTAAGAAAATAAAAAGTTGATGCCAATATCTCAAAAACAATTGAAGCTAGAAACTTCGTTTTACCTGCATAATGTTCCTCTAATAAAAGTGCCCTAATAATGTATAAACCATAAAACCATAATACGAGTCGTTTAGAAGCTACGGGCAAAAGTTGAAAATGCACCATTTTGATTTTTCCCAATTATCTTGAAAACCACAAAAGATATCCTAAACTTCAAAACGTCATCAAATTTGTAATAAAATTCTCTAAAACTTTCCTAATTTAACCCACCCTGTAGCTATAGCGGTTTACGAGATAGCAATGCATGTAAGCCAAATTTGGGACACATTGTATATATATATATATATATATATATATATATATATATATATATATATATATATATATATATATATATATATATGTGTGTTGCACTTCTATTAAAAATTTGTTTATTTTTTTTAATTCAGCAGACGACTGTCGGAAAGCTGACGAACGACTGTCAGAAAGCGAGCGACAATACTCGCGAATATGTTGCTGAATATAGACATTAAACGATTATTGAACCCAACGTTCACATATTTAAACGTGTGCGTGCATTGGAATTCGTGTGCGCGGTGAGTGCGCAGCATTCATAAACTGCTGCACGACTAGTGTTGTAAGCGAGAAAAGTTTTCTAGAGAATCTATGTGCTATTCCCTGAAAGTTTCGAGAATTTTCTCTTTGCCTCAAAGCGCAAAAAATCTGGAAGTATATGAAATGTATGAGAACTTTATATATGAAATTATATATGCTATATTATATCTGTACTTTGAAATGAAAAAAAAAATGCATTTTTTGGAAAGCTCGTATTTCCCAAAGCTAATGACGTATTTTGTTATAAGGGAATTCTTGATGATGCTGAGTAAGAATCGAAAGTCAAAACTTCGTTAAAAAAATCGCTACTATCTTTTTCTCAAAAATCGTACCATTTCCTCGCTCTAGGCTCGCACGCCAATGAGCGATGTCAAAGTTGAATATGTCAAAATAGTAATATTTTAAATCTATACACATCACCAAAATTTGAAACTAACTTGGTAGTTAATTCCTGAGATATTAGGGTGTTCCGCTTTTAAGTGGTTCACACTGTATATATATGTATATATATATATATATATATATATATATATATATATATATATATATATATATATATATATATATATATATATATATATATATATATATATATATATATATATATATATATATATATATATATATATATATATTATATATATATATAAAAATATATTTTTTAAAAAAGCTTTTATTTATAAATTGTTGAATTGAAAACTAAAAAATAATTAAATTTACATCAGCTTATGGCGTGAGTCGTCATCACACTTGAAATAAAGCCTCAAGCTTTTTAGAAAATATTTAAATTTTTAAAAGTTCTGTGTTTATGTAAGTTTAATTACTATTTATTTTTTAGTTCAATAGTTTATAAATAAAAGCTTTTTTAAAAAATATTTTTTTATTTCCGTTTAGGTGGGACGTACGTTAAGACCGTTAAAAAATATTTTTTTATTTCCGTTTAGGTGGGACGTACGTTAAGACCTCGCTTATCATTTTAGGAGGGTCGAAGAATTATTGCCTACAGATTTTCCACCAAGAATTGAGTTTTACGAGTGTATAAGAAGAAATAATAATTTGTTATTGCTTATCTTATGAACTGATGAGACTACTTTTACAATAAATGGCACATTCAACATGCATAATGTACACTTCTGGTTAGATGAAAATCCGCGAGTGGTCCGTAGCAAGGCCCATTAACTCTATAGGTTGCCTCGAGCGATCTTGACCTATCCCAACTCGGTGTGAGCGGTCTACGTCACTCGGCGACCGGCTTGCTTTAGCACGGCATTGTCCATATGTCTTCTGTGTGCGTTTAATTACATATATTAATCTTTTTTTGTTCAAAAATGAAACTTTTTTGTTACAGTAAAATGCAGCCTTCAAGAAAGTTATTATAATTTTAAACTTACGTTTGGGGATTTTGGTTTAACTTTTAACCAAGTTTTTTTGCTGAGTGCATTTCAAAAAGTTCGCATCGTATTTGGAAAAACAAAATCCTTGTAAAAAGTTTTAGCATGACAAATAGTTGTATTTGTTGAGTTCATCTCCAGGGTGAAGTCGGAACATAATGATTAAAAAATAATAAGACCAAATCTTCACAAAAATGTATTTATTTAGGCTCGACGCGTTTCGGTTAAACAACTGTACAGTTCATCTTTCGATAGATTATAATTAGTTTTTAATGTATGTAGGTGTTTTAAACGTTGGTCTTTTATGTGTTGATGTAATGTTTATCCTGTGTTAACATGATATATTTACATGCTCTTGAAAATGGTTGTTTAACCGAAACGCGTAGAGCCTAAGTAAATACATTTTTGTGAAGATTTGGTCTTATTATTTTTTAATCATTGAATAGTTGTATTACTTTAGAAAACGTACATTTTTTATACAAGGTGTCCCAGTTGGGTGTCCTCGGTTTTGGTGATAACGATTAGAGACAGAGAAAAAGTTTAAATATAAATATTAGTATATATGATGACTTATATACCTACTTAAATAGTTTTTCAAATATGAAACACCCTATATTTTATTTAGTTTTTGAATTTTATCTGAAATTTTAAGTCTACTTCACACATTGTCCACAAGCCTAAGTTTAGTGTTTTCCGAAATATTGACATTTAAAAACTTGGATTTTCAATCTTGAACAGTAGTAGAGTTTAAACGGTTCAAATTAGAACAAAACGGTTTACACTGTCTTGATTTAGTTTTTAAGTCTACCACAAATTTCTCTATTTTTAATCGGTACCAAGATATCTACCGAGAACACGTTATGCGGACACCTTATGTATATTTTAAGTATTTTTCATATTTTATTAACTATAGGTATACTATTTGCAGTAAACACAATTATTTATCTATTCAAACGTCTTTTTTAATAATAGGAAATAAATCAGGACACAATTTAATGCTTAAACGGTAACAAATTAAAAATTCAGTAAATAATTTTTTTATACAGCTTTTCGTGGGGGTCCACTTCAGAATGGCTTCTTTTTTTACTTTTTTTTTCTTCGCCAGTTCATTTAAATATTTCATTTTTATAAATAACCTTTGCCTTAAGAACACTTGCGGCATCTAGGTTTATGTTGTGTTTTGTGTCTATTTTTAATAGTTTTTCGGTTATTTTGGTTCCCTTCCTAATTAATCCTTATTAATATTGATTAATTAATTAACACTAAAATGTATTAAAACTTTCAGTTGAGGAAGTAAAAAAATACTCTGAAAAACACAACTGACAACTATCGCAACTCGAAACGAAAACGTCAAGGTGAATAAGCAATAAACGGGCCGCCTTATCAGATCAGGTCGCAAGTCGACGTCCCCCTCGCCCCATAGCTGCTCATCGAGGTAACCTAATAGAGTTAATGGGCCTTGGGTCCGTAGAACCAATTTTCAACACTGGTTTTTATGTGAACATGTAGGCGGGAGTGATGGGCAATAAAGTAATAGGACCAGTGGAGTTGTTACCATCTCGACTAACTGCTGATTCGTATTTAGATTTTTTGACAAACAATCTTGGCGAACTACTAGAAGATGTCCCTTTAGATATTAGACCGAATATTATTACCAGCATGCGATGGTGCTCCCGCGCATTATGGGAGAAGTATATATGGACTAATGTCACTAAGATAAAAACTGTAAAGTAAAAAATAGCAAGAGGAAAATAGAATAAAGAAGTTAGGTAAAGTAAAATAAATTACAAATAACAGAATAAAAGTCAAAAGTATAAATAAAAGTAAATTATACATAAATAAAGTTAGGTAAATTAAGAAATATAATTCAACTTTCATAAAACAAGAATTCAGTAGTAATAATAAATATAAAAATCGGTATTAGATTAGAATGCAAAAGACCTTTTGCATTAATTCTTTTGCAGGTGTTTCTTTATATACAGGATGTCACACAACCGAGTTTATATATGGCGACCTCATAGTGGACCGAGTTTATAAATGGCGATCTCATAAACGGTAAGAGATAACAGGAAGGTTAATTTGCAAATTTGCGCAACTGGGGCTACAATTTTGTTTAACTTTTGAAGTTTACAAAAAAATAAAACTGAAAATTGTTTTTATTGCTTTCTGGATTGATTTAAGGACGTAGAGTAAAATAAATTAAACAGTATTATTGCAACTGTTTCTTTTCTACAAGATAGCAGTCCCAAATTTGTAGTATAATGTATCGGGTGCAGACCACTATCATCACATTCATTTTATCATTACAAACCTGGATTTTTTACAACTCTTTAATGTCCTAAAACAAATGGTGTATCACATTTACTTTTTTTTTCAAGAAGTTAATGTATAGGGTGATCCAGATATGTTTGAATAGGCATAATTCGTAGAGATAAGAAAAAGTAAATTTCCTTTACCCGGAACTTTTTTTATTAGGAATAGTGAAGTGTGACCTAATTTAGTTCAAATGTCGACGTTTAGCAACTTTATTATTGCTTCTCAGGACACAGATTTTATATCCTGCATGAAATGTCCTGAGGATGCAACAATATAGTTGCGAAACATCGACAATTTAAAAAGACTTGTTTTTTTTAACTGTATCCTAACCCCAAATAAAACACCATTTTAACATAAAAACAAGAGGATCGTTAAGGAAGACCATTTAGAAACTTAATATCTGAGAAATATCTGCGGACCAACGTGGTAGGAGAAGACTGATAATACGGGTTTCAAGTAGGATATATAATCTATATGTGTCCTGAAGACAAACTACAAAGTATTACACCACTCTAACATAACAACAAGAGGATAGTTAACAAAAACCATTTAGAAACTTAATATCTGGGAAATATCTGTGAACCAACGAAGTAGGTAAAGACTGATAATATGGATTCCATGCAGGATATGGAATCTATATATGTGACTTGAGGATCCAACAATAAAGTTGCGAAACGTCGACTATTTAAAAATTCAGATTTGTTTTTTTTTACTGGATACTAACCCCAAATAATACACTACTCTAACATAAGAGGATTGTTAACAAAAACCATTTAGAAACTTAATATCTGGGAAATATATGCATACCAAGGGAGTAGTTAAAGACTGATATTACGGGTTTCCTGCAGGATATAGGATCTATATGTGACCTGACGATGCAACAATAGAGTTGCGAAACGTTGACAATTTAAGACTGCATTTTAACCCCAAATAATACACGATTCTAACCAATTTTTAACATTATTCCACCATATTGGATTTTTAGCAAAATATTACCAGGTCATACCCATATGACTCATATTTTTTGGTCAAAATTAAAAGACAATCGGGTAAGTAGTATTTAAGCTATGTCGCGAATTGAGAGACAGACCGACAGACGGTATCCATAAAACATGTTTTTTGGCATTTAGAGACGCTAAAACGTGAAGATACGTAAAAACTGAAAGGGTAATTTTTTCACAATTACAAAAATTTTATTTGCCCGCCATCTTGAATAGTTGATACTACTTAGTTATGGCACATAATTTAAAAACATTCAGTAGTTTTTTCAGGCTGAATTTTTAAATATTTTATTTTATCGCCATCTTGGATTCGTACCAAAATTTAACCAGTTGATTCCAAATTTGAAATAAATTGGATAGTATTTAATAGTAGTTTTTTCATAATAATTTTTTTAACATTTCATTAGGCCGCTATTTTCTTTTGGTCAAAATTTGAAGTAAATTGGGTTAGTTTTTAAGCTATGCCTCGAACTGGCAAGCAGACCGATAGATGGGCCGATGAAATTAATAAAACATATTTTTTGGCATGTAGGAACGCTAAAACGTAAAGCTTTAATTAGTACCAGAATTTAACTAGTTGATCCCTATACCACAATTAGTTATGACACACAGTTTGAAATCAATCCATTAAGCAGTTTTTCAGGCTGAATTTTTAAATATTTTATTATGCCGCCATCTTGGATTCGTACCAAAATTTTACCACTTGATTTCAACATAATACTTGATGTTTTTTCAAAATTTGAGATTTTTAATATTTTTTTTTTAACAAATCACTAGGCCGCCATTTTGTTTCGACCTATTGGATTTTTACCAAAATGTTACCAGGTCATCCTATATGACCCTTAATTTGTATCAAAATTTGAAGTCAGACAGGTAAGTAGTTTTTTAGCTACGCCGCGAAGAAAAAGACCGACAGAATTAAGAAAACATGTTTTTCGTCATCTAGAGATCCTGAAACGTGAAGATCTGAAAAAATCTCGGAGAGTGATTTTTTCACGATTACAATACTTCCCTTTTACAAGGGAAGTAAAAACTACAAAACTATGATTTAAACCGGGAAGCCACCCTGATCCTAGCTACTGGCCGGCACAGTTGTTTTTAAATTACGCATTTCAAGGTTAAAGGATTATCGATTTTTGTTGGCGTCACTCCGCGCTGTACTTCGGGGAAGTACGGATAAAGGCAGATTCGAGCAAAATCTGGAAATATTTTGTGACAGATGAAAGCAACGCAATATGCAAACAGTACAATAAAAAATAATTCGCGGCGTTGGAAAGAACGCAACTACTACAAGTTTATGGAATCATATTAAATATAAACATTCACATTTAATTGCAAACAGAAATTGAAGAAAGTAGTAAGAAGAGGGTACCTAAAAAGATATATGAACAATCGAAAATCTTTAGAAATTAATAGGGCAATGGGAGAAATGATTGCGTTAGCAGTAGTTGAAGATAAAGATAGAATGCATTACATATTATAGGTAGGTAGTTTAATTTGCTCTATTCAGTACGTGTTATTTTTATGCTTTAGACGTCTTTAAACAAATTACATCCCTATGAAATGTCGTCACGACGAACATATTTTACTGAAACATTAATTAGACAACTTTTTGAAAAATGTAAACTGGCAGTAAAGGGATATCTAATGTAAGCTATCATAGTTATATTAGTTTAACTGCTCCCTGGCTTAATAAAGATTTTGAGAAAAAGCATTCAGTGATAGGCATTCGGCTGTTTGAAAGTCATACAGGGGAAGATATACGCAATATGTTGATTGAGTTACTTCAAGAAACTGAAATACCTTTAGTAATATACACTTGTTGTCTCGAGATTCGGGAGCCAACGTTAAAAAAGGTGAGCGAATTACGAACTTGAATCATGAATCTTGTTTCATTCATTCTCTACAGTTGGTTGTATTAGAGTCTATAAAATCTCAGAAGACTGTGATTGAGACAATTACTGCCGGCAGAAATATTGCGACATATTTACATCATTCATCACAAAGCAAAACTAGAAAAACAAGAGCTTAATATGCCTGTTAAAAAAATGTCCATGATGTTCTAACCCGATAGAACTCTTCCTATTATATGCTAGACAGAATTTTAAAGAAAATTTAGTTTTATTAGTGGATTATATCCATAATAAACTGAACAAGCTAAAAAGCCTTATTAGTAGCTGAAAATACTAATATACCGCCACTTTCATCAAATCAGTGGTTTTTAGTTGAACATTTGCTGAGCTTACTTAAGCCATTCGAGGAAATTACTAAACATTTCAGTTCATCAATGTGTGTAATTTGAGAGGTTAAGGTCCAACAATATTTTCATTAAATACCTACCACCATTTTAGATCCTTGATACAAGTGCAGTTTCTTTAACAACAAAAAGATCATATAAATTTATCAGAATAATAAAATCAGAAACGACGACAGACACTGCAGCAGCGTCCATTATTTCTGTTAAGTCTACTGTAACCTCGGAGTCCGATGATGAACCACTTAGTCGCCTTAGGAAAAAAAACTCAACTGTCTGTCTGTCTAGCCTATAGTAGCAAAAGTTGCTTCTACTTCTTATTCATCAGAAGAGACGTAGACGCCGAAGTTAAGAAATACTTATACATAACATTAAATGAAAGAAAAGACTATTCCTATTCGTGGTGGAACCATAACAAGACTTTCTTATATTATCAAAATATGTGTATAAGTATTTATCCGCGCCAGCAACCACAATATTCAGTGAACGATTTTTTTCGGAGGCGGGTAACGTTTTTCAACGGAACCGACTTTCTTCAAAACATGGTAAAATGTTATATTATATGTAGATCATAATATTCCATTGATTGATTTTAAATATTAAATAACAGTAGTTTGAGTTATGGTATTACAATTATTTAACTTTTTTAGTCTTCATTTTTATTTCTCAGTTTGTGAGCGCCTTTTTTGAATTCGATCTATTTAAAATAAAGTATTATTAAAAGGAAAATGCTGGATAGGCCGAGTATTCGTGGCATCCCTAATAATATCAGGACTCTAAAAATTACAAACAAATTCAAAATCATTTTTGACTTAATACAACATATTGATTTCTAATTTGTTTTAAAAAGAAAAAATACTTAATTTACCATATTTAGACAATAAATAAAAATATTTAAATCAATGGAACTCCTTCAATTTATTTTCTTCTTTGACTATCTTCAACCAAAATTCATATTGAACAAGGATTTGTTAATGTTAGTTATCTATTGTTTAAACCAATACAAGATTTAAAACTAGCCTTTTTTATT
This sequence comes from Kuschelorhynchus macadamiae, assembly GCA_030620095.1. NCBI lineage: Eukaryota > Metazoa > Arthropoda > Insecta > Coleoptera > Curculionidae > Kuschelorhynchus > Kuschelorhynchus macadamiae. Next base: position 798,358 of record JAUTXW010004561.1, read on the forward strand.
TTTCAAATGATAACACTTTAGTATTTTTCAAATTGACTGTGTCAGCTCTACATATATGCCATTATGGCTTTAATACCACTTTCGGTACTGTAGTAGTTCTGGATCTCTCAACCATATTGTATATTCATCGTTGCGCGCTGACAAAACGGTACGTAAAAAATTATGTCATTTTGATACCGCTCCTAGATTTTTACACTCTGGATCCATTTGGTGCTATGGAAGAAGGAAGTTACAAGACATGGAGAGTATATGGATGCGCGCATGATATTCTGGATTTAAGAAATATGGGTTTCATATAGTCAAATCCACAATATCAGACGCGAAGTCTAGTTGCTGTGTAAATAAATCTTATTTTTGGCCGAAATAAAAATGCAAAAAACTCATCAATCATTGCGAGACTGATTAGATGTGTATTAGAGACCACACAGACGTGATTTTACATATACCTTCCATTTCTTGCAAGAACTATAGCACCAACTGGATTCAGGGCCTTGAAAATCTAAGAACAGTATCGCAGGATCATAATTGATATGTACCAGTTCGCGCGGCAATTAAAACACATTTTGGTCGTGGGCTCCATGACTATTGGCATTAATAAAATCAAACAAAGCTCTTTTGTAACCGCAAGTAATAATGTTTGAAAATGAGTTATCAGTGACAGTAATTATCCAATTTTCGACTTATGTCTTCTAGATGGGGTTCTCCAGAAAATGTTTGGAAAATTAGGAACACAAAAAATTTACAAAAAAAATATATTTAAAAAATTAACCTGAATTAGTATGAAACCCAATTGTTACATAATAATTATTTTGTTCTTTCACAAAAGAAAATAAAATAACACATTCTCCACAATGTACTGGGTGGTTTTTTCATATTTAAACATTATATTCGCCATTTATTTTTTTGAGATACAAGAACAGTGTAAATACAAAACTTGTAGACTTGTCGTAAGATATCTTTTAGTGATACGATAAAAAACAAATAAGCATCGAATATATGTGAAAATTATACAACTTTTATTTTTTTTAAGGGACATCCTATATTTTTTATGACGGTTGGGAATCCTATCTAATTTCAAAAATATGTAATATGATGTCATTTGCTTTAACTGTTTTTGAAAACTGAGCCTTAGAAATTGGTAAAGAGTAATAGGTATAATAAAAACCAAATTAGCCATGCATAACGTTAAAAGAAGCAAAATGGGTTTGTTTTGCCATTGTAAAAACTATGTGTGTCAATTTTTTATTATACTTATTAATCTTGCAACAATTTTTAAGGTTCAGTATTTCAAAAACGGTTGAAACAAATGTCATCATATTATGTATTTTAGAAATCAGAAAGAAAAAATCTTTCCAATAGTCAGAAAACATATAGGTAGTTCCGTTAAAAAAAGTTATATATGCTTTTTCGTTTTTTATCATATCATCAAAAGATATCTCATGTGAAAAACTACAAATTATATACTCACATTTTTTGGTATTCGAATTATTTGCCAGTCAAAATATAAAAAACCCCTCTGTATCAACCTGACCAAAAAATATGCACCGACAAATCAATCATAATGCACCTTGCCTTGGAAGGCGTCCCAGACGTAATCGCATCGTCTTGAATTAACCAGACGTTTCCTTCAAAATATCGGTTTTTACTGAGCTCATTCAGAATATTCTCCATCCGAATATTCACTTATAAACAACAAATTTTTTAGCGATTTATATAAACTCTCGTCGCTTTCTGCTTGACCTAATATTTGTTCGACTACTTCGTTACCAGTTTTAATATCATAATCTTCACCATCTGGAAATTCATATGTATTAATGAATTATATATATATATATATATATATATATATATATATATATATATATATATAACAGAATTTCAATATAATATACTGCTTTGAATAAAGTTGTTTCACCTAACATTAACCTATTCGGCCGGGTTAATATTGGTAAAGGCGTTGTAAGCAAAAAATAATTATTTTTAATAGATTATCCTACATTTAAATACATTTTTGAAAAGCCCCATATTTTCCATTCCAAATATACTTTAGTTTGTTTGCCTTTATTTTACCTTTTTTTCATATATTGTTTATGATATAACTTTAGGTCACAAAATAACTAAAATTTCACACTATAATCATTTATAAATAATATAACCACCAGGTTTATTAGGATGTCATTAAATGACCCCTTTTTAATGTCGATTAAAAAAATATGCCTGACCAAATAAGCATTTACTTTTAAAGCTGATCAATAAATATGAAACTCTCTTTAAAAGAATATTTAGAAGTTACCAAGGGAGAACCATAGAGTGGATATCAAAATGAATTCTTTAAAAAATCATCCTAAAGTCACCTTATGGAAACCTTTTATAATTATAACATGCAGACTAGGATCGAATAAAGTGCATTTTTGATCTGTTTAACGGTTTAAGTTGTAGTTTACCTTTCCTATCGTTGCTGTAAAAATTAAGGCAAAATGCTTAAAGATTGCATATTAAGACAAAAATTGCATTTTTTTTTCGGCAAAAAAATCAACGCTTTTTCGCTTTGTTTTACCTCCTCAGTATGATATAGGGTATGGCTTAAAAATATTCACAGGAAACTATGTCTTGAGTTTCCATATTTGTTTCAAGGTTATCAATATTAGTAATGAGGTTATGTAGCTTATAGTTTACCTTTTCGATCGTCGTAAAATTTTCATAGTTTTATGCTTTTTGGATAAATTATTTGATGTACCATATAAGAAAACGTTGCTGATGGACTAAAATCGAATATATATTGGAGGCATTGTTTTTGGTGGTTCATTTATCAGGGAAAACAAGTAATTTATATAGCGAGGTTAGGTTATCTCCGCGTGTTGTTTTCCGCGGTTTATAGTACATAGAATACCAAATAGAGCATATAGAAAAGTATTTCATGTCCGCAGTTTGGTGATATAAGTCAAAAGCAAATGAGCATCAAATTGTGAATATCTTGAAAACGTATCCAAAATCATCACGCAAAATTTAGAAGAAATTAAAAAATACTGTAAACACTGTAAAAAACGAGTAGAGAGTGCTTTAAACTGTGAAAAGTGCAATTTAAGTTTTCATTTCAGTTGTGCTCTTCAAGTAAAGGTTGCAGATAAAAATAATATAGTGATTTGCTGTGACAGCACTGATACCTCACAACAAACAAGAGAAATGGATGAAAAACAACTAAAATCCAGTATTAGGAAGACCATGGAAGAGATGATGAACCCATTTAAAACCCCAAATTGAAAAAAATATGGTCGAGATTAAAAGTTCTGTTCAATACATGTCAGACTCTTTTGAAGCACAAAAAAGAGCCTACGGAGGAGGCACTGAAAGAAATAAAAGTTATTAAGAAGGAAAACAATGAACTAAAACAAAAGGTTCAGTTGCTGGAGACAGGACTGGATGTGAGAAATAAAATAAATAACATGATTATTGTTGGAGTACCCAAACAAAGTGACTCTAACATGAACAATGTGGTGAAAAGAATATGCAGTGCGGTTTAGATAACAATTAATGGACAGGACATAAAGGAGTGCTTTAGGCTGGAAAATAATGATAACGGAAGAATTCTGGTGACTTTTGAAAGGTATGAGAACAAGAAAGAGCTGCTAAAGAGAATAAAGGAATTGAGGGAATAACAGTAAAAAAAATGCAAACTAGAGGGTGAGGACAGAAATATTTACTTTAATGGCCACATGACATCTATGAAGAGAATTTTATTTAAGAAAGCCCGGGAAATCAAAGTCGAAAAAGGCTATAAAGCCGCCTATACATCAAATGGAAACATTTACATTAATAAAAAAGAAGGAGACACTCCACTAAAAATTACATCCGTATTCACCCCTATAAATACTGTTTTGGACAAATACAACACTGAAGAGGCTGTTGTATGTGATGATCTCAATAAGGTTCCTCAATTTAGTGATAATTTAAGTGATCTTGATATAGTGCACATAAATATTCGTAGTATATATAAGAATTTTGCTAATTTTCTGGTCTTCCTGGAATCCTTGGAAAAGAAATTTGAAGTTATTGTTATATCAGAGACTCATACGATTGACAACATTAGTGACTTCAATATATCGGGATATCGTGCATTCTGGAATCAAAGTTCCTTAAATAAGTTTGATGGATGTGCAATCCATATAAATACAGATTTGTTCCGGTAATGTCAAATAGTTGAAGAAAACAATATTAAATGTCTCAAAATCGCATTACATAAATGCAATATAACTGTAGATATTTTAGGCCTCTATAGATCGCCGTCTATGAAACCAGAAGATTTTGTCAATAATTTAAGTACCATCTTGGAAAAAACAATAACAGACAATAAAAAAATGTACATTTTTACAGGAGACATTAACCTTAATATTCTAAATAGCAAGTGTGGCATAGTTAGTGACTATTTAACTATGATGAATATCTACGGATTTTCTAGCTTGGTGAATGCTGCAACAAGAGTACAGGGGAAATTCATCCACATGTATTGACCACATGTTTATAAAGTGCAAAAGTGAATACCATGATAAATTGACTTCAATAATTTTGACTAGAGACTTTACAGATCATTATCCCATTTTATTGAACATAAAGCTTGAAAATCAATATATTTTGCCTAAAAAGATGCAATAACGAAAATTAACTACACAAAATTAACAAAGCTTTTGTCAGATGCAAAGTGGGAGAGTGTTCTGGATGTAAATAGTGTTCAGACATGTAGTACAGAGTTTATTAAGACAATACAGGAATTCATTACCGCTTGTACCTATGAATGTAAAATTAACAATAAAAATCTTAGGTTAAGATCATGGATCACGCAGGGTCTCTTAACTTCGATACGTAAAAGAGATCAGAAAAAAAAACAATGTACACTATTTCCAGAGAATTTAGAAATTTTAAATGATTATAAAAATTACCGAAATCTATTAACAAAGCTCATAAAAAAAACTAAATATCAATTATATAAAATGAAAATACAAAATAGTGGTAATGATTCAAAAAAAAACTTTGGATTGTCATTAAAGAGGCTACAAATGACACAATTAGTAAAACTGACATAAAAATAATTAGAAATGAAAATAATGAGCCCCTGAGCGATCCTGCCTTCATCTCAGATGAGCTTAATCAATATTTTGGTCATATTGGGCTAAAATTAGCTACAAAAATAAAGCAACCTAAAAATGATAATTATTACATTATGAGAGGCTAAAACTACTTTGAAATCTTTCTATTTTACACCTCTTACAGAAAATGAATTGATCGAACAAATCAAGTCACTGAAGAATAAGGTGAAGGGTGGGGAAGATCTAATTACTTCAGAGGTAATTAAACATAATCATCAGTTTCTTTTAAAACCTTTTCTACATATTGTAAATCTAATTTTCATTACAGGAACCTACCGTTCCATAGTTAAAAATACAATTATAGTACCGCTACATAAGCAAGGCAGCAGTGCACTTACTACAAATTACAGGCCTCTTGCCTTAACAAGCACTATCAGCAAGGTGATAAAAAAGTGCATCAAATTTAAAATGTTATCATTTATCAAAACAAATAAGCTTTTTTCAGAAAACCAGTTTGCTTTTAAGTCTGGATCCAGTAATGAAACTGCATTGTGTAGAGTAACACAGGTGATTTTGAATAGTTTGGATAAGGGGAAGAAGGTTATTTTTTTAGATTTGGCGAAGGCATTTGACTCTGTGGTGCACCATATTTTGCTTGAGAGGCTTGACGAACTGGGTATTAGAATTGCAAACAAATTATTTAAATCATTTTTAAGTGAAAGAACGCAAAAAGTAAAAAATAGAAATTATATAAGTCAGGCCCTTCTGGTAGAGTATGGTGTGCCACAGGGTACAGTGCTTGGTCCTTTTTTATTTAATGTTCATGTCAATGGAATTTTATCTGTCCTGGATAATGATGATACGGTCTTCTGTTTTGCAGATGACACTGTAGTCATCTCTGTTGGTGACGCTTGGAAATCAACAATTAAGAAGGCAGAAATCTCTCTTTGTAAAGCAAAGACTTGGTTGGATTCCGGCCTACTATCATTGAATTTTGACAAAACCGAGTTTATTTCCTTTGCCCTGACCAAGAAGACCCTACCAGACTGTAAAATCTTAATAATTCACAAACTGAACTCCGAAAATATTGAAGGAAATGGAGAATGTGACTGTTGTGAGATAGAGAGAGTGCAAAGTATAAAATATTTGAGGATTTTCATTGACGAAAGATTAGACTGGAAAAAAACATTTAGAATATACCCCAAAAAAAATAAGGAAATTAAATTACAAGTTTTATGAACTAAGAAATATTTTAAGTTACAATGTTTGTAAAATTATTTATTATTCTTTTGTATAGTCAATACTAAATTATGGAATTGTAGTATGGGGAAGTGCCTGCAAAACAGTTCTATCAAGTCTTAATGTGGACCAAAAATATATAATTAAAGTTATGATGTTTAAAAATAAAAGATATCCTAGCAATTTTCTTTTTAATGAATGCAAACTGCTAAACCTTCACCAATTATATCTCAAAAATGTAATAAGATTTATGTTAACTAATCAAAATTATAAATATAAGATAAGACATAATTTGAATACCAGAAATGCACAAATCATAATTTGGGCTTAGGTTCTGTGAAACATGTATCTGCCAAGAGACATATTAGTTTTATAGGTTCTAGAGTATATAATGCACTATCCAACTCACTAAAAAGCAAACCATATAAAAGAGTTAAAAAGCAAATTTATGACTGGTTAATTGAGACACAATTTGCTATAAATTTCAATTAAAATATATCTTCATTTTGAATGTGTACAGGGTGGGCCAAATTGGACACTTTTAAAGGGAAACTCCCTTTTCTAGAGGAGATAGGCAAAAAGTAATGTCGGTGTCTGGGGCTCAATTTTGACAAAAAACATAGTGGTGGAAACCGCACATCGATATCTCTTACCGTTTCAGAGTTACAGGGTGTTTTTCGAAAATGTGCATTTTTAACAAGTAGCTGTAATTTTTTTCCTATTGATTTTTTTTTGTTTCTGTAAAAACATTTTCAAAGCAACTTTTTACGTAGAATTTAATGGTTTTAGAATAATTTAAAAAAAATTAATAGTTTAATAGGTATAAGCAAAAAAAAAATTTTTTTATATGGTACACCCTGTATATTATTGAATAATTGAAAAGAGCTTAAAATTACCTTTCCGAAAACATAGCACACTTGATATTTTGCTCAAGTTCTCTTTGAAATAGAGAGTTTTTTATAGTTTACTCATTTTAAACCAAGTAGGCTTTGGACGCACGCGGCCTTAAATAAGAAACAATTGCGTAAGTAGTTGTCAAATTGTTATTTTAGCCATTTTGGCTTTATCGACGATCGACGCTTTGTTTTAGTTTAGGCCGGTTTAGGCTTTTAATTAAATTTAAAATGGAATTTGACAATTATGAAAAATGGGATATGATAGTGTGTTTTATAGAAGCCGGACAGAATGCACAGGTAGCAAGTAATTTGTACCACGAACGATATCCAGAGAGAAGGCAACCTTTTAAAGACATCTTCGGAAGATTGCGTTACAATTTAATTAATAGTGGCCAGTTTAAGAAAAATAGACCAAAACAGTATGCAGCAAACAGAGATAAAGAGTTAGAAGAAATAGTAATTTTAGGAGCCGGTCAAAATAATCCCAAAACATCCACACGAAAACTGACTACAGTAACAGGACTGGGACGAAGTAACATTAAACGAAGTTTAAAGAAACATAATTTTAAACCATATAGAACCAGAAAAGTGCATCACCTTAGACCCGGAGATTTTGGACGCCGCATAGTTTTTTGCCACTGGTTTTTAGAAAAATGTAATGAAGTACGCGATTTTCCGTTAAATTGTATTTCGATAGATGAAGCATATATAAGCAGTGCCGGTATTTTCAATCGGTATAACTCCTATACTTGGGCACAGGAAAATCCTCATTCAATAGTAGAGGTAAGAAATCAGGGAAGATTTGGATTTAATGTATGGGCAGGTATATTTTGGGGTAGGATTATTGGGCCAATAATTTATGATGGAACTCTCACCTCTCAACGGTATCTACAAATATTACAACAACAAATAGAACCTCTCATTGATGATTTACCCTTAATGGCACACCGTAACATTTTCTTCCAACAAGACGGGGCACCGCCACACAATGCTGAAATCATCAGCAATTTTCTAGCCGTTAACTTTCAAAATAATTGGATAGGTAACCAAGGTCCTAATCGTTGGCCAGCGAGGTCGCCGGACCTAACCCCTATGGATTTTTATCTTTGGGGAAGACTAAAGAACGTTATTTTTCAATTGCCCATAAATACAAGAGAAGATTTAGAAGTCGCAGTTATGCGAGGGTTTGCATCTCTCACCCCTCTTGAATTAATGAATTCTGCAAAGAGTGTGATGAAACGATGCCGTCTGTGCATAAGAGAAAACGGTCGACATTTTGAAAACCTCCTGTAGGAAAAATCTTTTATTACTATTTCGTATTATTATTTTAATTTTTTAATTTAATTTTTTTTAATTTTAATTAACCTTTTTCTAAATTTGTTATTTGTTTTTAAATTATAAATAATAAATGATTTCGTTGTAAATAATACACTTTTTTGCTAAGTAACTACTAGTAGCAGTACGCAATTGTTTCTTATTTAAGGCCGCGTGCGTCCAAAGCCTACTTGGTTTAAAATGAGTAAACTATAAAAAACTCTCTATTTCAAAGAGAACTTGAGCAAAATATCAAGTGTGCTATGTTTTCGGAAAGGTAATTTTAAGCTCTTTTCAATTATTCAATAATATACAGGGTGTACCATATAAAAAAATTTTTTTTTTGCTTATACCTATTAAACTATTAATTTTTTTTAAATTATTCTAAAACCATTAAATTCTACGTAAAAAGTTGCTTTGAAAATGTTTTTACAGAAACAAAAAAAAATCAATAGGAAAAAAATTACAGCTACTTGTTAAAAATGCACATTTTCGAAAAACACCCTGTAACTCTGAAACGGTAAGAGATATCGATGTGCGGTTTCCACCACTATGTTTTTTGTCAAAATTGAGCCCCAGACACCGACATTACTTTTTGCCTATCTCCTCTAGAAAAGGGAGTTTCCCTTTAAAAGTGTCCAATTTGGCCCACCCTGTACATTGCTTATTGCAGTATTATTGAGTGTTTTTTTTATATGCATAACCTTAAATTGTAATTTTCTTTAATAAATTTAAAGCAGCACACACAGATTTCAAAAATCCATTGTGTTGATAAATGTCAGTATACTTAGGTATATTATTGTAAAAATTAAGTTTTGGATAAAAATAACACTAAATGTAAACTATGTACCTGAGGTACTAAATAAATAAATAAAATTTAAAAAAAAATAAAAATAATAAATATGCATGCAAATTGCTAAATATAACAACTAGCCAGTGACCACCACCAGGAGGTGACTGCATATCGAGACTCAATCTCTGCTTGTGCAAGTGCAATGAAAATAAAAGTAATATTGTGGGCAAAAGCTCCATCACCTTATCGTTTAACATTGTTTAAAAACATCAAAAATATAAAGATAGTGATAAGGGGCTTAGTCGCATTGCAGTTAATCCACGCAATCAAATCATATAATCAAAGGTATCACAACTGATCAAGGGATTCCAAAAGTTGTAAATACCTTCGGAATATTGCGATCTTGCAATAGTTTTACGCTTTATAGCAACGCCCAGGGTTTAATATAGTTTAATATATATGTACCAGGATGGTACATAAATATTAAACCACAAGATAAAGATTATGCAAGAAATATGTGATGAGTTATATCTTCATCAACATATTTAAAAGCAAATTTTAATGATTTAAAATGATATCGCCGCTCAAGATTCCCTTGATCAATTTTGATGCTTTGGGTGACATAGATGTAATTTCTGCAATGTGACTGGACCATCAATTGCCATGTTTACTTCTGTTTATGATTTTAAAATTATGTTAACTGGGGACGCAAGATGTTCACTGAGGACACAATATGTTAACTGAGGACGCAATGGTTTTTCCGACAAGATTGCTTTAGATGTCTTGCTCACGAAAGCACTTGAGAAAGAAGTAACCTTAGTATTTGGAGAAGTCTGTGATCATCTTTTTTTGGAGATGACGTTAGAACTACACTATTAGACAGAAAAATAATTCCAAAATTTAAAAAAATTCACAAGTTATAGTAGAATGAAGTATGCCCAAAATGGAATAGTTGGGCAGGGTACGGGTGGAATTCGATATGCAGTACCTCGTGGTGACCTCTATGTACTTATTATTCAGAACAATTAGCGAGAAGCTGCATAAAACTAACAACCTCGAAACAAAGATAATTCTTCAATTTTTAACCAAATATCACTAATCTCAATTTTAAGGTGAATGTGCAGACTTGGTTACTTCTGAATATTTCTTTAATATATTGATTTACCCATTATAAAAAACGCGGCTTTCAGAATTTTTCTGAAAAATAAGTCCTAATTTTTGCTTCAATATCTAATCCCACAAACCCCAATTTTTACAGGAATGATAGGGTATGTAAACCACAACTTTTGAAACTTAACTTTGAAACGTACTTAATTGTGTATCTGAGAATTGATAAAAGTGGTGGTTGTGTTATTTATAAATTATTATATGATACATTTACCGTAATACTTTTCGAAATTTTGTAACAAACAACACCTGACAATCTAAAATAAAGATAAAATTAAAATTTTAAGTTAAAATGTTTAATTTTCATTTCTTGCTGTATTTGAATTTTACTTGTATTGTTATTAAGATAAAACTCAATTGTATTCTTGATTGATAAAAAAGTAGTTATTTTCAGTAACAGCTAGAATTGTCCACATTAAACATGACCAACTGGCAAATTGGAATTATATTAATTAATTATATGATTTTTAATATGTTCCATTTAACGGCTGATATTTAAAAAAACTATTAAGTATACCATTGAAAAGCTCTTGATGAGCAGAACATAATAATGTATAATATATAGGGCGTTTCATTAAAAAAAAAAAAAAACACCTTCAATAAATTGGCAGATCTGTAAAGTGTAACTTGAAACATTGTATTGTGTGTAAAAAACTCTACAAAGATTCATTTTTATTTTTTTCATAAATTACATAACTCAAATGCCAGGGGGCGGGGGGGTTCTAAAAGAAAAATTTCGCTCTGTATATAATTTTTTTTGATACATTATAATAATGTTTTTTGATTTTCGACTTATAAGTTAAAATCCAGTCATATCTAATTTAATCTAATTTGTATAGAGATATTCTAATATAAGTAAACAGTCCTTAATACTTCTTTCGTTATAACGATGTAAGAAAATGTTAAATATGAAAGATTTGTATATTTTTATAGATAATTTATAAATATTGTCAGCAAAACAACTTAGCATCTTATAAAAAAATATACTATAAAAGAATTTTCTCACTTATTTAATTCGATGTTATCCTTTTTATCGCATTTTTGGATTTTACAAAAAGCATTTCTAGAATTATTTTGCTTAACGTACACTATGCGGTTTTTACTTCGTATAGATATGTATGTTAAGTTTGAAAACAAGATACTTTCCTACCTTTTCAATTTTATTAATATTAATTTTAAAGGTAATATCAATATTGGCAATATAAGTTTAGTTACCAGGAATTTATAATTTTATTTTTATGCAAAATGAAATCTAAAATTCCTCTCTTCTAGTCTTCTATATGTTTTTATAATCTTATTTAATGAATGACTGAATCATTTGTCTTCAAAACTTTCTTCTCATCGCCTTTGAACATTTTACCATTATATATCTTCCATAACTTGTTTTGCATAAAAATAAAATTATAAATTCATGGCGACTAAACTTATATTGTCAACCTCGATATTACCTTTAACTTAAATACCTAAAATGGAAAATGTAGCAGGTACCTTGTTTTAAAACTTAACACACATATCTAAGTGTAATAAATTTTAAATTCTAAATTTTCAAAAACGATTGTAAAACCGCATACGGTTCTTTAAGCAAAATAAAAAATGCCATGCAAAACATACCATCCCATTTAAAATAAGCAAGAAAATCCATATTTTATACTATATCTTTTTTATTGTTGTATTTAATATTTTCCTCCATATTTATATAAAAAGAAGTTATAAGGACTATTCACTTTGATTTCGATATCCCTGTACTTACCTGAATCAATAACATCATAACCGCATCCATGATCCTTTAAGATGACGTGTATAGTTGGATATTCAATTATAAGTTTTTTTGCTAGATTTTCTTTTATCGTCAGAGTTTGATCGAGCTCATAAAATTTCTTGCCAGTCTTCTGTTCAGCTTTTAGGAATAATTTCACACCAGATGCATCAGCTGACTGATAAAATTGTAATTTATCTTGTAACAAAGGGTCATTCTGTTTTAGTAAGTATTTGCTCAATGCAGATCCTAGTTTTTCTGTTTCTGGTACTCTGGAATCACTAAGCCGAAGATTATCTGTATTAACAAACACCCATTCTATATGCCACCAAATACAATTCGTTTTAAAATTTAATTGTGTTGTGTTGGTTCGATGTCTCACAAACTTAAATGGTAAAAATTTCAAAGTAGTTCCTCGCTGCTGAGCGGCATTCCGCAGTTTAAAAAGATGCTAAAAAATTACACAATACTTCAATAAACTAATCTATTAGCTTTGGTCGAAATATAAATGATCTGTCACACTGCAGTTTTACAAGCATTATGTGATTTATGAGCAGCAGCAGAACCAATAATTTAAATTCCCTCTGATATCCTCTTAAAGGTTTCATTTTTGGGGTTAAGTGACAAAAATAGCAACGCGGTATATCAACTTTTATAACCCAAAAACAGCTATTTTATCTGTTTTCTTATTTAGCAAAGGAGGGAAGCTGTACACCTTATTTGTATCAAACCATTTGGTCGTTTTTAACGTTAGCTGCATCATCTCTCCAAATACAGGAACCCTAATCTTAGAATACACAACAGCTCGCTAAAATATAGAGGGCATGCGCAGTAATAGAAAATGTGCAGAAAAATGGGAATGTGTGACACATTGCTTTTCAGATGTGTAAATAAATAAAAATCAATATGATATAGTAGAAAAGAGTTTTCGCACCGCCCTTTTAAAATTCACATAAGTTCACAATTTTTAAGTGCCGTTGATAAAGTCATTGGCTTTATATAAAAAAGACCCGCAACCTAGTGCGAAATACTAGTCCACGGTCAGGGCGCTGAAAGCAAGCAAGTGGCGCGCTTAACTCCACTAGGCTTTTGATTGGATGACCATTGCCATGGTAACGGAGTGTTACAGGCGCCGCGGAGATCACGTGCGCCTTCTTGTTGCCAACTTATGCAAAATCTCTTAAAATAAAGGACTATATATTGCTTTCGTCGTGTACACTAATGCATGGGATTTACGAGTTTTTATTTAACTTCACACTTTTCTACATAAATAACAGTCTAAAACCATCCCATTTTGTAAGACCACTTTGACACGTATCCCAATTTTCGATTGAGCTGAAATTTTACCATAGATATGTAACTCCGCCCATAATCCAATATTATGCTATAATATATAATATATATCTACAGCCTTTGTCTAAATTTAGTTCCCAAATGATAAACTTTTATATTATTGATTTCTGAGGAAATTGTGTTTCTGACAAAAATTCGGGCATTATGCAAAAATAAACTTTTCATTATTGAAAGTTAGATCAGATATACAGATGAGCAAAAAAATAAATAAAAGTCGATTTTGAAAATCAAATCTAATAAGTTGATTTCGACCCACATCCTGATGGTCGATTGGGCTGATATTTTGCACACATTCATACATTATAAATGATAAAATACTATAGGATTTGATTGGGGCCTGATTTGATTACATCATTTTTTAATATTTATATGGTTATTACCAATCTTAAAAGCTTGTCTTAAGAAATTTATCAGTATTTATTTCAACAGTATAAGGCATATCGCGCAAGAATTTTATTGAATTTTTAATTAATATATTAATAAAATGGAGTGATCCAGTTAGACTACGCCTTTTAACAACGTTTTATTAAAAGCATATCTTCAATATGCCTGTCAAATCAATCGAAAAGATAATAAAAACGAACTCGTCATTAGAATAAGTGTCTAATTATGATTTCCATTTAAAGGACCATTTAAATGTCAAGTCTGTCTGTCTGTGTAGTAGGTTTTATTAATTTAGTGAAAATTTCTAAAATTTAACCTAAATTTAAAATGTCGGATCTAATTCGATATGGACATAACTAAGAGTACTCAGACTTGTAAAAAATGTATATATTTTGTTTTTAACCGACTTCAAGGTTCTCAATTCGACCCAATGTATTTGTTTATGTATGCACCTCGAGTACACTCAGTGATGCTTTGAACGATTTGCATGAATTTTTCAGGAGAGTAAGTACTTTTTCTGCGAAGGAATTTCCGCGATAAATTTTTAGTGCTTTATTATATCGCCTTACAATTTAGTGCATGAGGTGGATTGACCAAAAAAGTAATTTGGACGGATCATGTAGTACATCTCCGACCCAGGAGGGGAATCTATTTCCGAGTAAGGATATGGCTGGTATCATGATTTTAAATGTTTTTAAAATAGCAAATAACTTTATTCTTGGCCCAAAAATTTTATGCGGAGGGGCAATCTAAAAATATCGATTTTCATATAGTTTTCGTCATTTTTAGGCCACTTGGTTAAATTTTACTAATCATTTTAATTTTTGACAATTGGTATTGCTGATTTTCTATGCATGTATTGATGCCGTTTACATGTAATATAGTTACCGTGGTTCTGTGAACACCAATTAGTCTGGAAAGATGTTGGATTTGTTTAAAGAAGTATTTGGGGTAGTGTCGGGGGTATTTCATAGCAAGTATATTAAAAATAAAAATGGCGTAATAACGCTACTTTGATTTTTGTTCGGACAGAGAGTTTTCGCAATAATTCTTAAATGCTTCAATATATTGCCTTAAAATATGGAGTATGAACTGTAATCTTTAAAAGTTGTTTACTATGTGGGGAAGCATTGGATTTATAAAACATTTTTTTAAACTAGCAAAATGCAAAATAAATGATTAATTTATTATAATTGAAATTCCGCTTTTGGTTTCGTTGTAAAATGAGTCCATAGATGCGAAAAAAAATGTTTTCTGAATTCCGTCGGTCGGCCTGTTCGCGGCATAGCTAAAAAACTACTTACCCGACTAACTTTTACAATTTGTTTAAGGGTAATATGGGGGTGACCTGGTAACATTTTGGTAAAAATCCAATAGGCGGAACAAAATGAGGACATAGTGAATTATTAAAAAATTATTACTAAAAAACTACTTATCCAATTTATTTCAAATTTTTCACAGAAATGAGGAATTACGTAAGATAAACTGGTAAAAAAATGGTA